>JAHLJT010004567.1:112155145-112562755 GCA_031308135.1 Acheta domesticus | reverse complement strand
ATTGGTTTTGTTATTGACTATTTTCTTTCAAAATGTGCAGTACTCTTGAAATGTTTAGGTTTCATTCTATGAACTGTAAAAATATTCCTTATCGACGTATTTTCACGACATTTCATGTAATCTTGTGGTATTAAGTCTCTATTGCAGTTTGTGAACACATTATATATCTCCAAAATCGGTCATTCAGAAGGAAGCTGTAAGAAACATCGCCTTATTCTCTTCAGTTCAGGATGCTGATCTAAATATGCCTTTAGGCCATACAAACCATCAATGAAATAAATAAAAACTTCAAATCAATTGGAGGATTAACTCGCAATCACTTCCACACAATGCAAACAACGGGCGGAACCAAACAAGCTTGACGTGACCAAACTACTGTTATTTGTCGTATAATCAACTGAAGTGAAACAATACCGTAAGATTGGGAGGTTAGTCAACTGATGCAAAATATACTTTTTAAGGTGGAGTGTTTGGCATTTGGTCCAATTACATTATGCTGACAAAAAACAAAATTCAATGTCAAACAATTTTTTACTAGATAGTTTACACCTTCACGCACAACCTGATGCAAAAATCAAAAAATATCACAAAATGGCGCTTGGCCAATTGATGCATAACATCGTCCAATTTATCTTTGCTAAGTGTGGCCGCCCTAACACAATTTCCATTTTTCGTTGCATATTTTTAGATATTTGGTACTATATTACATATTTGCTATTTTTTCAACATATTTTACATATTTTGCTATTTTCTCAATATATTTTCTTTATTCTGTCATTTTCTTACATATTTTTATGAAAAGAGGTATTTTCAAAAAATTAAGCATTTGGTCCTACACTATTACAGCGTGCTACTGCATACTCAACTCGAGGTAAGCTACGTGAAGACGCGGTCGAATGTTCTCACAGTACGGTGAGCTTGCTTCAGTTATCTCGGTGAAGGGGAAGTCAACGACTGACATTTTCACCTTTAAGTGTGAAGAGATCATTGACGCCGCGTTTGGCGGGCTTGTAACTTTAATTTGCATGAACTTTCGTGACAGCCGTCGTGTAACACTTCGATGAGAATATTACATGCTGCAGTGATTGTTGGCTGATCGTAGTTATCGCCAGTTTGTACGATGGCTTCTATTGCTTCTAGTCTGGCTGCTAAACTGAACATTTGAATAGCCAATTTGTGAAGCTTTTACTACTGCTGGGAAAGTTGTATGGTGCAAGAGTGCATCAACTTGTTCTTACCAAATGATTATTAAAACGTCTGTATTTTATTAAATATTTGTAGAGGAAATTTGTATAAATGTAAGTTGGTATTATGTAATTAGTTTTATAATTAGAGTATTTCAATATTACATATTATATCCTATTTTACTATTTATTACATATTCTTACTTTTCATTACATATTTATGTACATATTTTGACGTTCCAAACTACATATTTTTCCGGTTCTCTACTCATGACAGAGATTTGTGGAACAAATCGTTAGCTTTTGAGAAGCCGCCCGTCTTTTTACGCTCGCTGAGACCACGTCGCGTCGCCCTTCCGGTCGACTGCGTGGTCTTGCGACACTTCTGACGTCAGCATGACACCTTCCCACAGGACTTGCACCTTCGGGCCCTCACCTCTTCGCTATCGTGCGCATTACACACGCGCCACTCTGAAAATATCCCTGCTCCCCGCTGTGAACTGCGTTGCCGCATGCTAAGAAGCTGACGCCTCAATAAATATCAATCACTTTACAGTAAAAGTGATTTGATAATCGAGTTTCACAAAAACCTACTCGTACAAACTCGATGAAACTTAACACAGAGAATACATTAAGACCCCCTATATACATTCAGTGTTCGTAAATACTCTCTTTATAATTACAATGTGTATTGTTATAGCATGAGTTTACAGCCGGATCGATCGGGACAAAAAAATTCGGTTTTAGGGAGGTGTCCGTTTTTACTAGGTTGTTCCATTTTATGACACTTGTGATTTTGAACGTTTCTAACCAGAAAGTAGTAATTATATGACTGTATAATATTTTTCAAAATATATAACATATCATGCATCTATTGGAGAAATCATCAATAAATGAATTATAACGAAATATTAAATATATATTCATTCACAGCTTCTTAGTGTTAGTTGAAAAATACACCTTACTGACTTACTTACTGACCTTACTTACTGATATTCGGACTTCTTACTGACTCTTGAACGCACCATGCGTCACAACCCAGTATTATGACTTTCTGATTCACTCGCAGGGCCGTGAGCAATGCATATCTTGTCGAGGGGTTAGGAGTTTCAATGCGGAGCAGGGAGATGCGTGAATACAAGTCACGCCCGTACACCTTCCCACTCTCAGAGTCGGGAGAGAGGAAATTCTCCTAAGGCCCACGCCTTGAGAGAAGCGACCTCAGGTCGAATTCTACCATTGACAGCCGAAGACCCTGTCCTATGATGTCCGGCTGCCACGACCAAATGCGTGTCACAGGGATAGAGAATTTAATACAAGCTTTCAAATCCATTCATTTCATTAAGAACACCTCGCGTCTCTCTGCCAATATCATTAAATTCACAGGAATTCCGTTTATAAAGATTTTTTCCTGCAGGACTTGAAAAACCGTTCCGTTTCCGCGTTGGAGATGTTCCGTTCATGTTGTGTAAAATGCCATTTAACTTCATGAACCGGAGAAATTTTCCGGTTAAGGGCAAGTTCCGATTTATATAGATTCCACTTTAGACAGATTTACTGGTATTAATATTTTTGGGGTTGCGGATGAGGTCCACGGCGACAAACGAGAAACACAAAACCGTCGCGATGCGTATTTCACTTTTCTGGAAACCATTTTAACAGCTAAATCTGCACTTAAAAACATTTACAATCTTAATTAAACTCATTTGTGCCCCCAAGTTTCAGATCCCCCGACGTCAATGTTTAACATATTAAAAATATAATTTTTACCCAATTTCTATACTAACGAATAACATTCAATGTAATAATTGTTATGATATATACATTTCAAAGTCAACAGATAAAAAATATATATTTTATATTTCCAGCACGAATGAAACATTATTGCTAAGAAAAACATCGGCAGCTGAACACTGTAGATGCCTCTCCCCTCTCGGATGAAAATCTTGGTGACGCATCTCATGTTCCGTAATGAAGGATAATGTTTCTCCACTGAATAAAGTTCTTTGAATGGGGGGCGGTCAAAATATAATATTTATTGTTATTATCGCTTATTAAACAATTCAAGACAATGTTATAAATGTTCCAAATTTCGGTTATTATTCTCTTAAACTATTTTTGCGAATGAACTGTATGGTATTGAGTGCTTCAAAACTTAGTAGATGTAAACTATTTAGTACATCTACTCCCAATTTTTATTTACATTGTTTATTTAAATACAGAATTCTCAAATACTGATGTACTCCTTACCGTTTTTGTCTACTGGTTGATTCAAGCATGTTTCCTTGCTTGCGAAAGAATATTGCATAGAGAAAATTACGTTTAAGTGTCTCCTCAAAGCAGAGAGTGGATGACTGTAACGTAAGGATACATCAGGAATAGGCCGACGAAGTAATTCGTCTCTATAAATTCGTAGTTCAATCACGTACGAGACACAAACAAAACCCAATCGAGGGGAAACGAGTCTCTCTACTAGGGTTGTAATCATGTATGCTCTTTCAATATTGCATTTCATTGCGATTTCAATGCTTTTGTAATACGTGTAAATAATAGCATAAAGCCTTCCTGGTATGTTTTAATTAGTAATTAATACGACAGGCAATAAAAAATAAAATTACGGCGCATTTATTGAGCAACTTTGCCAAAACAAATTTAATTAGCGTCCACAAAACCGTCGTTTATGTTACTAATTTCTGAGAAACCACGATTATAAACATCTCTGTTTATTTGGGCGTTGCGTAGGGGCGTTCCAGCCCGAGCGCCCTCATTTTGTGCGTTTTGGCCAATAGAGGTCGCCTCTCTCGGAGGGAATAATGGAATATTCTGCCCCTCCCCATCCCCTCACCTTCTCATCGCACACCCCGGCCGCGGCGGCGATACCGCGGGCGAGTCACAGGAAAGTAGTAGGGGGAGGGGTAGGCGGGGCGGTGCAAGGGCGGGGAGTGGGAGTGGGAGGAGAGAGGGCGGGTTTGTATCCCCTCTGTGGGGGGCGCGCGCCTGAAAGCAGGCAGCCTCATTAACCCGCCATGCGACACACGCCGCGGCCTCAAAAGCCCCGCGCATACAGAGCCCTCGCCCTGATAGAGGCCCTGCGGGTGGCGCGGGCTGGGAGGGGGCAGGGGGGGAGGTGCACTGATCGAAGGAAAAGCGGCCGCAACACAGAAGCCGCCCACGCCGAGCCAGCCGATCCACGCCACCCCCGCCCTATCCCTGCGCTGCCCCTCGCACCGTTCCCGCCCCGCGCCGGCCCAAACGGGCGCTCCCTGATCTATACAGCCACCCCCTGCCATGCATGCGCTGGGGATCTGCTGGCGCCCTCCCTGCGCACTGATACCGCGTTCGGCCGCGTTCGCCGTTTTGTATCCCTCTCTCACTTTCTCTTGCTTTCCTCGCTCTCTGGCGTACTAAAGAGATTTCAATATTCCCCGCCTCATGCACCTTTATCACTTCCTTTTCCCCATTGTTCGTTTCTTTCACTTTGCCTTGTACTTCATCTTACTTCACTTCTTATTGTTCTTCCTCTTCCATCCTTGAACTTCTTTTTCTTCCTTTGTTGTACTTCTTCTTCCTCTTTCTTTCGAGTCTTTGCCTGTACTTATATACCTTATTTTTCTTCCGTTCCTTTATATTTTTCGATTTCCTTCTTTGATGCCAAATTCTTTAATATTTCACGTTTGTTTTATTATAGCCATAATTGACTACAATTTTACAATGGGCTCTGAATCCGTTCTCTAACGTTAGACCTCTGTTTCAAAGTCATAGTTGTTTTTCATATCATGAAGTAAGCTAGGAGTAATTAATATACGTCCTTTTCTTTTACTCTTTTCCTTTCTACATCAGTATTCAGTCACTTTTACATCCTCCTATTTACTATACCAGGTCTGCTCAAATGCAAGACTTTGCAAAAGCCCCTGTTCGATTGCCCGCTTGTCACTCGTCTCTCACTATCGCACCCGCGAGGATCCAAAGGGCTGACTCGCCGAGGGGCGGGCCACACCGACGAACTGTCCATAAGCGCTGGGCCGGGAACGAGTTGGCAGCCCACTTGAAAAGCCTTGCACTAAACCGTCTATTCCCACATTCCTCCTGTCTGTATGAGTTAACAATCTCCGAAGATTACCTATTTTTTTATATTTATGTCTTCTATTTTTTGTATACTTGTGTCTAACTAGCCCCGTCTATAATTTTGGACTTACAAATTCCAGTGTTTGTGCCAGTCCACAGGATCGAGTCCAAGGGGAGTAGGGAGACATTTACGTATTATAATTTTGATTTTGTTATTTTATTTTATTATAATATTTATCTTATATTTAACTTATATATTAGCAACAAGGTCCCTTAAATCTATCATTATTCAATAGCTATACCGGATCATAAGAATCGTTTTGTATTCATCACTTTGTTCTTCCAGTAACTCTCGCTGCTGTCTAACATCTTTGTGTCCTCTCTAAACAATTCATTTCATTTTTACATACCGTTTTCACTACACTTCCATTTGAGTTTCACTCGTTTTCTCCTTTCTCTACTCTCACTTTCGAAAACATTTGTTTCCTCCATTCAGCAGTTGTCGTTTCCCTCGCAACGCACCCCACTCCGTTATTACTCCACTCTGCAGTTGCGCTGTCGGCAGGAACGGGGGGGACACAGAGAACAATAGCGACGGGAGAGGGGTTGGAGGAGGTGAAGGCGAGGGTGGGACGACGGCGAGAGTGAGAGAGAGGAAGGGAAAGAATGGGAGGGCGATGGCAAGACTGAGGGTGGGGTTTAGGTGTGAAAAAGAGGGTGAGTGTATGTGTGACAAAGGTGAAGGTGCAGTTTGGAATGACTGTGAGGGAGAGTATGATGGTTAGACAGAGGATAAGAGAGATAATGAGGAAGAAAATAAGGAAGAACGTGAGGGATAGCATTAGGGAGAGCACGAATGAGAGGATGAGGGAGAACGTGTGGAAGGGCGTGAGGGAAGTTTGACGGAGCGCGTGAGAGCCTGAGAGAGTGCAACAGAGAGAGCGTGTGTGAGAGACTATAAGGCAGTGTGAGCAAGGGAGTGAGGGAGAGCGTGAGCGAGAGGCAGAAGATGATGGCAAGGGTGAGCTTCTGAACATGGAAGTGAGCGTGCGTGGGAAGCGGACGCAGTGCGGAAACGGCAGCGGAGAGAGTGCAAGAGAGCGTGTGTGAGGAGTGTAAGGCAGTGTGAGGAAGAGAGTGAGGGAGAGCGTGAGCGAGAGGCAGAAGGTGACGGCAAGGGTGAGCTTCAGACCATGGCAGTGAGCATGCGTGGAAGCAGACGCAGTGCGGAGACGGCAGCGGAGAGGTTGCAAGAGAGCGTGTGTGAGGAGAGTAAGGCAGTGTGAGGAAGAGAGTGAGGGAGAGCGTGAGCGAGAGGCAGAAGGTGACGGCAAGGGTGAGCTTCAGAACAAGGCAGTGGAAGCAGACGCAGTGCGGAGACGGCAGCGGAGGGCCCGGGCGCCGGTGGGAGCGCAGGCAGCGCGGTGGCGCCCAAGCGTCGGCGCCGGCGCCCTTTGTCACGCGCGCGGTGCGTGGCGCCCCCGGCGCGCGCAAAGGCGCCTGTGAGGGCGACATGCGTAAGCGGCTGATGAAGGTTTCAAACGAACACTTCCCTTCCTCGCCTCTCCCCGCCCCGCCCCGCCACGCCCCGCCCCGCCCCCGCACGACTCGTGCCGAACGGCGGCGCGTTATTCCAAGGCAGCGGAGGCAGGCAGGAAGGAGGGTGCGGCGGTGAGCCCGCCTTGGGGTGTTGTGGGTAAATATGGCTTGCGAACATTTTCCGGTTAGGGTCTTGTAAAGGTGTGTTATTTGGGAACTCATGAGGAAATACAAACGGCCCAGAATAAAAATTATTTGTCAAACATTGAGGCGTGGCAAGTTGTTGAAAATAATAATTAAAATTATGTTTGAAGCTAGAAAGGCGAAGATTCGGTCCATAATACTATTTTTTTTAATCCAAAGAAAATAACCGTAGAAAAGCAGCGGGATATAGAGTCTTATAGGATATTCAGAAAGAAAGGCGTGCCTTAGAGAAATACGATGATTATGATACGTATACAACAAATTAGTTGAGGTTTATTGACGTAAAGTTATTTCATTACGCTGAAAATAATTATTATAATATCAAGTACAGAGGCAGAAGAACCACTGTTGACTTTTCATCGAAACACCAGCAAATGTGAACGACGTATCACAGTGATTTAAAATTTAAAATCCTCCTCATTATAAATAACTTAACAAATCGTGGTCATTTGGATGGTGGAAGTAACGAGTCAATAACATATCTATTGTGGGAAGTATTATTTTAAACTACTGAATTTTGACGTTTTTTTGTAGACGAAGGTGAATGCGGAGGTGAAGATTAATGTGAAAGTCGAGATGGTGGTGGAGGTGGATGCGGAGGTAGATGCAGAGGTGGCGAGGGTCGATGCAGAGGTGGGGGTGGAGATGGAGATACAGATAGCTTGATTATTTGTTCGTGATTCCGGGCGCGTCAACTACCGGGGTCATTAGTCCCGAAAGTGTAGTGCGTTGTTTTTCATCGGGAGGTGGTGGTGATCTTTCGCCGCTGGATGGCGAGATCCGGCGCCGACCTACCGTCGACTAGCGGGGTTTCCCCCAACCAAATATCTCCCACCAGCGGGGGTACCGCCTCAGCCAGGACAGGCTCTCAGCTCCCGACCGGTCTTCCGGCATGTGTGGTAGTCTAGTGCATGTCAGTGTAAATGTGTGTGTGTGAAGGGTAAGGATAGGACAAGGAAGAGGAAGGATAGATCGCGCGAGATCCGTGCCCGTTTGTTAGGGTACTTTTTCGGCATTCGCCTGGTGTTGGTCGGAGAAACCACGGAAAACATAGAGATAGAGGTGTAGACGGTGGTGAAGGAGGAGAAATGGCTAGCGAGACGGGCGGAGGTGGAGGTATCAGTGGAAGAGGCGGTGGAGTTGGAGGGGGCGGAGCGATGGAGGTGGAGGTGGAAGTTGAGGCGGTGGCACAGACAAAGGCATTTGCATTAGCGGGGCGGCGGTGGCAGAGGGGCGGAGTCGCGGAGGTAGCAGCGGCGACAGTGTCGGCGAAAGCGGTGGAGGCATAGGCGTTGGCGAGGGTGAAGACGGCGCGTCGCGACGTCAAGAACGTGCGGGGGCGACCGAGAGACGCGGAATGCTCGCGACAGAGGTGGCGCGCGGCGCTGTCTGCGACAGAAATAATTCATTGTGCGCCCAGAGACAGCCTGGGAAGGAAGCGAACAGGTGCCGGCGGGGCGGGTGGCGGTGAAGGGGAGCGGGGTGGCAGTGAAGGGTGGCAGTGAAGGGAGGCGGGAGCAACAGAGAAGGTGGGAGTGGCCAAGTCGCGGGGCGGTAGAAAAGAAAGATAGCAAGACTGGCTGTGTTCTCTAGGTGTTTGTCGAGTTGTAGACAATAGTGGAAGAGGGAATAAAAGGCGAAGATGAAATGTGGAAGGGAGATAGAGGAGAAGGAATGGCATTACATGATGGATGGTGGTAGTGGGAAGGGGACGTATAGAGATGGTAGAGAGAGATAGAGAACGGAAAGAGGTGACAATATGGGGGCCCTTGATAGTAATTAGGAGTAATAGAGAGTGACACGCTGTGATAGCGAGTTTTTCACGGATATGACAGAGTAATTTGTAATGAATGAAAGCAACAAATGCTTTACATGACATCGTTTTGAGGGTATTAGGAAGCAATTGAGAAAGGAGGGAATATGACTACCAGAGCATATCAGAAAATGGTGAAAGTGACAAAGAATAGAAGAGGGCAGGGAATAAAGGATAGTGCTTGATGAAGAGAGACAGTAACACGAGCACGAGGGGCAAGAGAAATACGTCAAGTGCAACCTCATTAAAAAGAGATACTGCGCCACCATCGCGTCCCTTAATGAAAGAAATAATTCATCTACAATGTTCGTTGATGCATATTTCAAAAGTACGTGCAAGCGTATGGCATTAGGTGATCATAAAAAATACTCATACTTCAAAAAGCCTGTTGCAATGTTCAGTGAGTAGTACTAGCACACACGTTTAGAAACATATTGCATGAATGAAAATGTTGCTTTTCCATTTATAGGTTATTTGCTGGCCACAAGTTGCTCTCATACACAGAACCACGTGCGGAAATAGTATTTGTTCAACAATTAGGAACTTTTGACAAATAGTGTGCCAGAAAATTGTATTTGAGATTACCATCTTCTCTGTAAGAAAAATAAATATTTTACTACCAAATCGCAAGTAAATATCAAACTAATTGACTTGGTGTCAACATTTTCAACAACTATTTTAGTACAAGTCACATCCCATGAAAATAATAGACACTTTACCACAGCAAATTTGTCACCATGAAAACTTGATTTATTCTTGTGATACTTACACAAATTGTTACACATTTCTTAAAAGATTTTACTGCAATACCAGTGGGAATCGCATTTAAATAACAGATTACTACTGTTTTTTGTCATATCGCTATGGTTCGCCTTGACTTCGAGGTTCTTTTACACTAGTTAAATTACGTTATTTTCGAAATGATAAAATGTCAATTATACCGTCGTGAAAAATTTAGAGACAATAATAGGAATTATATATTACATTACTTTGCTGGAAACTACTTACAGTTCGTGTATTATCCCCTATATTTATTTTTCGAAACAAAAACAATCCAATTCGAAGAATCATATAGCAGATTGATTTTGTCGTAAGGAAAATACATTACTCATAATTTATCAAAAATTAATGTAAAATTAATTCTAGTATCGTCTCGAAGATCAAAGGAGAGTAGACTTCATAATTACATTGTTCTCTGAGGGTCGTTCAAAAACACACTCCCATTGCGGTGCTTAGTGACCGCTCGTAACTGTTGCGTATAAATAGCCTCGCATTTGTTCGGGTTGGAATGACGCTTTGTGTTGTGCGGTGGGTAAAGTTTTTATTTGACATTCTGAGCATGCCTCGGTGATGCGGGGACATGGCCTCGCTGTAAACGCCATTGCGCATGCCTCCAATTAGTAGGAAGGGCTTTATACCTGCAGTAACGCAGGCCGTTCGCTCCTGCGGTTCGACGCGGCGGAGCAATGCGCTTTTGACGTTGGACGTTTCGCGTTAGGCACGTGATGCTTCCAGTGAGTACGAGCGGAATACGCAGATGAAATATTTGCTGCATCATAAAACCAAAATTCTTAAAATTCTAGTGGCCAGCTTCTCTGATTGGTAGTTCTCCGTGGTTTCCCCGAACACCTGTCGAATGCTGGAGCAAATGGTCCACAGACTGCGCGCGATCTTTCCATCCTCTTCCTTGCTCTATTTTCAACCTCTTTTGCAAATGCTTACACTTTCTTGAACTACTTTACCCTTTTGTCAGGAGAATAGCCGGGAGCTTAGAGCTTGTCCAGCGGTCACGCTGGTGGGAAATACCTGGATGTGGGAAAACCTTTCAAGTCGACGGGTAAGACGGAGCCGGATATCACCATTCAGCGGACGAAGAACACAGGCACCTCCCACATTAAAAGTATGCACTAAACGTACTGGACCAATAACTATAGCAGTTGATATGCCGGAAACATCAATCAATCTTCAAAATATCACTCTCGTTTAATACACAATATCTCACATTCGAAGATGCATTGAGTTTTACTTAAATCCGTGAAATATTTTAATATTTCCACATTACATTTGAATAGAATTACATAAACAAAATCGAGAAAATTATCGTTTTTGTAATTCCAAAGAGTAAACATGCATACATCATTTAGTAAAATCATTTAGTAAAATAAGCAAGTAAAGTACGCATACCCTAGTATACATCAAAATATTACATGGGCAAACATAAGAAAATAAAATGGAAGAAAGATACGAGCTTCTCCTCTAGAAGTCTTATTGCACTTGAGAACGGTCAGTTTTTTATTCTAATGGTTACTCTCCCTCAATTGACGTATGAAAATAATTTTCAAAATTCCAGCAGCCAACAGTTATTTCCATTTTGTTCAGCACGTTCAGTTCCCATTGTTCTTTCCTAAAGAACGTTATATTGTTGCTTTGTTCAAAGCTCTGTCACATATTTGTTGCAATTTGAATTTAGTTCCAGTTTTATTGTTCCATACATACTTCAAAGTAATCAGGCAAATATTTGCAAATACTAAGGATTATCAAACATCTCTGTGTGGTCGCAAAGGGAGACAAAATGGCACCTTTCTGCCGCTATCTAAACCGCACCCCGAAAGCACCGGTGCGCTGCACGGCACAGAGCAGCTGATGGATCGCTTCGCCACCAGAGCGCCCACGTCCCAGGGGCCGCGTTCACAGCGCTAATGTGATTTACACACATTTTACTTGCAGCGCCAATAAATCGCACGATAGACGCGAAAGAAAGGGAGGGCGGACAGATACAGCCGATGCATGGGACAACGAGCGGGTGGGTGAATAGGTGAGATTTTAAGTGAGTGGATGAGAGGTAGGGCGGTTGTGTAAAATGTTGGGCGAATGAATGGGAGAGATTGGGGAAATGGGTGAGCGAGCGATTGTGAGAGAGGATAAGAAAACGGGTGAGTAAGGGGGTGACAGACAGGGAGGGCGAGCGGTTGGGCGAGCGGTTGGGCGAGCGGTTGGGCGAGCGGTTGGGCGAGCGGTTGGGCGAGCGGTTGGGCGAGCGGTTGGGCGAGCGGTTGGGCGAGCGGTTGGGCGAGCGGTTGGGCGAGCGGTTGGGCGAGCGGTTGGGCGAGCGGTTGGGCGAGCGGTTGTGCGAGCGGTTTAGCGAACGATTGAACGAGCAGTTTGGGCGAGCACATAGGTGAACGGTTGGGAAAGCAGTTGTGCGAACGAGTGAACACTTGGACCAGAAGGTGAACAATTGGGCAAGCGAGGGAAACGTAAAACGAGCAAGTGAAGAATTGGGCGAGCGAGGGGGTGGGTGAGGGATACGATGAACGAGCGGACGGGCGGGTGGCCAAGCACACGGGCAGCGGAGCAAGTGAGAGAATGGCCCGCGCGCGAGTTTGAGGAGGGCAGGAGATGAGGTGGACGGGTAGTGGGCTAGGTGCATAAAATATCTAAGAGCTCCCCTAGATAGATCACTAATTTTCAAGTGGAGGAAAACGTGACAGATAAGAGAGTAGATTGCGAAGTTTGTTTCGCAAACGGAACAAAATGTCAACGGCAAATTGCCTGACGCTTCATAAAACCATAATTCGAACGCAATTGGACTACACATGCGCCGGTTGTGCAATTGCAGCAAAAGCGCAAAAAAGGTTCAAAATGAATATCTCAGAGAAGATCTTTGCTTGATTAGGTACTACATAGCAAAAATACAAGGTGAATTATCAATGCAAATGCTCACTGATCAAAATAGCCTTTTTTATTTTTATATATTTCTTTTATTTGAAAAAGTTTCAGACTCGGAAAATACTCTCAGTTTTGCTTCATATGAACCCAACCAAATAGCGACGTAAGTAAGTATAAACAACGAAAATACCTGCTGCTGCAGTGAGAAAACAAACAACGCGAAGAGTCTGGAAACATAAACTTCGTATTTCGGCACATGCAATGCGCGCCGGTAGGTTAATCTCTAATCTTCTGTATTTTTGTGCATCTACCACCATAGATGCCCGTAAATGGGAGGAGTGTTCAGAATGGGCAATACAACTTTCGTGCATGCACATAGCTGCACTCACACCCACTCAGGTGCGCTCGTAACGGGCATAATCATTGGTAAGAAACGGATTTCTGTGGAAGATCGAATCATTCGTCTCGCAATCCGACAGCGTCAAGGAGTAAAATTCCGCTGATTGATCAGGTTATGAATCTGAATCTCACGTTCATTTTCGCGCATTACTACTAAATTTATTCTCCGAAAATTCAATTATAGGCTATTTCTTCGTGATGTTTCTCATCTGTTCAGAACACATGGTTTCTTAGCTCATTTTCCTCCGGATAGAACAGGCGTTTATTAACATAATATTTACAGCTAAATCTCATGCACTATAAATACAAATTAATGGACGCGATTCCCTCTAAACTACATTAAAACCAATCCTTACTGAACATCATTATCATTATTTAAGAGAGAACGAGAGACACCCACATTTTAACGGCTTGGTTCAGGAATGGATGCAAATAAATGGAGGCACTATACGCAAAATAGTTTTTGTCCCTCCAGTTCGCGCGTATTTCTCACTGTGCGACGAAGAGCCGTTAGCGATTACAGCGCCCCGCGCGGATTCTCGGGAAAGCAATACGATTTACTTTATTGCCGCCGATAAACTGAGTAAAATATGTTTATAGCTGAAATGCTCTCAATTTTCCTGAGTTATTCTTTTTATACAAAGAGGGGGCGGGGCGGCGGCGGCGGCGGAGGGGGTGGAGGGCGCGGCGGGCGGTCTTTAAGGGCGGGCGCGGGCTGCGGTCGCGTCGCTTTATGGTCCTTAAAACAAAGGACTCCTCAGGACCCAAGGGAGGCGGCGGTGTGGTACTGCCTTATCGTGAAGGCGGCGCGACGCGGCGTGGGGCCGGCGGCGGGGTGGGCCGAGCTATGTGCTCTAAGGGATAATTGCGCATATTTCAAGCGGATGTCAGCCCTGTGGCGCGGACGCCAGCTGCGGTGGACGCCGTCCGCACCCGAGGCGGAGTCGTAGCCGCGAGCGGTTGCGCCTGTGTGCTTCCGGTTGCCGCCATTGTGTTCCGGTTTGGCCGGGTCATCCGATGCAGCCGGTCAGTTTAAGGCGGCGCTCTAAGGGGGTGATATGAGTGGGAAGAAGGCGGACTCAGCAGACGGGGGAAAGTATAGATCAGTGTTGTCAAGGTCGATGCCACGAGCGGGAGTCCGTGGCACGAGTGCCATGAAAAAGTCGCCCCTCCACGCAGTTCGTTACCCCGCCACCCGAGACAACGCCATTCCTATTGTAGATTACTACTACTCGTAATAGTTCCCTTTCCCGACACTATTTGCGCAGAGAAGCTTGTGGCATGCACCGGTGCCAAGACGAGTGCCACAGCCACCAGATGAAGACATTGAAACCACTGGTATAGATGATGGCGAAGTACAGCGAGATTTGGGGTCGTTTCGTCAAGAAGTGTTTCACATACAGTGCACACGTTCCACTTATGCAGTACTTGAACTTGTTTTGTACAGGAAGAAGAATCGCGTTCACAGCGATTGGCTTTCGGCTTTTAGTTTGTAAATATACTACAAAGCGGCGTTGACCTACTGTGTCTATTAACCTACTGTGTAGTAGTGGGGATGTGTGTGGTGCCATCAATTCAACATTGCTTCTCCGAGAACTGTTCTGTAAGGGGAAGCGTGTGTCTTTTTAAATTTTGATAAGTGACTTGCAACATCTCTTATCAGAACTGGATCGCTGGGTACTGTTGCATTCTTTTTTAATAAAAAAAGTTAGTTCATCGTTAATATTGGCCATCAGAATAATTGAGGTCATATGTCAATTCATGGAATGCAAAATTGGCTTGTTTCCATGCCATCAGAATTTGGAAACTCTAACCCTATCGCCCCTACGAAATTCAACATCCATCTCATAATATTTTCCACTCCCCCGAGAGTGTGTTGGGCGGGTTGCATCACAGTGAAAGTCACCTTCACTGTAACTAAATGGCGTAGAAAAAAAAATTCCAAGTATTTCAAATGAGAGCTTTATCTCCACCTTATCTATGATTGTCTTCCCCTTCGGCGTTCTATGGAGCATCGTCACACTTTGGAATCGGTGGAGGGCGATGTTCTTGGAGCCCAATTGCGAGACGTATAGAATGTCAACCGTTTAGCATCAATTGGAGAAATAGATACAATCGGCTTTCGCACCCGCCAACCAGCTCACCAACTCGTTGGCGTGAAGTCGGGTGGAGAAAAGACTGTCAGTTGAGGAGTGACGTTTCCTCGGAGGCTCTCACTACAAGTCGCAACTTTTTTTAAATACGCGGTTCGTGTAAACCAGTGGTGTCAAGGTCTTCCACTGGTGGCAGTGGCACGCATCGTGGCACCATAGCATACCACGAGCTTCTCTGCGCAACTAGCGTCGGGAAAGGAAACTGCTGTAGCCAAGTCGGCTAATCATGGATCACAGCAAGTTGTGGGAGGCGAGCTAGATTGACCGTGACGCGCCCTTGGTCAAGATATGTGGCGGGGCGGTCAGGATAATGGTGTGGGGGAGCCTTGAACACGAGCAGGAGGCTCTGTACTTGTTTTAGTGACGGGAATATAATACATAGGAACGTATAGAAGTTGAAAATAGTAGTTGTATTACCAAGCTTATTTTGAAATAAAAGAGTCATATAAAGTTGCAAGATTGTTTAATTCTGAGAACTTAACCGAAACTATTAGTAACCCCGCCGTTTTACACTAGGGATGGCGTTGTCTCTGGTGACGGAGAAATGCACTGCGTGGAGGGTCGATTTCGTGGCACTCGTGCCACGGACTCGCGCTCGTGGGATCGATCTTGACAACACTACTGTACACTGTCATAAATGTATGTTAATATGTTTGGAAGTACTAAAATATGAATTTCATTCATTTTAAATACTTCAAATCTTAATTAAATTGCTATCTCTCCACTTAGATTATACCACAGTGTGACTACGACATTCCCTCATTGACAGGGTCAAAATGTCGCTTACGTTAATGATTCAATTACCGCACCTCAAACGCACAATTGTTTGAGTGAACATCACAACACTTCGGTACGTGCTTGAAAGTCCACACAATGGACGTTCGCTGCCGAGCAGGAGAAGCTGACAGCGACCCCATTACCTTATAGATGAGGTGCTGTTGCGCTGTCAGCTAAATGATGCATTGACTCATCGCAAGATCAATGCCATATCGGATGTCAGATGGACATGTAATTGTATTTTGTCGGATGATGTATGGAGTCCCTACTAAATAATTTAGAATCTAATTCCAGCCCATTTCCGATTATATTTTAGAAGCACACATTCTCATAACTTATCGATTGCGTCAGCGTTTGCCAAATGTGACATTTTCGAATCTCCAACGTTGAAGGTATTGTCTTGGCATGAACATGTTCACGATCTTCGAGGTAAGTAGTGTTTAGAGACGTAGATCGTTACCCGTACATTTACTTTATAGAAATATTTTCACTGACACGCCTAAATTGTTGGCTGTCCGACAGAAATGACGCTGTGCTGAAAACAAATAATTATAGTCATCAAGCAACAAAGGAACAAATTTTTGTTTACCATCATCAGAATGAACGTATCTTCAAATATATTCAGTTATTAAGAATTAAGTAGATATTTGAGAATAAAAATAGTTTTACACTTATGAAAGTCAGATTCGAGGCAAACGGAGAGATAATAAATTAGTAGGAATATAGACACCTATATTTTGTTTACATTTTGTTTTCTTTTAACTAGCAACAATTGTTTGAAAATATCACATTTTATTTTCAAAATTAATATTTAGATTTAAAATAAAGAATACCAATAAATCTACAGAGTGCACAACTCAAAATCTCGCTGCGTGCTAATGAAATTTTAAGAAGCAAACATAACACACTCGCTCGCACCTCGAAATTAAAACTTTTACAAATAATTTGAAATTATCTTTCTTTAAGAAAAAGCGAGACAAAATGTGAATGAATTCTAAGTTGTTAACTTTAAGAGAAAATTCCAATCACCACAATATTCTCGTTCATGCAATGCAGTTTCCATGATTAATTTCTTTTGGAAAGCGAAAATCCGAATCACAAAAGAATACTATTCAGAATAACTTGACGCAAATATCTGATAATAAAAATTTTCCGTTCAGCATTAGCAATTACGGACTAATTAAGTTGCTAATTTTGTCATTGTATTTAGTGTCATACCATGATCCATTTCACTGTTTGTTCTACTCTAAACCTACTCATCAGTTGATCACGGAGATATAGAGATATTTCAGTAATAATAAATTTTACTCTTTGATTGACTCACAGTACTTTGGCTAATTAAATTACAGATATTGACTCCTCGGTTAGTGTGCGAAGCCTAAGACAGAGTTATATAACTATTCTTAGATTACAGTAACGACGTACCCCAACATTCAACCAACCCAGAGCACCATCTTTCTTGTTGCGGTTTCGTTGCGGTTACGTTGCGGTTGTCCTCACAACGAGAGCGCCACTTGTGCAAGCAATTATTACGTTATGAACCCAGAAATCGCGTGCCATTCCTTTGCGACTCTTGAATTCACAAAATAAAACACAGCGATAATTGTTGGCTCTCCATTGTGTCCGTCGAGGGCTAACGCGCCAACTACCGCTGAAGCACCACCGCTGGCGCTACGAGGTCGAGTGGCGGCGTGTGCGTGAAGCAGCGCGATGCTCAATTCTTGTCACAACTTCGCCGCTCCCGCCCTTAATAGAAAATCGTCCCATTCAGAGGGATTTGAAAAGGTTTCCGACGGCGTTAGCAATGGGGAAGGCGGCGAAAAAGGCTATGGTGATGATGGCGGTTGTGGCAGTCGTGGCAGTGGCGCTGGAGATGGTGGTGGCGGCAGTGGTGATGTCAGCAGTGGCGGTGTGGGCTGTGGCGGAGGACGCTGCGGTGGCGGAGGCAACGAAAAGGGAGTGGTGAAAGCGGAGACGACTCTGATGGCAATGACAGTGCGGGTGGTGGGGCCAGCAGTGATGTCGCCGGAGTTTCTGGGGGCAGTGGAAGAGGCGAGAACGGCTGCAATGTCGTTAGAAGGGTTGGGGCGCCGGGAGTGCGGGGCAGACCACTTGAGGCGCCGACTGCGATCGTGATAATTCTAGACTGCCAAAAAAAGAAAGAGTACGTCATCAGAAAGTGGTCAAAACGTGATAAGTCCACTGCCTGATTCCTGGAAGTGTGTTCGGTATTTCGGACTTAGAACTGTAAGTTGATATATACAATTACCTACAGTAGGCAGATTTGTTCGAATAATGTAAGTCAACATGTTTATATTTATCTAGGGAAAAAAAGAGTACAAATCACATTTTTTCTTTGAATACTTTATTACAATATACATTTTTTCCGGATAATTATGAGTTCAAAACATTGTTGTTAACAAAGGGCAAACAAATCTTATTGGTTGCTGCAAGAAATTAAAAAAAGATCCCTCCTGAAAAAGTCCTTTTTTTTGCTTATACTCTTTTTCCCTAGCCGCCTAGATATGTCAGAAATGGCAGTTGCATCCGAGGACAGTGCACCTGTAGTGTGCTTGGACGTGATAGACTAAATATGATAGCATCTCGCTTATATATTATTAATTGTTTGGTCACAATTATTTACAGGCACTGAAACCACGTAAAAGTCTTCAAAATAACTGTCAAAAATTTTTCATCGCATTACCGATAAAAAATAATGTGAAAAATGTATTACAATTTCAGCTTCAACTATGCCCTCAATGTCAAATGTAAATTTTAATTTTCAATTTTTGTAGAATATCGTGCAATATAATGATTTATGAGCAAGTATTTTAATTTGAAATATGTGCGTTACAAAGGATTTACTTTATTTATTTATACACTTTGAGGTAAGATTAATATATTTGGGGGACTGAAATTAAAACCCGTACTTGTTGTTAAGGCACGAATTGATGTTGTTCTTAAAGCAATGCCTGAGGTTTCACCGTGAAAGAAATTTCACTTTTGTGGCGAACACATACACACACACGCGCGCACGCAAGCACTTATGTGCTTTACACAATTTCCATTGTTAAGAGTCAGTCGAAAGCTTAGAGCTTGTTCTAGTTGGGGTAGTACCTCTCTAAGGGAGGTATCTGGAGGGGAAATATGCCCGTAAGCGGCGTTTAGGTTAGCGCCAAGCGTCAGGGGTTAGTGAGGGAGAAACAGCCACTTCTCGGCTACACTCATGAAACTAATGTCCTAAGTAGTTGACGCGCACTCCATATATCAACTCACTCCAAGTGGTGCGAACGAACCGAAATATCCTGAGAGAAAAGACATATCTTAAGCAGTAGAGGAAACTAAACTTTCGCTTTGATCAGAACATCAAATTCCAGAGGGAGTAAACACGCTTCATCATGACAGAAGAGTGCAATAGAAACAATGGCACTTGGCGGGATGAAATATTACGAAAGTATAGTTGACACACTTGGAACAATATATATTTATTCACTTTTATTTTTTCATTGAACCAATTTTCTTTCTCCTTTATATGTTTACTATAACTTTATTTTGGTCTTCTATATCTCAGCCATCTGATTTGAAATCATAAGACCATTTCCCCGCAGAAGAATACAATTGTTCAATAGAAATAACAAACCATAGTGGGATATTGATTTTACATCGTCCAGCCACTCGGCTCTTTCAAATGTTAGCCGACGAATACAAAATTGTACATGAAGCAAACTGCCAGACAGACAAGATAAATAACTCTGCTTAAAATCGATGGGAGAAACTCAAACGAGCACCTCCAAATGAGTTAGAGGTTTAGAATTCTTTAACGTGATGTTTGAGAAAGGAGTAGAGATGGTAGCGGTTTCTAAGTCTCGGGGTATGGAGTGGGGCGGAATACTCTTGCTGGATTTTTGAACCGTCGCGTTGCAGGTCGCGTCCGGCACGAGAGCCGTTGCGAGGAGTCTGGGCTTTCCACCCAAATCCTTCTCTCCCCCCTCCCCAACCTCCCCGCCCTCGCCAGCGCCCCGGACGTGACCTCGGACTGGTCCAGTGGGAGCCGCGCGCTGGCCGCGCCCCGTTAACTGGGTTACGCCTGAATACATCCCCTTTCAATGACCGGTAATTTCGATTCTATAAAGGCCTCGAACGGCGCGGAGCGGCGCGGACGCAACAGGACAAACGGTAGCTGCCTCCGCGACGGACTTGGCGTCCACTGCAGCTGTTGTTGCCGTCCCCGGCGCGCAGCCGTTGCCGTTGCTCGGCCCTGTAACTCCCATTGGAGATTTTCGCTACGGTCACCATCAATAAACATTATGCGTGGCGTTTCATCCGAAGAAGGTGCCTACATTTCGTCTGGGCAAAAGAAATGCGACACATCTAAAATACCGTTATTTCGCAAGAAAACGGGGTGAAACTGTTAATACGTGTCACTTTTCTTGTGCTTTGACGGTATGTTTTTTAGGATTCAGTGAATCGAAGCTTACCTTTATCTGGGATTGTAAATGAGATGATGAGTTGGAGATACTGATGCGATAGGAGTGATGTTGGCACGGTACACGTAAAAATAACTGAAATGGATTATGCTTTTACCAAAGGTCATATCCAAGAGATAACCTGAATCAAAAATACCAGTCGGATCTCATATTTTGTAGTCCACTGCCTACTTTACGGAAAATATTTGGTGATGGTGGAATTTATGGTTAAAAAGGTTAGAATAGAAAGAGTATAATGTGATGAATTAGAAAGGTAAACGACAGTGCCCGATAAATATCTTACACAAGTTTGCTATGCCCATAACATATTCACAGGCATTTGAATTTCAATACCTAGAAATGAGAGGTTTATGTGCTCTGTACCTGCACTGGGCTGATGCTCCTGAAAACTTACTCATTATTCTTATAATCGTATATTAATTTTTCTGTGGAATAATTTATCGTTTGCTTTTACTACGCGGGGTGTAGCATTCATTTTCTGAAACACCCTTCTTCAAGGAAGTGATGTACATTGCAGTAAAATTTCTCAATTTCCCCACTACTTTTCTTAACAACTTTCTTGGCGTATTTCATAGACCCGACATACAATATCTTTTTAGATATTATTTACTCCGCTCCAGACACGACTTTGTAAAATTTCATGGATATTTGCCTACCTTTACTAATTAACACAATAACTACAGATCGTAAATTATTATGTACAATTCTAGGTTCACTTTCGTCCTTCACTTTTCAATCATATTCCTTTGTCCGTAAAATAATTTTATTACCAAATGTTACTTATTTGATATCCATCACAATATCACCAGATTCAATCTCTTCTACTTGCAATGTGGAGTTTCTTTTTTTCTTCTTTTTTTTGTCTTGACACGACGGCCTTCCATATAACGAAGTTTTAGTTTCATGACTTCTTTACATCTGTAACGACCTCCATAACTCCTATACCTCTACAAACAACACAGGCTATTATTGGTTCTATGATCTCTTAAAGTCACTGCCTATTCAGTTTCAGTATTGCACAAAAACTAAAACGATGTTGATATTCACATACATCCTTCACTTAGAGGAATTTGCTAACATTCTCCTACATCACATGTAACAATGAATAATGCTACAAATACATCTTCCTCCTTTTGTTAGAGGCGACATTACGAACTAGCGGGTGCCATTGCTGCCTTCCACGTGTCTCTCTCATTCCCACACAACCGCTTTCACTGCTTCTGGGCCGCGCCACCTTATTTGCGATGCTCGTCACAACCAACGCCCAACCGTTCAACGTAGCCACGCCCATCGCACTGAAACTGCTTTCGTCGCCTGGACATTCCTGCGACACTGCGTCAAACCGCAAAACTGTCTCCTCTGCCATCTCCACCACTCTCTGACACATTAGAGCTCCAAGCAACTCTTCAAATATCGTCACCGCCGCGAAAAGTTGAACAGCTAAATAAAATGATCTTTACACTTATAATGCTGTAATTTTGAAAATGTCACCCACCTTTCTCTTGTGGATTAATCTAAATTCAAATAACTCAGACTGATTTTTAACTTTATTGTCGTTTTATCAATTAGATTATCGATTTTTCATATGTTTAATTACTATTTTCAGATCAACCCTGAGGAAATTAAGTCTGCTAAAAAAGGTGAAGTCGAAAACTGCTTATCTCGCAGATGAAAACGCTAATAAACACGATAGAAATCTAAGTAATTTGTATTATACCAACAATAGTACACTAGTATATAATAGTATACAGTAATACAGTAATAGTGTACAGTAAGTAATACAGTAAAAGTTTATCAATGCAGAATCTCAAGAGGCCAATATTTTTTGCGTATTAGACATGATTACGCATTACGCAAAATAATAATGTAGAATTTATGTTTGGCGGGACCGCGATTTATGTTCGCATTAGACAGATTTCAGCATTAAACCCGTTTCGCAGTGAGCACGTTTTACTATATAAGCAGTGTATCATTCACTATGTAGTAATTGCAATTTTATCAAACGATGTTCTCTTTGCTAGCTTTCACCATCGCGACTGTTCACTTTTCCGTGCGAAGGCGTGGTTCCGCAGTACGTCATCGTGGCCCCCGTGCTACCAACACATTTTATTACTACGGCTTCTGTGTGGAGGGAGCATTCACCGCCGTCGCCCCACGTGTCTCCCCTACTGCTGGCTCCCGCCGCCGCCGTTGCCCCGTCGCGCAGCGTACACGGAAAGCCCGGCAATAAAAATATAACGAACAAGCCCGCGCCGCGAACTGAATTTTCAATTGCCACCTGAAAGGGCTCCGAGGCTGCGTCAGTCGAAACCGGCGCGAATGCTCGGATGGCGGCAAGGGTGAAAGAAGCAAACGACGGGGCCTGCGCAAAATATGCGGAGTTGTCGTGTGGAGATGGGGACATGTGAAGGTGTTGTGTGGAGTGGGGGACTTGCGGAGGAGAAGACGTATGGATTAGGTCCTCCGTATGGGGAAGAGAACGTGTTTAGGTGGTAACATTGAAGGTGGGAACGTGTGGAAGAGGGGACGTACAGAGGAAGAGACGTGTGGAGGAGGAGAATTGTGAGGAAGTGTCGGGGGAGAAGGGGACTTATGGAGGAGGGGCCGTTTAAATTACGGGAGGTGTGGAGGGAAGAATGTGTTCAGAAGGGGACTTGCAGAGGAAGGGACATAAGGAATAGAGCAAGTATGGAGGAGAAAACGTGTCCAGGAAGGGACGTGTGGAGGAGAGAATACGTGGAGAAGGGAACGTATGGAGGAGGAAGCGTGCAGAGGAGGGGGCGTATGGATTAGGAGAGGTATGGATGAGAGAACGCGTTCTGGGGTGGACACGTGGAGGAGAGGATATGTCCAGGAGTGTACATATGGATTAGGGGAGAAAAGCAGTCCAGGAATGGACGTGATGAATAGGGAACGTGAGAAGGAGGGAACGTGTAGAGGAGGGTACCTGTGGAGTAGGGGAGACGTGATTGAAAGAACGCGTCCACGTTTTCCCTATTCCATATATCCCTTCCTCAGCAAGTCCCCTCAACCACACGTCCTCTCAACCACACGTCCCCTCAACCACACGTCCCCTCAACCACACGTCCCCTCAACCACACGTCCCCTCAACCACACGTCCCCTCAACCACACGTCCCCTCAACCACACGTCCCCTCAACCACACGTCCCCTCAACCACACGTCCCCTCAACCACACGTCCCCTTAACCACACGTCCCCTCATCCACTTGTGAAGGAAAGGACAAATGAGAGACTAGCATACAGTAGTGACAGCGCGAATTGCCGTGAGTCTATTCGCGATCGAGCGGGGAGTTTGTAACCGCGCAACGCGGCAGCAGAAACCGGTGAAAGGCGGGCAAGGGTGGAGGCGCAGTCGTTTGAACGAAGACGTGAGCGGCGCTAGTAACAGCGGGAAATCGTCTCATGAATAGAGAGAACAATGAGAAAGGCAGCTGGAGCGGATTTCGATTTTCATGGGCCTTTGAATCCAGCTGTTGTGCAGAAGCGACATAACGAGAGCGAAGTGGAAGACACGATTGATGATGTTGGTGAAGTGGAAACAATCTGCGTAAGATAAATTCTCTTTCTCGGCGTGGCAGCGGGGTGCCAGGAAATTATCTCACTCGAACTCGGATTCGTATTCAAATATTCAAGAACGAATTGGATTATTATCACACCCCAAGTACCTATTCTGGAACATATATAATTCGCTTATTTTAAATACTGTATTATGAAAATAAACATGATATTACATGAAATTAAAAGGTAGTAGTTTAGAGAAAACGAAGTAGTCATCACATCACATTAAGGTTGTTTCTTATGAAAACGGGATAAGAAGAGTAATCGGACAAATTAAATAGGAAAATAATGCAGAAAAGTCACATATTTATTCAAAGAGTAATTAATTTAAATATCACTAAAATGAACTATGATATAGTTAATAATTTATTGAGTTGCTAATTTAATTGTCGAAAATTTTCTCTTTAAAAAAAGAATCTGTACATGTAGATTCAAATATATAATTCTGAAATGTATCAATCACTGAGAAATTTTATAAACCATGGAATACATCAAAATTAATACAGGCAAACATGTTCCTCTTCCATTAAAATACTTTTTTGATACAATCTATTTCGCAGTAATATGCATTTCTAAAGTGACTAACATTTTCAAATATGTAATTTGTGCCTCGAAAATTCTTTTGTGGTTAGAAAAAAAGGGAAAGAAAATCTGTAGATAGGTGATAGATGGTGCATACCTTCATTGAGTCCTCTTCCATCTTCGGTACATTATTCATTCAAAATGCGAATCGCCAAATTATTTATTTTAATAGGTCCAATCATTAAGAAAATTATCAGTCTGAAGTTTCACTTTCCAATTAAAACTTGTTTCTTGTTGATTTCTTGTTCCAAAGAGAAAATCACCCAGTCTTATAATGGCTAACTCCCCATGTTTTTGTGACATACGATATAATGTACAAAGAATGTGATCATACAGTAAAAACTTAACTAGTACTTCAAGATATCTCAACATTACTTATTGTGAATTCATTTATTTGCCATAAGTTATTGATTTTTTTAGTTAATTCTAGCGGAAAATGATCTTAAGTCATTGTTACAATAAATTTAGCTCAGCGGAAATGAATCGTTGGCATCCTGCTTACGTCAAATGATTGCTGTTTACGCTTCGTGTTGCAGCAACCGGTGCAATTGTGAACAATCCACGTTAATATTTGCTGGATAGCGATGAAAATAGAGAGAAGAAGAACTAGAAGGAGAAAGAAAATAAACAAAGAAAATAAACAAAGAAAATACAAAATAATGAGAAGAATAAGACAGAAAAGAAGATGGAGGTAAAAGAGCAACAAGAGAAGGAAGACAGAGAAGAATATAGACGGAGAAGAAAAGGAAGAAGGAGAATAAGATGATCGAAAGGATAATTAATTGACCAAATCCCTTTGTTGGCACATGAGCGGCCAAAAATGATTCAAATTTGGCGCAGTTCGAGTAAATCAAACATTATAACAATCTTTGGTATTAATTACCAGCTCAGAACATACATTTTAAAATATACATGCAAGCTTCCGCGGCTCGAGTTCATTACAGCCGAGAAGTAATACATTTTAAAAGTCGCGCGTTGGAGTTTAAATTTCCCCAAATTGCCTGCCCTAATTCTAAAGAAAAGAGCAGAATCTCTTCATTCACGATGTGCTTTGGGGAGAATCTCTTTGGCGCCAGATTGTCAACTGCTGTAAAGAAATGCTTTCAAACACGACCACCAGACTGCAGCACTTACTGGTCACCTGGCAAGCCAGAAATATCATTTTCTAGGGATTGCCACAATTCACTAGAAGACGCGGCCAAGGCATTGTTATTAAAATTCAAAACCCCACAACAGTGATTTCATAGCAGTCGTGTTGTCGGCGTATGGAAGCAAGCATGAGTGCATGTGTATTAGCGTGCCGTTGCTATTGGATTTAATCTCGAGACAGTTGGCAACGAATAAAAAAAATCTAAGATCGCACAACGACCTTCTCGCATTAAAATGGTATTGAGATGTTGACCGATGTTTTGCTAGACAAAATTAATGCCAAATTGTGTCTCCCTTTGAAGCGTAACTATTTACTCAATGATCCCTGATTCTTTCATATATATCTTCTAACAAGAAGGATCCATTGTGTTTTTTGCAGAGATTCAGCGAGAGAATTAGAAACAGAATTTCTGTATCACATCCACAGTTAGCAGCTCTCCCATTACATCATTTCAAACTTTACGTCGCTACCTTTACACCCTTCATTAATTAAAAATATTACTGTAACCACTTGCTTATAGTTGGCTTGTTCATAATCGAGGTACATTGATAGTAAAGTTGTTCACTTCAAATAAAACGATGCAAAGTAATCAAATCGACCCTCAAAATACAACATATTGGAGCTATCCTCTAACTGAAACGTAATGAAGGTCGAGTCTGCAACTCGACAAGAACATAATATAATGCAATTTAGTGACGTGCATTTGTCGTCGTGATATCCGTGCAACAATTACATCAAAAATAACAATAATATTAAAACAAGAGCTCGAAATATGTTAAACCAATAATATTTTCTAAATAGGGAGATAGATTCAATGAGAATTAAGAAGATAAAATTATCAAAGATCTTTACATAACGTTTATGTAATTTGGTAAGAAATAGAGAGAAAAGAGATGAAGAACAATGTCAATGAAAAAAGGTAGTAATAAAATCAAGATAGTATGTAATAGAACAAAGAAAAAGTAGGTAATGACGAATGGAATATATTCGTTTGTGAGGTTAAAAAAACGGAAAATGAGACAAGTGAGAGACATCAATGTGCAGAAAGGCAGCTTTGGTCCACGACGCTCATTATGCACGCGACCACGCTCACTTTCCTGTGCATGCACCCGCGTGGGCTGAAAGAGGACAGCGTGTTTGGCGAACGCGTGTCCGCTTGTGCGTGATATGCAACGCTCCACGGGTCTTTTCTCCCTCTCTTCACATCCCATCGTCCGATGAGTTTACCAAACGCTGATCCATCTACGCAACAAACTCCGTTCGTGCCGACACCGCTTCCACGGACACTCCTCCTTCCATCGCCCCCATTTCAGTCCCAGCTCCAGCCCCAGTTTTAGCCCTGTCATCATCGCTCCACCTTGCCCCACTCCCGCTGGTCCTTCCGCTTCCGCCGCCTCCGCCATATCGTCCTCCATAACGTCCTCCATAGCATCCGCCGTAGCGTTCGCCGCAGCGTCCGTCATACCGTCCGACATACTCCGACGTAGCTTCCGACATAGCCTCTAACGTAACCTACGTAGATTTCGACGTAACCTATGACGTAGCCTCTGACGTAGCCTTCACCGTAGCTTCCGCCATATCTCCGCCTCTCTCATGTCCCCCTCCTCCGCCTTCATCACCACCATCTCCTCTGCGACATTGCTTTATTATCACTTTCCCCTACGGTCCACTTGTCTTTTCTTCCGTCTCCACTGTTTCAACCGCTGTTAGTTCTTTCACCAAGATCCCCATCGCCACTGCACTTCCCTTCTTCACTGCGAATGACACGACGTCCATCCCTTCCCCACCTCCTGGCGCACCACTATCGCCCTCTACTTTCTCCAGTGGCTCCTCCATCGTCTTCC
Source organism: Acheta domesticus (assembly GCA_031308135.1). NCBI lineage: Eukaryota > Metazoa > Arthropoda > Insecta > Orthoptera > Gryllidae > Acheta > Acheta domesticus. Next base: position 112,535,310 of record JAHLJT010004567.1, on the reverse strand, counting down.
TCCCTCAAGCGCAGGCGACCCCGTCCCCCTCTGCTTTCCACGCGATCAAATTCGCGCTCGATGTTTTCACGGTCCTGGCAGAGCGGCTCCTGCGGCGGGGGAGTCAACATTTAACCGGCGAAGGAGTACATTAATTAGGAGGGTGGAGGTCGGTGGCTGTTTACTCTCGGAGGCTTGCGTCGACGCGGGCGGTGGCCGGGGGCAGGGGGTAGGAGATGGCGCCTCTCCGTCGACAAGCTCACCTTCCCCCACCTACCCACCACCTCGCCTCCTGCTGCCTCTCCTTAAACTTTGCTTCTTTAGGTGTTATCAATGCAATCTATTCCAACCTGACCTACCTTGCTACAAGTCACCTTATCTCTCGGTCCGTTTTCATTTCTTACTTTTCAACATATGTAACTGCATACGTCAATTTAATGCATTAGTGGGACCCGTGTAAATATTTTACAGTTGGTAAATCATTGTTTTAAAAGTAAAAAATATCTTCGTAAAAGAACCCAGCGTCGTACGGCAAGCTCTTCATCTTTGTGTTACAGTTTTATAGGGTGGATACTGTGCGTGCGAAAATATTCTAATACTAGTCGCCTGCAGAAGTCAAAATGCTTCTCAACAAATCTACACAAAATGACTATTCAAAGAAGAACACGCAACTGTCCGAGGGCAACAAATAAAGTGCAACAATTCTTTATCTACAACGTACATAAAAAAACATTTCTGTACCACGTGAATATCAAATATTTCACGTCAAGCGTCCTCTTCCTTAGAGACATGCTGTCGCAAGACTTCAGCTGTGTTTTAAGCAGTGACACAAGTCAGATAATTTATTCCATACCCACAGAACACAAATAGGTAAAATAGAACAATCAAATATTTTCATTTTGAGTCAAAATTTAAACTGTTTCACTGGTTTTGAATTTTTCCGAAACTTCTGAGTATATAACAAAATCGAAGACACCTCTTACATCGCCGCATGGATTCTTTCAATTTCTGCGTGCATTGGACACTAGTAATATAGATATTTTGAAATTTTCCCCGCATTCTTAGGTATCTAACGAAAGCTAGATATCTCTCGCATGACCTGAGGCAGTAAAGATTATTTTCAGTTTCTACGCGCATTGGAATCAGTAATAAAAATTACGAGGAATGATTAACAAATAAACTTTTACCCCTGAGATGATACTGTACCGAATATCGAAGAATTTAATTGTAGTACATTTATTTTGAGATTCCATGGTTTTTGATCACCCAAAATACGGTGAGGGAGAATTTATTGGATTTTAACAGTCTGGAACGTACATTTTTCTATTAAATAAGTAGTGTTACCGGGCGCGTCAACTGCTAAGATTGCACATGTTTTTATTGCGGGAAGTGGCGATGATCTCCTCCACCAGCTACATGGCGAGAACCGGCACCGACCTACACATCGGCTTGCTTTTTTCCCCAACCAGGTATTTCCACCAATGGGGCGCCGTCCCAGCTGGGACAATTTCTAAGTTCCCGATTAGTCTCCCGACATGTGTTATAGTACATGTTTCGAGTTACGCACAATTGTAACATATCTTGCAATGTGTGTTGAGGATTGGATGCAGGTCTCCTGTTTCTAAGTCTTTTTAAAAGGAGTAGTAAATGATTGATAAATAAATAAATAAATAAATGATTTTTGTCACATATCCTGTTTCCTCACGGTTCCCAAGAATTATCACTTATGCCGTTTTTTCGTGAACTCGTATCACGCTTAATATCTGGTGGGAAACGGCAACTTTTAATGAAATAGTGTAGTCGCTGACTTGTTCACCTCAAAGTGATCTCCTTCCCTTATAACCCACTGCCACTTTGAGGCCCCGTCTCAGTGCCAGCGGGTCTCTCATGATATATCGCCGCTTATTACTCCACCGCGCAGCCTCGCGCCCTACAGCACCGGCTGCTCGCGAGCCACCAGGTGCAAACGTACTCCAGCGCAGTGTCTGCCACCATATTGGATTTCTGGCTTGAATACGCTTTTCAAAACCCGGTGCCGAGGTTATATTTTTTCCTCCCCTGGCTTTTCTCTCAAACTCTGCGAGGTGCGTCCCTCGACTGCAAACGCGGTCGTGAAGTGTCTGAGTGGACGCAAAATTGCTGTTCAGCAGTTTCATAGCGCAGTTGGAAAAGAGTGGTGCGGGGACCAAATTAACTCGATGGTATATCCGAGATTATAAATGTCGTGAGGGTTTTAATTCCTCTGCGACAGAACGGAGCGTGTTTCTTACTCTCATTAACACTATTAATGCAGCGAGCTCTCGCCTCTTTGTAATGCAGATGCATTTTTAATTCGCATGTTGTAACGAACTCGCGAGAGCTGGAACAGCCATAAAAATATCATTGTCTCTGCAGCGGAATAATTTGCATAGAGCGCTCATGTAGTCGGGCTATCAAGATTCTTGAGGACATCTTTATAATGTCGTCGTGCTTCGTGCGGGGAAATTTGCGAAGAGAAATGAAGCCAAGGACAACTTTATAATGTCGCGTTTTGCACATGGAGATTTTACAGCAGAAATTAAATAAAAACAACTATTCTTTAAGGGTAAATTGTGAGTTTCAGAATTCTGAAAAAAAACTTTTAAAATCACTTTTACTTACTGTTTTTATTCATAAAAAACATTAATTTTCATAAAATATATTTAGGAATATAACCCCTAGTAATAACTTCCTTGAGAGTTTTAGAGTGAAAGTTTTTCCACTAGTACTTAAGAAATATTGCATTTGATCTGAATAGTAGAGTTCATGTTGTTGACTTAGTACCACCGAAGTTTTGTGTAATAACTAAAACAGGAATTTAAAGTACGAATTTAATTCGCGTCTCACATACAAAGAGTATTTTGAAGCTAAAATAAATTATCTGAAAATACTTCTTTATAAATTACTTTTCGAACTTCATGATACGAACAACTTCCGGAAAGAACACCAGACAGAGTTAAAGACCTTTGAAAAACTCACCACAAGAAAAAAACTAACAAGTTATTTTCGTGGTAATTTCTATGTTAACTGCGCCGAGGTGGTTGCGGATTTGTTGGAGCGGAGTGAGACAGGATGGAGCAGACATCAGTAAAGGAATGAACAGGAGAGAGGTGAGTAAAATAAGAAGGTACAGCGGGACAGGGGCGTAGCCAGGTTTGGACAAAGCATGGTGAAGTGGGGAAGCAATGGGATGAGCAGGATGGAATGGTGGAGTTAAGAAGAAACAGGGAGGAACGAGGTGGGGTCCTAGGTGAGGTCGGGGCCAAAACGGCATGAATGAGATGTTAAGGGCAGATAAGGGGAGGGTTAGGCTGAGGAGTGGCAGTGGTGGGGTGGGGTGTGACGGGTAGAAAATGTAACAAGAAGGGACGGGAGGGGGCAAGGCAAGGGTGGTGCGAAACTAGACAGGAAGGAAGGGATGGGATTAAAAGAGGCGGGGCCGACGAATGGTGAGAACATAGGCGTTGGAGGGAGCCGGTCAGCAGTGTGAGGGGGAAGGGTGGGGCAAGGGCGGGGCAAGGGCGGCGACTGACATGGGAGGGCCGCGAGGGATGAGCTCCCATCCGTCGTCCCGGGGGTTTTTGCGTGGGCGGGATTTACGGCGGTTATCGCGCTTCGCCAGCTGGGCGCGCGCGCGCTCGCCGGACATCCTCCCCCTCCCCCTCTCCCGCGCCAACGCCACCTCATGGCTCACCACGAAAGAGAGCAAGGCCGTGAGGTGGAGCACACAGAAGCGGGGACAGCGCCGAAGGCCGCAGGACGGAATGGAACGAATGGCGTTTACAGGAGTCGGAATTTTGAAGGAAAGAGGAGCTGCCAGGTGAATAAATGTTGAATATCGATGGTGAATCAGGAGGCGAGGTTCAAGGGGAGGCCAAAAGATAAACGGAAAGACCATGCAGCAGGAGATGGTGAATAAAAGAAGTGATGAGAGTGTGAGAACGGGGGGTGGGCGCAGGAAAGGGTGGATTCGCAAGGACTGAACTAATGAACAAGAAAACAGTGGTGAATGAGGGGGGTCAAGGAGATAGTGAGAACGGATGAGGGACACAAGGTGACGAATGCGGCTTGAAGATGGTGCAGACTAGTGGTGGGGTTTGGGGGAAAATTAAGAAGAGGAGTGATGGAGGGGAAAGATTAAATTTAGGCTGAGACAGTTGGGCGATAGGCGGTGAAGAGAGAATATAGCTGTAGGATTAAAGAAGAGAAAATAGGAAAGATGGGCCTAAAAAATGGCTACGCGACAAAGAATGAATAGAAGGAGTGTCACGTAGACTTGACGAGAAATATGAAGAAAAAGAAGAAAGGAACGAAAAATGGAAAGGGTAGCATAAGATTTGAAGAAGACGTTGATACATATGAGAAGACAGACTAAAGGGGAAGGCATTAAATTATGTTTTTATTCAAGGAGAGTAAAGGTAAGAAGAGAGATGTAGGATAAACGACCGTCAGACTTTGTATTGGTCGTTATGAGTTTCGCTCCATTTGTTTGCATTTTATACGTTGTTGTTCTAAAGTACCTCTGCGGAGAGTTTGTGGAAATAAATCTGATAGTCAAGGATACAGATTTTCGAAAATTTAATGAAATAACGAGATATTTTATGACTGCAAAAAAGTTTGAGAAAAATGTAGCACGAGAACACTGCAATCATAACAGTCGCATGTCAATGCCATTCCAGTACTCGGAGAACATCACAAGTATGATGGAGGGGAGGGGGTCAACGCTGGACTCCATAATAAATTGGAATGCAATTTAAGAAACAGTATATATTTAAGAATTAATTTTGCAATTATTTATCGATATATTATTGGAATATTCTGCAAATTGATGTTAAAGTATTTTCAGTTTTTTAGAAATGGAAAGACAATCTATATTTTGGACATTTTCCGTACTGGTGGTCCTTTCTGCGGGGACATACATGACCAAGTCTTCTTTTGCAGAATGATTGAACGATTGATTCTTAATGATTCCGGGCGCGTCAAATAGTGATATCATTATTCCCGTAATGTAGTGCACGTTTATGATCGAAGGTAGCAGTGTTCTTTCCCACAGGATGGCAAGATCCGGCTCCGACCTAACCTTCGACTAGCGGGGCTTTCCCCGACCAGGTGTCTCCCACCAGCGGGGCACCGCCCCAGCCGGGACAAGCTCTAAGCCCCCGACCGGTCTCCCGGCACATGTGGCAGTGTAGTGAATGCTAGTGTGTGAATGTAAGGGGTGAAGATATGTCAAGGAAGAGGAAGAAATATCTCGCAGGTCAATGGGCCCGTTTGTTAGAGTACTCCATTCTCCGAGAGACAGTGACTGAATTCTACCTAGCTGAAAAGTTATTGTCGAAAATCCTGCCGCCGTCGGGACTCGAACCTATAACCTTCAGGTCAGAAACACTGCAGTGACATCAGCTGGTCCTCTTCCGATATTTTGTAAAACTATTTCAACAGTTGCCGACCTGAATGGTCGAGGTGGCTAATAGCATGTACCGACTCAGCGCTTCTGTCCGAAGAGTGGTGGGTTCGAGTCCCGCCTTGGGTGTGGTTGTTTGTCCCTTGTCTCTCATGTATGTATTGGCGCGGTGGGCATCGCGTTCTGCTGACTCTAGATCCGAGGAGCCCGCTAGTGTGTTGGTATAGTCGAATATGCGTCTCCTCAGGATGTAAAGAGTAACCGGCTATAAGCTAGATAAATTCCTAGGGAGAAAAGGGGGGAAAATCAACAATTACTATGTTGTTTCGATTGCACAAATCTTATCTGTATCAACAGATACTAAGATAAGGATTCAATGTGTTAACGGGGAGGCCTGGGGGAAAGGAAACCTGGGTTTCCACAAAGCGATTACGTATGGCGACTGCTTCGAATAGTTTTGTGAACATCTAATGAGCGTTAAAAGACGAAACTATCACTGAAAGTTTTGAAAGGTAATAATAATAATAATAATAATAAGAAGAAGAAGAAGAAGAAGAAGAAGAAGAAGAAGAAGAAGAAGAAGAAGAAGAAGAAGTTAGAAATTATCAAAGTACTCCTTTCCTAAACAAAAATAGAAAAAAACTCGACGAAAGACGAATTAGTAGGTAAACAAAAATAGTAAAGATATGTTCATTTTAAAGTTGTTTGGGCCTCGTGTCACAACAACATTCGATGCAGTGTCTGGGATAGAATAGAGTGATATAAAAACAGATAGTGCACTGGAATGGTTTGTCGTCCTTCTTTCACATTTTTCCCCAGTCATCTGGTGCAGTGAAGTGGGAAACTTGGGAGGACGGGTGGGACCTAACACTCTTAAAACATATTTCGTTATTTTTAAAATGTAAATAAACCAATATATTTTATTCAAATTATCCAGTTTTATGAACTTCTGTATTTAAAAATGTGATATGCAAAACTAGTGCATTGTTATTTTTAATGGAAAACTTAACAGTATTACAGTATTTACGAAACTAAAATGACAGATGGTAAAAATAAAATATATTTCTAAGTCTGAAAAATACAAAGAAAGGATCATAAAGAAGGAAAAGAAAAAAATATGAAAAAAATGGATATGAAAGAAATAAAATAGAAAGAAAAAATAAGGTGTTGTGTAGAAGGGAAATATACAACAATATATGTAAATCCGGTGTGTGAGCGAAGATTTGTGGATTGGAACGAGCAGTTCGGGACGAGTAGATCGGGGCGGGTAGATCGGGCTTAGTGGATCGAGGGATTGGACCGGAACAGCGGGTAGGGGAAAGTGGATTGAAATGAGAAGAGCGGAAGCGAGTGGATCGGATAGAGAAGATGGGCACAAGAGGTTAAGAGAAATGGTGTAATGAACAAGTTTGGGGTGACTGAATTTAGGCAAACTCGGGGGAAAATACTACCCGAGAGGTGTAGATGGCAAAGCACATAGGAATGACGATTCTGATTAGCGTCCTGGCCGGAGGACTATCGACGAAAACCAAGTCGTAGAGGGTGTCGCTACGGGGACGAACGAGAGACGTGGGGGACATGGGGGACGTGGGGGACGAAGGGGGCCAGCGGCGCAGCAGCGGAAGGGGGCGCGTGCCCGCGGCCGGCGAGCAGTCCGCACGCGCGTCGTCGCTCGTCTGTTTGCGATGTCGAGGCTGCTCCCTGCGCCACCGCCCGCTGCCACAATATTGACTCAGGGCGAGACTCGCTCGTCGAGCGCGACCCGTCCCCGCCCCCGTTCCCATTCCTCCTCCTCCCTCACCCCGCGCCACCAACCCACCCCGCCCCGACTCGATCCATCGCGCCCCGTCCAATCGCCTTGTGACCGTCTGCGAAGGCCATCGGACGCAGGCCGCGGTTTTCCTTACAAATTTGGACAGTCGCGCGGTCAGCGCCGACTCGGATTCCGGAGACCGCACGCTGACAAGTTCCAGCTCCCACGCAAACGGAGTAGATGAGTTTCTCGGAGGAAATCTTGTGTAGATTACGTAGAGCGTTTCTAGAAAATGAATTTCTTGATGTTTCTAATACAATGTTTCTTTCCCATACATAGTGTTGAAAGTCACATTAGTTTTGCTTTATTGCAATTTAATTGCATCGCAATAAAAGAGTGTACTCTTCTACTTACACAGAAACCCAATCTTTATTTTTAATTATAATCTTTGCACCAATCATATCCCTTTTTACTTGTTTTACTTTTCCTCATCATAGCGGCAATGTTTACTCTGTGTGTAAGTAATACAGTATCCAGGAGTAGATATTAAATAAAGGTATTCGTGCCTTGAGAACCTCCGAGTTCATCTCAGTGTTAAGTTTGCTTAGTAATGTTATTGGAAACTTCTAAGTGTATCAATATTGTGAATTTTCAGCAAGAATACATGGGAAAGAAAGAAAATATATTTTATTTACACTTAACCTAATTTTTCTTTCATTTTCTTTTACAGTTTTATTCGTCTGCAAAAATTCCATAAAAATAATGACAATTAGTTTTTAATAATAATAACAATAACAATAATTTACTATTTAACAAACTTAGATGTTACTTTTCATAAACGTAGGGCGTTTCACTGCGCAGAGATCGTGACTTACAGCGACCTCCATGTACACTTCCATTTTTCGTAACTCCTGTTATAGTAACTTTTTCCGACGTTATCACTGTTTAATTTCTTAGAAGGTCCATTGATTTTTTTGGCAGACATTTACAATATAACATAATTTAGTTAACAATAATTATAATAACATTTTACATTTTTTGACCAAAAATTGTTAAAATTGTCAGAAATTGTTAAATAAATTGCGTTATATTGTGAATGTTTGCCTAAAAAATCAATGGATCTTCCAAGAAATTAAAAATCATATCACAGTCTTTAAATAATTTTATTTGAAATTAACCTGCGTAAAGAAAGTCATCACTTTTTGTTGATAAAACTTTCTTCTTTACCACTCTTATGTAAAAAGGATCTAAAGTACAATACTTTACTGTAATTAAAATTATTTAATTTCTAAAATAAACTACAAAAATGAACGACGTTAATGATACGACGATTTTTAGCTTAAACTTTTTATTCGTATTGTTATTCAATATTACATGGAGACCAAATGTTGACAAAGAAAGTATTGTAGCTTAAGATTATGATTTTTGTTATTATTTTAGAAATATTATTTTACACTCATGTGGTTAACGAATTTAACCAAATTCGAAACATTTTCTCCCGATTCTTTTGTTTGCTTTTTAAAACACATTTCACCAAATGCGTCCTATGCGCACCAACAAATTCATTTTTCTTCGTGAACATCGGGATGTACCTCGGAGGGCAGGTGTCCTGCGATGCGTGCTTCAGCCTCTGCCTGATCCCAGCGCCAGGGGACAGCGAGCGACTGCCGCCCCTGGGGCTCCGCCGGAGAGCAACATCGGATTCCCATTTTCCCATTCGCGGGGAACGCAACCGGTAGGGCCAACCGTTGCACCGCATCGCCACCGCCATCGCCATCGCCTTTGGCTCTCGCGCTACAGCGGCCACGGCCAAATATATCAATATGAAATATATTAGTGGAAGTGACGTAGAGTAATTTATGAAGATGAAGTGACAGTAAATATTGATGATTTATTTTTTCTGATAACTATAATACTTATACTATTGTTTCTTGAGGATTAGTGAGTTGATGACTCTACTAAATTACAAAAGGTTTTATCAATTGCGGCGATGAAATTGTTTTTGCAGAATAAAGATTGTGGTTTCTGTGCCGAAATTGGTAGATTGATTCCCATCTACGAAACCTATATTTATTATATTAGATCGCTACCTGATAAAACACGTATAATAAATGCATTTTGTTCACATTTTTTCGTATCAAATGTTCTTCGTTTTGACCATAATATCTTACTATACTTACTACATTACTCAGTTAATATTATAGGTACTCCACTTAACGTGCTGCCACAGGCCGCGCAAACATTTTCCTCATCTGCTTCGACACCACTTATTCTTATTACTTTCCCCTTTTCAACTTTTCTTCACTTCTTTCTCACACCGACTACGTATTTCCCAACTCTGAAGTCATCCATTTCACGTGACGATTCGTCAGCAACAACTATGTCTTACCGTTATTTAATGATTTTCTCCAAAACATATCCCTTCCACGGGAATTTCACTGCACTATTCGGCGAATCAACCTTTCTCGAAAACTCGCAACCTCCAACCTCCTACCCCGAGGTTCGCAGCCTTCGCTGACACAGCCCCCGCCTTCACGAGCCCCGCACCCGCGGCCACTGCCCGTCACCTCCGCCGCCGCCGCCGCCGCCGCCGCCGCCACCACCGCCGCCGCCACCGCCACCGCCGATTCGGCAGAACGTGCCGCGCCTCGCCCCTCGGGGCCGGGCCTAAGTGGCGAGAATATTCTGCGCACGGGCCACCCACGCCGCCGCCGCCACCAGCACCACATCTGGCACCACGACGGACCCCGGCCACTGGCATCGTAGCCACCCAGCATCATCATCTCCACCCGTGCTCCACCTCCAACGGTACACCCTGCATCGGTACCACCTCCACCCCCTGCACCACTCCTACCACCACCACCGCCATTTCCATTTCTGTCTCTACACTACCACCGGCACCATCTCCACCCTTGCACCACCGCCACCACCTGTACCATCACTGGCTTTATCACCACAACCACCTCCACCTCTACACCCCTCTCCATCCCTGCATCACCCCACCATCAGAACTATCACTGACGTCACTATCACTGGCTTTACCACAATCAGCATCATCACTTCTACCTCTCAGCACCTCCATCGACATTTTCTACCCCCTTGCACCACCCCTACCACCAGCAATATCACCGGCACACACACTACCTATAGAACTTTACTTCCACCATCACCACCACCACCACCTCCTCGTCCTCCTCCACAGTCGGCACTAATACTACAAGCACCACTTCCATCGCCGCCGGCTCTACCACTGGCTTCACCACCACCACTACAACCACCACCACCACTATATCCGCCGCATATCCGCCGACGTAAGTCACCACTACCAAGCTACCACTTCCACCGCGATCACGACCGTGACCCTACATAACCTCTACATCCTCGTGCCTCAGACACACCACCGCCACCATTTTCCCCACTACCGTCACCCCCACCCCCACCACCACCGCGACCCTCCACAACCTCTATATCCTCGTGCTCCAGACACACCACTGCCGCCACTTTCCCCCCTACCACCACCACCACCACCACCGCTCCTCGGGCCGCCGTCGCCTCGGCCGGGGTACGACGCGCGGGCGCCGAGGTCAGCGCCCCGGGGTGCTTCCTGCTACGTGCGCGCGCCTGGTAATTGGATTTTGCCGCCAGATGTCACCAGCAACGCGCCGCGGGGCGCGAGCGGAGGTCGCAGGCGCCGCCGCCGCCACCGCCGCCGAGGCGTCTCGGGTGTGGAAGCAAGTCCCTCCGCGCTGGACGCCGCGCGAGTTACCTCATGGAAATTGTCTCAGCGAATGCGCTACCCGGCAGCGAGGCTCAGGGCAAGAGAGGCTGCCGCTGCAGTGTCCCTGACAGGGAGATCCTATGGTCCGATTAAAATAAGTTGGTGATTGACAGTTGCGAATTGAAGCGAGCAATGTTGACAGTTTGCGTACTACTGAGTACGTGCTCCAGGGACACGAAAGTAAACACTTGAAATAAATACCTATTACAGTAACCAAATCATACCCTCATATTGTACGAAGCTACAGCTTCAGAAACACAACTGTCAATCACCAACTTATTTTAATCGGACCATAGTGCAGTGTTAAGATCGATGCCACGAGCGGGAGTCCGTGGCACGAGTGCCACGACGACATCGCCCCTTCACGCAGTTCATCACCCCGCCACCAGAGACAACGCTATCCCCATTGTAAAACGGCGGAGTTACTAATAGTTTCCTTTCTCGACGCTAGTTGCGAAGAGAAGCTCGTGGCATGCTGCGGAGCCACGACGCGTGCCACTGCCACCAGTAGAAGACCTTGACATCACTGATATAGTGTGCGGGTCACGACGGTGGCGCATTTTCGACATTGGCTACATAGCTAGGTTGAATTCAGCCGCTGTCTGGAGGAGAATTCTAGTGAGCGGCTGCTCTCATCGGTAGTTTTCCGTGGTTTCTTCGATTTGTATCAGGAGAAGATCTTAGAAGCATCTTAAAATGTGAACTACGTAACGCGCGTGATCTTTCCGTCCTCTACGTAGTATCCTTCCGTAGTAACTTCTCTCTCCCTGCACACACACACACACATACACACTCACACACTTCGCACAAACGCGCATATGTACACACATATGTGCATTTCAGTACCATACATGTCGGGAGAACCGATGTTAGACATTGTCCTGGCAGGTGCGGCTTTGCGTTGACGGAGATAGATTACTACGAGGAACCGCTTTGACAGGTACTGCTTGGCTACTGGTGGCAACATAACTGCAGGTTATCCGCACCCACTCATTTTGTCAGTGCGTTTCGTTTAAAGTTAGCTCATTTGTAAATGGCTTCATCACTATATCTTGCAACGTCATCACCCTGCGTGACACTCATTCGTTTTCCGACCGAAGTGGTCCCTTCTTTCTTTTCCACCTGAAGGGGAACCTCAGCATGCTGATGAGTAAGTTCGAGATCGCACGTTCCGACAGGGGAATAACACCGCAATCCTCCACATTATAACATGGCACTAACCACCATAGTACTTGACTCACCTCCAATCACAAAATAATGAATTAAAAACAAATGCGATTAATATGTAAGCTAGCTTGTTAGTAAGCTCATTCGCTCGCTGAGGAAAAAAGTGACACATTCGAGAGTTCTTTTCGTCTCGCCCAACTATTCAAATATCAGAAATACACGGTAAATCGCAGACACCTCAAGTTAATGCTGAAATGTCAAAAGTATTAGGAGTTGTGATGACCAATACGTTGAATTTTAAATACATACCTCAGCGTTTTTAAGTAAAAAATATTCAGGTGCATTTCTCTAACGCTAGTGCTCCTCAAAAACGGAGATACGAAATTTGATGCTACTGATAACATAACACTTTCTCAATGTGCTAATCTTTCTTTTTACTTATTTAAGGTCGCTTTTCAACTACTAAGGGCAAATAGTAAGTAACATTAAGAGTAACGGTAACGATATACAAACACACATAAACATCCAAGCCCCGGGCGGGATTGAAAACAGACCTTTCAGGCATGAGGTAGCTATGGCTCTTCAGTCTTAGCGGCCTCGGCCATCCAGATCGGCAATGTACTAATCTTATTTTGCTTCTATGTTGGAAACGGCACGCACGCAATTATGAAATATTGAAGAACGATTTTTGTGTTTCTATGAGAAATGTGATTGTATTTATACACTGTGTTTGTTTGTTGTTGTTGTTGTTGTTGTTGTTGTTGATTTTTGCGTTGCAACCACAAGATCTTGCAATCACAAATTTTTCCTGCGCGGAAGCAAATCCAAAACTGGAATGGAAAATACTTGATTCCGCAGGTAAGTGATTTGATTGATAGTGTATAATTGAAATCAAAATTATCTATCATAGGTAAACTGAAAATCATATCAACTTCCGCAGAAGTTGCAGATGCAGGTAACTATTTTAATCTGTAGAGTTATGATTACTAAACATGAATTAATGTAACTAAAAGTGAGAAGATCATGAAATAACGATATCGAAAATGATTAACGAAATATTATGAAATGTTTATCGATTAATGATTAACGAAAATGAAATAATGATTCAGTCAATAACACTCTTTTCTACGGTAACAATGAAGAACGATATTCATTTTTTAACCATACGAAAGCTATTATTGATATAGGGTGTAGCATTTCAGACTGTTTCATTATATCAGTGCAAATCATGACATTTGTTTTGCTCTTATCAGAGGTCCGATATCAGAGAACGTTGTTGCTTAATCCATCGCAATTCTCTCTCTAGTAGCGGAATATGTTAACGCGCACTGCAGGTGTCAAGCTAGTCCAGAGTCTTTGATGTCAGATGTGAAGCTGTTTCATGAAGTAAGATCTGTCTTGTTATAAAGGTAATGTCAAGTTGAATGTCTGACACAACATATCAAAGGATAACTGGTAGAAGCTATCTTTTAATCGATCTTTTCATATTGCGCTGATTGCTGATTTTAAATGCGGGAAAACGCGAATGTTTTGTAACAGGTACGCATGTGATATGAAAATTAATATCGGTAATCTCATTATTGTATATGTAGCATCTCTATCTCTTAGCGTAACATACATGTAGAAGTACTTAAACCGAAAAGAGATCACTGCCAAACAATTAATCAGAGGCGAAGAAACTATCGTGATTTCGTTCAAACGAATTTTAAGCAAATTTTTTTCACCTTTCGTCAGGAAATAGGCTTTTCTTGGACGACCTCTTTCTGACAGATGCTGATATGACTGATGGAGGTTGCATGAATGCGTACTAAAAACTGGAATATGAGGAGAAGATAAATTATAATGCTACTGCTACTCTCTGTTTTTTCCAGATCGAAATTATTGCAGTACTTGGCCGCCAAACGTTTTGAGTCTTATTACGATTCCATTCTTCAACACGTGTGGCGACACATCCTTTTCTATTCCTAACTAAAGATTGCATTGGGGCAAATCGGAACTTGGAATTGAGCGTTCATTCTATGTCTGTGTGATTGCAATTCAAATTCGATACGCTCATTTTCGCTGAAATTTTCTTTAATAATCGAGTTCAAATGTCTTATATTTTTGAGCTTGGTTGAAAATAACAATCGTTCGAATTGTATATTATTATCCGATTTGCCGATAAAATCGCCGCTCCAAAACGAGATAACATATTTTGAAAAAGTTGAATCAGTTTCGTAAAACATGAAGTTGAACCTGAAATTTTACTGGTATTTATGAATCTTAACTAGGCTGTGAAATCTGTAAGTTGAACGTCCGTAAAAATACATTGCATGCGCCTTGTCAGAAGTTTCAAGAAGTATTTAATCTACAAGAAGCGTGTTTATTTAGAGAATAACTTAAATAAGATGAATTGAATTTCCGTTTCCAACGAAGTAGATTAAATGTCAATCTAAAACCACTTCTCCAGAGATTGCGTGATACTCATTAATTTTGTTAAAACAACACAAATTTAAGTATTTCCTTTTAACTTGATCCTGACACCGAAATTTGTCCTAAGTATAAATTGATATAATATATAAATGGAATTCAGTAGTAAGAGTTTAAAAAGCTCTGAAACTACATTTATTTGATGAAAGCTTTACCGTACACCATTTTATAGGCATGCAACATTTACGGAAGTACATTCATGTTTAATAAGATGTAGTTTCTCATCATTTACGTTAAACCACGAAATATACAAATGGAGAATGTATCGGAAAACTTGACAACTATTATTTCTTCGTTATCAACAGTCAGCAACTTGAAATCACAATTAAAAACTGAAAAAGAATTTTAAGTTTTCCGGTCACATTATAATCCGGATTTTATTGTATGATGTGAAGCATGACCCTTACTCACATTTCCCTTACTTACTTATTTACATTACCCCAGCTGAATGTCGGAGCTGTAAAAATCGTTCAACCTTGATGTATTCCTGAAATCTGATTTTTACATTCAGCGTATCTTTACATGCATTTCTTTACTTTTCGTTCCACTTATCGAGGAGTGCAAGAGAACCCTTCTCCCATCATACGAAAAATTTCCATTCCAATAGCAAATCTCATTCAGCATTTTTCTGGATCACGCCAGGACTGCAGCCACTGCGACAACGCATCGCCTAAAAATCCAACAAGAGATCTTCCGATCTCCCTGGCAAGAGGCGTTCGCACAGTTATCTCAGCGAGTCATCGCCTCGAAAAAAGGAAATTTCCTCGGCCGCGAGAGGGATAGGGATGTCGCAACGCTGCCACCGTTTCTGCTGCCGGCGGGCCCGGAACCATCGCCACCTCCACCGCCGCCCCAGACGTCGCCTCCATCGCTACCGCCACCTCCACCATTTTCGCCGCCACCGCTATCGCATCCCCTTCCCCTCCACCCATTCGCCCTCATCGCTACCGCTGTCACCGCCTCTGCTGCCGCCGCCCACGCCCTTGCTACTCCCGCTGCCATCGCCTCCGCCGGAGCCGCTGGCGCCTCCGTCTGTCACCGGCATCGTCACCGCCGAATCCGCAGCGCAAACGCCACCGCCGCCACCCCCACACCCGCCTCAATCTCTGACTCCGTCACCGTCACTGTCACCGCCACCGCCACCGCCACCGCCACCGTTACCGTCACCGCCACCGCCACCGTCACCGTTACCGTCACCACCACCGCCACCGCCACCGTCACCGTCACCGTCACCGTCACCGCCACCGTTACCGTTACCGTCACCGTCACCGTCACCGCCCCTACCCTCGCCACCGCCATCGCCATCGCCACCTCCACGTTCGTCTCCGCCTCCATCACCGCCTCCAGTGCCGCCTCCACCGCCACCTTCCACTCCTTCCCCATTTCCCCTTCTCCCTCCCCGCAACAGCTGCCACCGCCCCCGCCCCGTCGGAGCGTCGCCCGGCATCGGCGTGTAGCAATCGGGCTCGCGTAACGCGATCTCCGGAGCGTCGCGTCGTTTGCTCGCGGGGGCGATGGGTGGGGGCGAAGAGGAGAGGGGGAGGCAGGGAAAGACGTCTCCACAGGGAAACAGCGCGGCGTCTTTGCGCTCCTGTCAGAATGATGGAGGAGGCTCCAGGCGCCCACGCCCCACGCGCCACGCCCTTCTTCTACTTCTTCTTTTCCTCCCCCCAGCACAACCCCCGCCTCCGACTCTGCCACCGCCTGCAATGCCTCAGTGGCAATATTAGTGTGAATTCAACCACGGTCAGGACGGAAATACTAGCGGCTGGGCGCGCTGGTCGGTAGATTTCCGTTGTTTTTTTTCTCGAACTTTCTACGTCTGAGCAATACCCTAACAAACGGGCCGCGAACTGCTCACGATCCTTCCTTCCTATTCTTTTGGTCCCCTCTGCCTCCGACTCTGCCTGCGGGGTCTGCAATGCCTCAGTGGCAATATTAGTGTGAATTCAACCACTGTCTGGACGGAAATACTAGCGGCTGGGCGCGCTGGTCGGTAGATTTCCGTATTGTTGATTTTTCTTGAACGTACTAGGGGAACGTCTGAGCAGTACCCTAGCAAACGGGCCGCGGACCGCGCACGATACATTCTTCCTATTATTTGTCATATCCTCATCCCTTACTTACACACAAACTTACAAGAACTTCACTACCACCAAAAAATGTGGGAACACCAGCCAGAAACTTAGAGCTTGTTCTGTCTGGGGCGAGGCACTGGTGAGCGAGATTCACGGAGGAGAAAACACCGCCACCTCCAAGAATACAACACGCACTACACTTACCGAGCTAATAACCGTAATAACTGATGATCGCGGAGATACTAAATACTCACTCCGACTGTCGCCAGTTATACTGTGGACTCCTCTTGTATCTTCGCTCTTGTCTTCCGCGTCATCTCTAAAGCTCCCCTCTCCCACCGATGGTTCCATTTGTGCCTTGGCCTACAACCTCCCTTATCGGCATTTTTCTGGCTACGCCTTCATTTTCAACATACCCCCGTTGTCCTCCTTCCTTCCGCATCTCTAACGTTCGTCTCGACCCTGCCCTCACTTTGGTATTATTTGCAACCCCAGTCTCTCCCTTCTACTGCCATTTATTCCGCCCTTGGTTTGGTGTTGCTTTTCATTAATCTATACAGCGCATCTGACGAGTCTCGCCGCAAGTTTAAAGTTACATTACATTGTATTGCTTCACTACCTATATAAACTTACTACTGAATGCAGTGGTTTTGGTTACACATGGATTACGTTTCCTTTTATAATCATAACGTTGAGTCCACAAACGCATGTTACATACCAATACTCACAACGAGCCATATACGTCAAGACGATCGATACGTCTTGCTATGAATACATTCAACGATACTTACAATGGGAGGAAAATTACAATGAATTCTCTGTCGTAAAAATACCTTAAAGATAGTATGTTTGATCGACTTCGACTCCCTCTAGACAAATAATATTCAATTTCCTGGTACTTAACATTTGTCCGTAATACTTTGCAGACAACTGTGATGAAGGTTGAATTTCTTGTTCAGAGACAACGATGGTGTCTCGGATATTCTGTGAAATACTGTTTTGCCTAAATGTACGCTGGTAAGTACAATGTGAAACAATATAGAATATTTTACAATGATATTTAACATTTGAAGTTTAAAAAAATATGTTATTCATTTATTGTACAATAATTAACAATTGATAACGCACTACTAAAAAATTTCGTTCAATAATTTTCTTTCATTTTCACTGAACGTTATTCACTTATTCTGGCAACGTTTTCTGCGCGAAGTGTACCTTAAACTTAATCGACATGCAATCGATTGGAAACTGTCCAGTGATGAAAAATTTAATTGCTAGACAAATATCCATTAATTACAACTTTCAGTTTTACAGCTGATATTTGCTTAAGAGATTTTTTAAACTGTTTTCCGTTTATAACAAATGACGACAAATGTAGAAGAATATTTTTTTAAAACGCCAAGTTTGGTAAAATCGCTTTCTTTATGAACCTTAAAAAAGCCTTTTCAACCCTTCAATAACGCTAAACGACGTCTGCATTTAAACAGTTGTAAAACTTATTTCAAGAACTTAACAGTCTTTCACGCCAGCTATCTTTGCAATTCCAGACACGCAAATAAACTTCCCTACATCACGGTATTCCACAGACATTCGTTCCGCGCTACCTGGCGATCCGATAACCATCGATCGTTACCCCGCCCCTAGGTCATCCCGCAGGCCGCTCCCCCCCTCCCCCACCCGCGCCTCTCGCATAAAATCAAACGGCGTACGCTTTTAATTGGCCGGGGAGAATTACCTCCCCCAGCGTAATTGTGTTTCCGCGGTCCTTTCCATACAAATCCAATTCGTTCTGGACTCATGCTTATAAAATAAAAGCAATTTTTAATTCCTTCCCAGACTTGTTGCATTCAGAAAGACTTTAATTAGCGAACAGGAGCGCGTAAGGCGATGTGGAGTGGAGAGAGACCGTGGAGGAAGATTGGGGTGAAGAAGGACGAGGTGCGGGGTGAACAAGGATGCAGGGCGGAGAAAGATGTGCGGCGGAGAAGGATGCGAGGCGGAAAGGGATGCGAAATGGAGAAGGATGCGAGGTGTGCAAGGATGCGGGGGTAAATGGATGCGGGGGGTAAAAGGATGCGGGGGGTAAAAGGATGCGGGGGGTAAAAGGATGCGGGGCGTACAAGGATGCGGGGGGTAAAAGGATGCGAGGCGTAAAAGGATGCGGGGGGTACAAGGATGCGGGGCGTAAAAGGATGCGGGGTGTACAGGGATGCGGGGCGTGCAAGGACGTGGGACGTACAAGGATGCGGGGCGTACAAGGATGCGGGGCGTGCAAGGAGGCGGGGCGTACAAGGATGCGGGGCGTGCAAGGATGCGAGACGTACAAGGATGCGGAATGGAGAAAGGTGGGGACGGAGGAGGATGGATGCGGGGCGGAGAAGGCTGCTGGGCGAAGGATGCGGAGGGGAGGATACGGTGTGGAGGCAATAGGACCGAGGATGCCGGGCTCACGCCGCGGGGAGTAAGTTGGAACGAGGATGACGAAAGGGGGAGGAGGAAATAGGAATGGGGAGCGGCCGCTGCCGGTGACTCCAATTTGGCCGCGCCCACTGTTTGCGCTGGACGTGGGCGGAGCGCGGCCCGTCGGGGTAGGGGTGATGACGAAGGCACAGAAGTCGTCAACGGGCTGCAGCAAAAGGGATGGAGACCATCGCGAACAGCCCGTAGAGGTAATGGGTGAGAGGAAGGCCTGGCAGTAACAACCAAATTGCGATGTACTCTCTCGGCAAGAATTAGCTAAAAACAATGTAAGAAATGACAGGATTTCAAAGAGTGAGGAAACTAATTTATGCGTAGTACAGAATACATAATAACCATGTAATACCTTATGTTATGAGTCCCTTGAAAATTATTGGGTGCTATTTTATGTCATGTACATCGCATTCTAAAGATTTATACCAAATTGGTCCAGTTTAAATCAGATACTCAAATACAACTTTCAGAAAAATAATGTCATAATTTTCTAATTAAACGTTTTTTAAAAATAATTATTCCTATCCTTCCCACAAAGAACAACCTTGATGCAAAGGTTCATTTATTTCCATAAACTCTGAATACGTTGCAAGTGGTGGTGACAATCTCTTCCGAGGTGTAAACGCAGTGCGTTGAGATAGAATTAGGGCTACTTTCCACCAGCAGCGGTGGTATGATGAGGGGGGGCGGTGCTCCAATGACCAGGCGGCGTCCTCGCCTCTCATGACCGCCGCACGCGCCCTTTGCGTCCTCCCCCTTCCCCCGCCCCCGGCGCCGCGCCCTTAATGGAGCTTAAAGTCGCACGCAGCTGGCCCTCCGCGTTCAACGGAGCGAGGAGCGCTGGAGGCTGTGCACCGCAGACCGCGGGGGAGGGAGGGAGGGAGGGGAGAAGGGCGGAGGAGGGGCGGCGTTTTATCGAATCCCGCGCTGCTTCGTCTGGCGTCGCCCCTGCGTCGCATTCTCCATCGCGGCAATCCGCACCACCCCCGTCCCCGCTCGTGCGTTCCCTTTTGGCAACCAACACCATTGCCCCCTGAACTTATCCGCTAAACTTATTCTTTCTAATCATCTTCGGTTTTTTAAAAATTAATTTCCTCCTGTTCTCTTCCTCTTTTTTTCGTCACATTTCTAGTGCTTTGCAGTGTTCTCCTTTTACCTCATTTTCCCCACGTTTTTACATTAATTCTCTGATTTCTTCATCTTCTTCGCCTCCTTCTTAATCTTCATCTCTTTAACAACATTCACAAGTCGTTTTTCTATTTCCCTCTTTCCTCTCGCCTACCCACGTTACACATTCCTTCCTGAATGTCTCTCCTTCCAAACCATAGTCTCTTCTACTCTTTTCCTTTATTTTCTCTCAAATCAATTCAATATTTCCTTGTTTCTGTTTTCCACATGACCTCTTCTTTTCATTTTATCTTCTTTGTTTTCGAATGCATTGTTGCTTAACTCTCCCTTCAAAGTTATTGCATCGTTCTCTACCTCGTTTGCCATCCGGCGTATTAGCATCATTAACTCTGTATCCGCGGGTGACCACACTTCCCATTCCTCGCTCAAACTTCGTAGTCATTACCGTCTCCCTCATCCCGCCCCTCATCTGAGCAAGTTTTTTCTCGCATCAGTCAACATCAATATCGACCAAATACCCTACATCTCTCAATATTAGCGCAAATCCAACGCGAACATGGTTTGAAACGAGACAGCGTGCCCTTATACTCCCATGGGATCAATTTGATATTATTTTCAGCGCGCGGTGAGTGTATTGCAAAGCACAAAGTTAGTTCAAAAGTGTACAATTATAACTTCCACATTACTATTGAAATCGAAAGTTTTGTTCTTTAGCTTATAGATACGCATTCTATTGGTTGTCCTTTGATGAAATTTATATATTCATTGTTTGAGGGAATACAGTGGGGACGTAGTAATAATATTTGTGGATGATGCATAAAATGGTTGACCCTGTTATTCATTGTTCTGAAAATACGTGAATAAATATTGTAAAACATCTCTTGAAATTTTGATCGCCATTCAGTTGAATGCATTCGAGCATTCGAGTATGCATCGAGTATTTTCTGTATGTTTATACATTCACAAAATATGTTTTCATTTAATTTTGAAGCCAATATATGCATGGGTCAGAAACTGCGTCATGTATTTGAAAATAGAACTAGACTGATGTATAAGAACAATTACTAGCCTTCCAAAATTAATATTTATCTTCATACATTTCTCACATTTATATTATTCGCAATACACGTTTAATATTGCAAAACTAACATTCACAAAAGGCAATTACAAGGGAAAGATGATAATTTTCTAGTAAATAATGAACTTAGAAAACTAAATAAAAGATTCCGAAAAAATCAATTTAATTCATATAGATCTATTTCATCATGTATGCACTTATTTAACATCTTGTATCAATATTACATCATCACTTACATCGTATATGTTAAATGGATGAAAATCATATTAATGAATAATTCAACACATTTTCATTCAAAGTGATATACCAATTTCGTGTTTTCAATCGTTTAAGTTTTCGACACATACACGATGGGCAGTTTTAAAATTAGTATTTGTAAAACTACATTTTAAAAGGAGTATAATGGGAAGTAAAATTAGAACGAATTACTAAAAGGAACATCAAAAAATCACTTCGATCAATAGGGTTTTAATATATTTTAAATATATTGGAAATGGTTGCAAAATAGTAAATGCGAAAAGTTGAAATGAAAATTGTTAAAGGAAAGAAACAAACATCACTACATTTTAAAGTGAATAATACGGAAATATTGGGATAAAGGGACAAAAGTCATGTATGTGGCGAGGCAAATTAAATTAATAAAATGTCTGTGTTTTCTATTTATATTCAACTTATAGAAAGAGGGTGACGACTTTATTTAATAATACGCTTTAAGGTTTTATTACAACAAAATTAATTTAATGTAAACCAACTAATACACAATAAAATATTACAAAAAAGTACTTTCGCTAAGTAAAAAGTTCGCTTAGTAAAACATTTTCGCTTAGTAAAAAAGTACTTCTACTAAAAGACAAAAGCTTTTAACTGAAAAGAGCTTGATATTAATGTTTACATTATTATATCTAAAACTATTATATACCAATTTATCGCAGCAAAGAGAAAATCAAATAAGTTTATTTTAAATATTGGCATGGAGTGCAATATTTTTTCCAGTGATGGAACCGGAATAGCAGATCATTATTCACAAAACTTTATTCAGGACATTCAAGATTCATTCACCGTTTATTTAGGATGTCTTGCAGAATTTTAACATTAATAGTTGAGTTCTTAAGAAAGCTAGGAATTCATGAGCATGCATTCCTAGCTAGAAATGGACTTCCACCTTACCATAGCAGTAGCAATTGTAAAGGGGCTGAAGAAAGAAAGCCAGTTCGAAAAACGAAAAATTCTTGATAAAATACATTAAATGTTGACGTTCGATCGACAAGTATAATAAATATATTAACTAGGCCACTCTTCTCAGAGAGTCGAATTAAACACGTTTTCCTAAAGACAAACTCAAACCACTCTCAATAACTAAATTAATAAATAAATCAGCATACCCTTGAGAGAACTCTCGCATGCTATACCCACCCTCTTCCTTATTTTTCCATTTCCATATTAAGGCTGTAATATATATTATATTTTTCTTCATGACCTTCTTATCCTCCGCCACTTGTTTTATGTCACCTTGTAATTGAAAACTATATAATACACCCATGTCAATTACAAACTATTCTTATTTAACTTTATTATCGATCTATGAGATACACCCATGTAATTCAATCGCACAGAATATCAAGTAATCAGTAATTTAAACTGTATAGTTGCAGAATCTACAGGCTCTGAACAGTTAGAATCGAGAAGCGTCGAACCAGCAAAAATGTAATAGAACGGTCAATATAATCTCATGCTGTAGATTACGATGTGATGAACGTTTCTTTGAGTCCTTTGGCCTCAAACGTTTAGGTTTTAAGGCCCATGACGCTTAGTTTAGGAGTTATTTAACGATATATGTTTAAACATTCTGACTTGCGTTGCGGGTTGCATTTTACATGAATATTTAGATGCGTTTTTTATACAAATCCTTCATATTTTTCAAGTCAAAGTGCAATTTTTCATGTCTCCCTGAAATTCTCTTTGGAGAGGTCATTTATAATGATTTGTTGCGTGTGATAGCCGCAAAGGGAAGGTGTACTACTGAAATAATACAGGAGACGATGATAGAAGAATGTAACACTTACAGGGGTTCCTTGTAAGAAATAAGAACCTATTTATATTACTAAGAATCATCCAAAATGTTAAAATATTGCCCAAACATGTAAACAATGCTTATGTTCCTTTAGAATGATATGAAAGTCAACAAATTCTTGTGAACCGTAAAACCACTGAAAGGTTGCAAGTGCGAAGAGTAATAAATATGGTAAGTAATAAAGCACAAGTATAAAATAAAAGTTATTATGAATGTCTGTATTAAATTACCATATCATGTGTACTTGGCTTGTTTTCCTACACGGTCGATGGTTCAAATCCTAGAGTCCGCCAACCAACACAGCGACAACAACACTGCCAGTCCGTGCCAGTTGCGAACGAATACGTAGCCGCTCATGGCGAAGCGGATATCCTCGGAATGCGATACGGCTCCCACGAGAAAACGATCGTTCACGTCGGCTTTGCACGAGCCTCCGTTTCGCCTCCTCCAGCCATGTTTTGCCCTCGGCGCGCTACGCGTAGTAGGCCGCCGCTCGCCTTGCCTAAATAACAGCCAATGCATCGGGGCAACGGGAAACGCGAGAACAACGGAACAAAGAGGAAGGAAGGAAGGAATATTGCAGCAGAATGCTCCCGTTTGCTATTTCAATCTGATACAAACTGTGGACTGGCGGCAACAATAGGATGTTTAAAAAACATGGAGGCTTTTATTATTAAATAGAGAGCAACATCACATTTCATATCTGCATTAGGACACAAAAGATGTGAAATTGAATACATGTTATTCCCAAAGTTATTTACAAATAACATAAAAATGTTGGGTACATTTCTGAAAAAAACCTTCAGATTTTCAAGAAAAAACAGACGTCCTAATAAATTCTTTAAGAATCAAATTAATATTTCTAATTCAGTTTTATATAAATGTTTATGCTTGTAAACTGTGCTCAAGGGTTGTATGAAATGTTACCAACTCCTAGCTTCTGTTTATGGGTGATCTGATGCACGCACCGCAGCTCTCACGAGGCCTTTGAAGTCTTTGGGAAGGATTGAATAATATATAATAATAATCAATTACTGTGGTTGAATAACATGCAACATATCATTAAAATAGAACGAACGTGCATACAAAATAAATTAGTGTATAGAAACATCAACAAGTTAGAAAACGCACAAGATTTTTACTCCAAACTTAAAAATGGCCATGAAACAAGGCACGGAATTTGAAAAAGAAATGGTATGAAATAACTACAAAAGAAGATCACGATCAGGGGTAACAAACATGTGAAGAATATGACGTATTCTCTTCACCGTAACCAGCCGGCCTGAGCTTTTCTTTGTCACACAGCTGCAGAAACTGAGACGATATTATAGGAAAGCTACAACTCTATTATGGCCTCGGCCGGGACACGGACCAGATATCACAACATGGAAAGATTGTACACTGACCCATGAACCATCCTAGAGGCGATTATTAAAATGTGTTCCCATAAATTCTTATAAAATTTCTTTCAGTATTTTGCTACATAGTTTGTGATACGAAAAAAATGGTATTCCAGTGGAATACGTAAAACATAAATCTAAATTTTCATAATAAGAAACCATGATTCTTATGATGAAATCTTATTTAACTTAAATTATCCCTACACGGAAAACGCATTATACATTTTCGAAATGCCGCTTCTACCGTTCTGCTCCGTTCTTGGCAGCGACTGACACGCCCCCATTCTTTTACGAGCGTTCTCCGCTCATAATATTCCCCGGCCGCCATGTTTTGCTCTGACGGCGTCCACCTCTCTAAAGCGACGCCCATTGCGACGCGGCGCCGAGTGAAAAGCGCAAGACAACGGCGCCGGGCAGGGAAGGGGGACGGGGGAGGAGGAGAGGGAGAGGGGTGATGCAGTGTGGCGGGCGCCTCTTTTTACCTTCTCCTCCCCCGCAGCCGCCGCGCGCTTCCTCTCGCTAATGGCGGACGCTCTGGACGCCGCCGCAGCAGCAAGGAACTGGGACGGGAGTGAAGCAAAGCAGCGCGGGATGGAGTTGGGTGGAGCGGGGATAATGTGAGTTGAAGCAGGGCATGGAGATTGGATGAGCGGAATGAAGAAGGAAGGAGTGGAGGAAGACGAATGAAAGACGGAGTGAAGAAAGGAGTGGGTGAGGAAGGAGTGGGTGAGGAAGGAGTGGGTGAGGAAGGAGCGGGTGAGGAAGGAGTGGGTGAGGAAGGAGTGGGGGAGGAAGGAGTGGGGGAGGAAGGAGTGGGGAGGAAGGAGTGGGGGAGGAAGGAGTGGGGGAAGAAGGAGTGGGGGAGGAAGGAGTGGGGGAGGAAGGAGTGGGGGAGGAAGGAGTGGGGGAGGAAGGAGTGGCAGAGGAGGAAAGAGTGGAGGAGGATGAGGAAAGAGTGGAGAAATCAGTGTGGAAAAAAAAGACAGTGGATAATGTTGATTATTTCTAGTTTTCCAGGGCATGGAATGCAATAGGCAATAATCCCGTAAGTGTAGTGTATATTCAGTATTGTAGATTAAATATAGTTTTTTTCGTTGAATGCCGAGATCTGGCAACGACCTATATGCCGCCTTGAAGAGTTCTTCTTCAGCAATCAGCAAGTCATCATCCTAGCCGGGATTATTCTACGCTTTTGACTGTTAAGTCACCATGTCTGGTAGTGTAGTACTTGTAAATGATTGTATTGAAGGAGTGATAGGAGAAGGAAGTGGAAGGAAAGTAAGCGCGCGTTCCGTGGCCCGTTTGTTAGGGCAATTCTTCGGTACTCGCCTGATATTGACCGGAAAAAACACGGAAAACTACCAATCATAGCAGCCGACAGCGGCGAGTCTCTCCATGACAATGGCTGAATTTCACCTAGATGTATACCTAGCGTCAAAAATCATGCCATCGCCAAGATGAGAACCTTGGTACCTCTCGGTTAGAGACAATGTAGTTACATCATTTGACGCCCTGAGCCTACTCAGAAGCTTAGACGGAGAGAAAAAACTGGATTGGAAAAAAGATGTAGTATTGAAAGATGAAATTGAGAGAGATAGTGGAAAGTGGAGAAAACTGAAGAGGATAAAAACGAAATGGAGGAAGATGGTGAGGTGGAGAGGAGAGGGATGGGGTGGGGAGGGGATGGGGAGCATAGTGGTGCGAGGCGGGCTGGAACTGGGATCTAAGGCCGGAGTGTGAAAGAGGGTCCTGTAGAAACTAAACCGGTTCCAAAAGAGAAGCGAACGTAAACGAAGCAGAGACTTAGTCGGGGCCTAGTGAGAGCAGAGAATGAGGAGATGCGAAATGGTATTGGAGCGAGGCTTAGCGGGAGCGGACTCGGACAGAGCAGGGCCAGAATAGTGGGGAAGCATGGACGAAGGAAAGAGAAGTTCGGAATGGGGCGGAGCGATGGTGCAGTCCAAGGCCCGGAATGAGAGGCCGGAGGAAGGAGATGGAGCCTGAGGTTGGCGTGAGGCCAGGTAGCGGACAGCCAACAAAACGTTGCTCCTCTGTTGCAGTAGTGACGACTAACACGGTCGACAAACTTTGTTGGGAAAAAAGCAACTGCCATTGCGTTTTTCTCTCGTGAATTTGTCCGCACAATGATTCGTACCTTTGATGTATGTATTTTACAAAATTAGGAATTCATCTTAGAAAATTGTTATAAAATGGTATTCTCAATTTGGAAACAAACCTTGATGGAAACTATGAACAGCTTTTAAAAATACAAGTGTAAAGAAAATATGTTAATAAATATGGTGTTGATTGTCATCGTTTTATATATTTTTGTACGTAGATCAAAATTAATATAAAGTTGAGTATGTCTGGAGTAAAGAAGTAATTTTCTATTGACACAATACTTCATATTTTCTAACGATTGTAAGTTCTAATTCTTTTTGGAGCACTATATGTTTATCTATTGACAAAATTAGCCACTTAAACTTGAATATTATGAACACATTAAGGTGTTAATTAATCAGTTAAATATTTGAAATACCGTTTATAGTTTTATACTACCATTTAAAAGGTCTTAACATAATTAACAATCACTAAAATCAACCAACACAAAAATAGAGTACATGTTGACACGAGCAACGTGTTGCCTCAGTTTTCCTTATTGCAACTTCTCTATCAACAATAGTGTTCCGAACAAATGTATTATTCAATGAAACATGAACACAAACACAAACGCCAATTGCAAAACTCAAAGTTTCTACCATAACTTGCTACAACAATGTTAATAATCACCTCCAGAAACAGCAGATTGACTAAACGAACTTGAACGTAAGTTCTCACCTCAAACAGATGTAGTGCTTTTGGATGGCGACGCTTTGGAGTAAACTCATTACTACGAAAGTTTCATGGCTAACACTATCGTCGATTTATTTTTTTAAATGTCGGTATTTTTTCGATGTATCTTTTCATGGTTTCACAAAAAAAGTGATGAACGAGATTTGGTGAAGGATTACAATGATGAAGAGAACAAACTATTTGAATATAGTCTAAATTCGTGAATACATTTTCCGCGATTTTTTCTATAGGTATTAATATAGTTCTATAGATTTATCAACAATATCTATTTACCGTATTTATGATATACTAATTAATAATAATAGTTTTGCAGTAATTACCTTTCTAATTTAGTTATCAATGAGGGAAAGGTTTTTCACAGAAACGGAAAAGTTGAGAATCATTAAAATTAGTTACTTCCTAATGTCAGGTGTCGGTAAATAAATAAAGAAATGTTTCGCCTTTAAATAAAGAATTTTACATTATATTTAATGAAAAATATGGTGCATGTCGGCATTTAAATTTTTTTTAGTGGGAGTTTTCTTTTCATCATGCAATGAATTCGAGATTTACAAAAATGTTTCCTGGCTCCTTCTTCAAAATAAGCTAATATTGAAAGGGTTGTATCATTATTTAATTAAATAGTCCTAATATGAAACGAAATATTCTACTTAGATCACTAGAAACGTTTTTCAGTCGATTTCACCTAGATATGCAACTGAAATTGGAATATTTTCGTTTTCAGAACTGGAAAAAGATATTTGACATGAATCTTTTACTTACATACCTTTATTTACTTGTTACATGGAGTTTCTTGCTATTATTTTATTTCAGGCTTCCACATTATAATTTACGAAAACGTAGTTTTTTTAAAAAAAATTATACTTACATGCACGGGAAAATACTCTAGAAATTTCTGTTTCCGGTTAACTTACCTGAAACAAAAAAGAAATATTAATTATTAAGTGTTACGTACATAAATTTATGTTACAATTATATAATATCTACCTACAAAATACTATTTCAAAACTACCCAATAAAATGAATATATTTAAACGTTAGAAATGATGTTTACAACTGAAAAATGCCAAGCCCTGGTGCCAAGAATTGAGTTGCTGCACAGTGCCAATAGTTGGGATGTGGTCAAATTGTGAGGGATTTGAACCAAAGTGAAGCATGTTTCACAGTTTAAACAAAATGTCCACTC
This sequence comes from Acheta domesticus, assembly GCA_031308135.1. NCBI lineage: Eukaryota > Metazoa > Arthropoda > Insecta > Orthoptera > Gryllidae > Acheta > Acheta domesticus. The sequence goes on along the minus strand of JAHLJT010004567.1, from coordinate 112,506,476 downwards.
CCCTCAATTATTGCATTTACTACCAATTTGCCCGACTTACACTGCTAGCTTCGTTACTCTTCGCGTGACTCAGTAGTTCCGGTTATCCAGAATTCGCCTGAACCGTTTAACACTAATTTTTATGTTTAAAAAGATGAAATATTCATGGAGATACTAATATATTATTAAAAATCAATTTAAAAAATGTAGTGATATATGTATTTCGTGGTGATGAAATTTGAAGTTCCAAGTATTTCAGTGTTTAAAATAATTGACCATATACAGCGCATAGACGAAAAATAATCAATACAGATCTTGACGTTTCCTTTATTTTGAAATACTATTTATACTCATAATTAAGGTAATCTAAAATAGTTTATGGTTTACTAGTTCATTGCTGTGTGTTTACAGACCTGAAACAAAACACGTAACGGTATACTTAATACCCTTGCGGGCCTTTTCGCTTCTTTATGCCCTAGGGCCTTTTGAATACTTTATGGCCCGCTCGTATACCAACACAACACACAGAACTTAGTTATGAATTCGATTTTGTAAAGTTAAGATGCAAGCAAATACAATAAATAAATGGCATAATGCTTAAATAAATAAAATAAATTGTTATAAATCTTATTTTGCTTATTTGATATGAAAATTGAAAGTTTGAAATGTTTCCGTGAACTTATAATTGCCATCATTCACTCGCATTTCACTGTTACGTACCATCTTTTTTAGTGACATAATTATATTCTTCTTTAGTGGCGGTACTCGTAATAGTAATAAGATATATAAGGCACATCGGCTAACATCCTCGAAATTATTTTTTTGGTGTTTTGACATATTCAAAATAACGTTTGACAACAGGCGCTAATAACCTAAAAGTACCGTTTCATCAGCGCAATTTACACTGTTATTCACGCTGGTAAATCTCAAATACACCATAAAGAGTTTTATATATTTCTCAAGATTTTAATGGAAACCACTGTCCATAGTTTTGTTAGCTTTTGCGAGAATTTCCACAGGAACTTCACAATATTCTTTCATTTTGTACGAACAAATCAGTCCAATAACGATTATGCAATAGAAATTAGATATACCCTCTGTTTTGTTTATCTGACGTCATATTGACAAATGACTGTTACAATGCGTCTTTTTACTTTAGACGCAAGAAATATTATAAAATGTTTCGAATTCTTGTTTTATTCAGCAACGAACTAGTAAACCATAAAGTTTTGTATACACCACGGGCGTTACTAGATGTTTTTGCCCCTCAGGCGACTTCCAACCCCTCGGGCCAGAGGCCCTCGGGTTTGGAAGTCGCCCTCGGGGCAAAAACATATACTTAACGCCCTTGATACATAAATAACTATTACAGCATTCGTTGCTGTGAATATGAAGTCGAGGAATTACTTAGGAAATGAGTAAGAAATATTAAACTACAACTTTCAAAGCACCATCAGTCCTTAAAATGGTTTTTAATGGCAGATACATGCCAATAAAAACTCTTAAAGCAAATATTAATATAGCATTGTTAAATGAGTAATGAGGAAACTATTATTTTTTAATGTGATAACTCTGAGTCACTTCCAAAACTAATTACACAATTTAGACTTCACCATTCACCACATCTTTCATACTCTAGCCTCCATATTCACATACGTTTCTGTGTTTACTAGTTTCCACCATCATGTTTCCCTTTTACATCCCAAGTAAACCATTGCACATGAAGTGCGTTACCTCCACCATGCTCTTTTCTTCTTTTTACCCTCGCACAACCACTTTCCTCTCACTTACTTCCAGGAGAGAGCATATATAAAATACAAGGAAACAATAGGGGTAATGATCTCAATATTGTCGATGCTAGTGAACAGGTCGTCCCCTGAGAGTTCATGGATTGATTGATAGTGAGGGACACTGCATTGATATCTGTTGATGCCCTGAACCGCCTCTCCCGGTCTGACCGGTCGGGAGCTTACAACTTGTCCCGGCTGGGGCGGTGCCCCGCTGGTCGGAGATACTTGGTTGAGGGAAAACCCCGCTAGTCGACGGTAGGTCGGCGCCAGATCTCGCCATCCAGCGGGGAAAAGATCATCGCCACCTTCCGGGGAAAACACGTACTACACTTACGGGACTAATGATCTGAGCAGTTGACGCGCCCGGAAACACGAATCAATCAATCAATCAATCTCCCGGTCTGAGAGTTCATGAACCTGCCAAATACATACCAATCAGGGTCGCGATCTCAAAAATGTCACGTGTGTAACTTAGATTACGCATCACATGTTCTTTTAAAAAGTTGTTCAACTTTGACGACATGCTATAGAAGTTTTTAAAATTTTTCTGACCACCTTTATAAATAACTCATTAATGTACTTTTAAATATTATTCCTTTACTTATTGTGAACCAGAGTGCGTCGCTCTCACTTCAGACACCGTAACTTAAACTTCGTCTCCATCACATTTTTGACATTCTAACCTCCACTTCCATTTACATCTTTGACCTCTTTTACCATCTTTCCGCTTTCCGCTCAAGCTGCAAAATCGCAACTGAGAGTCTTCACCTCCACTCCGCCTTCTTCCTTCTTTTCGCTCTCCCACAACCCTCCGCGTCCTTCCGCAAAAGATGTATATCTCTTCTCGCAGCACCGGACGCCCGCCGCGGCCTCCGCAGCAGCGCTCCTGGTGGCCGTCAGCGGGAGGAAAAACGCCTGGAGGCGGCGGTGGCGGGGGCGTGGGACCTTATCGCGTTGAACGCGCGCACTTCTGCAGAACACGTACGCGGGACGCAGATAAGGAGGAAGAACGACATATTCCCCCGACCGCTGCTTCCGCCGCCACCGCCGCCACTGCTGCCGCCGCCGCCGCCGCCCGGGACGACGCAGCCCCGACCGGAAATGGCTGCTCTGCCAGGGCCTCGGCGGAGACGGCGCCGCGCTGCTCCCGGGTCGTCGGTTTCCACTCCAATTGAAGGCTCGGTGCTCGCACCGCACTTATCGGGGAAAGACGACGGATGCAGTGACGAAAGGGAAGCTCCTCGTAGGGATCAAGTGGTTTCCGAGAGAAACATGAAAACGAACGTTCTACACAAAGAAAACTCTGCGTTGAATACAACGGAAATATTTCTTTTTTATCGTCAATCTTTAAAATATCTTCGAATGTTGAAAATATTCATATTGGAAAACGACGTACACCAATGGCTGGAGAAAATTTATTTCGTATGAATATTTTGACATTTTTGTTTATCTTTTTTTTTATTTTTTAAGAAATATAATCATAATATTCTCAAGCATTTCGTTTCATTTAAACAAGATATAACAAAGCAGACAAAGTTGTCCCCTTTCTCATACTAATAAACTAGTAAAACCGTTAATAATATCTTGCAGTAAATTTTCAACATTTAGAAACATTTTAGAAATGAAAAACGTAAAACAATAAAGGAATGAGATAAGACGATGAATAAACAAAGAATTGAAGTGTGATATCTCGTTTGATGTTTTCAGAGGTACTTAATGGCATGAAATTGGTATTTCTAGAAACATAGTTTACGTATTCGATATACATAATCAATTAGAAGCAAAGGACAATATTTACTGTAATCTATGAGATATGACTGGTAAATTGTAAAGCATTAATTGATGAAACGAAACTTGCCTCCGCGACAAATATACTACAGTTTAAAGACCATAGATCACACACTACACCTAGCAATCCTGATTCAACTACTAACGTATCCAACAGCAGATACAAATACAAAGAACGTCCATGGCATGGCAGCATTTACACTTATACTTAGTTCTATTTTCACGTCATTTCTTGTTCAATACCCAAACATTTAACTACAATAACACGCAATTAAAAATCAATAAACGCTATTTGGCTCAGCGGATAAAATTGTCAACGGAGTCGGTCGCAAGAGAGTCGGACGCGGAGGGCCACAGATCGATCATCAGATCGACTGTGGAACAGCGGTCGAATCCAATAAACTCGGCGATAAAAAACGACGCAGGTCTCCACGCAAGGACGCCGGTTAATAAACGCGTTGCCGGCGGTATTTTAATGAAAACGCCAGCAGTACGCGCGCGCTATTTTACCGTGACCTGCGTGGGAGGAGTAGCCTACCCTCGCCGCACAGTGGGAAAAATTACGAAGGATTTGGATAAAAATTATCCAAGGGAATTTTCTGAGAATATGTTCAAAAGATGAGTAGTATTAGTGTTCAGTGCACTATATTCTAAGGGCGTTTAAGTGCGTGACAGCAGAAGAGTGACGTCTATTCTGTACAGGTTTTTGTATTGCAAACAGTTTTAGAAAATTGATTTCTGAATACAATATTTTTGCAACGAACAACCTTGCTGGAGAAATGTCGAAAAATTCTAATAGCTACCAGTTGAAAAGTGTACAAAAGTAAAATTTACAAGGATAAAAATGCACTTAAGTAGTAGCAAGAAATTCGAGATATTGTGTGTTGAAGTACTAAACAACTTTTATGAAAACTGGAAAACTTTTCGGTCTTTGAGGTTTCGTTATTTTATGTTTGGGTTTCAGTCATTTAGTAGCTTCAGTTGATTTATTTGATTTTTTTTGCTTGAAGGTCTAACATTTAGCTCGTAATGAGCGATACAACAATATATGAGGTATTACATAGAATAAAAACTTGTTGATAACTTTAAAGAATTAATTAAAAATAAAAATTTTTTCATCAGAATTACTTTACGATCTGAACAATTCTGCGCAAATATAAAATTTTTCCTACCATTTGCCCCATTTTTCTAATTTTAAATGTTTTCTAATTTTAAAATCTAAAATATATGTATGCCATATACATTTCGGAGCACTTAGGATATTTTTTATTTAGAAATTTGGCCGCCTTTTTTGAAACTATTCACATCGTGCGTCTCCCATCCACTGCCCGCCACCTCTGGCCGGCGATAGCGCGCTAAAAATGTTTAATTAGGGCCCTCCGCACTGGGCACGCTTCGCGGAACCTCGTTGCCAACTAGTCACGAGGCGACACGGCCGGACGAGGAAAATCGTAATGAGCGTATGACGGGGTTGGAGAGCGTAAACCTGACTCAACGCGCATTGCCCGATTCCAACGGTTGGCCGTAAATACAGTGAAGGGGGAAGGGGGCCGTGAATTTGAAATTGCGCGTGTGATTCCGAGTTTATTTGCCATTTCGTGGCAACCGGTGACCGCAGCGCTGGCTTGCGACGAGATATGGAATTACTGCTGTAAAATAATTTCGAAGAGATGTTGCCCGTATCATCTGTTGAAAATATCGTTCGCAACTGACATTCGTCCAAATAAAGATAAGTTCATTCTTTTTTGCTTTTCTTAGAAAACCATTAAAATTCTGAAGAAATTACTTCATTTCATAAATCTTATGATCCGGTGACACATATAATATATGTTGCATAAAGCATTTTTACATGACATCAGTAGTTGTCGATTTTGGATGACCCTAGTCATTTTAGCCAACTCATCTATATTATCTGAGCAAAGCCATTCTTACAGTCATTTCATATTTTCAAATGACTCATTTCGCCTTCATTGGATTTATTGTATGTAGGTCACTAATAATGTTTCATTTTCTTCCTTTATCATCAATATTCGTTCTATAGGGTTTCAAAACAAAAGAAATGACAACTGAAGACTACAATAAGTGCTCGTCCACTGGACAACTTCTCTATAAGAAGAAAATGAAACAAAATAGAATCATGAAAGTCGTGTTTACAATTCACAAGGCAACATTTTTTTCTGAAAAATTTGTTGTGTCAATTTTGTAAATATTTGAAAGTAACTCAAAACAATAAAAAATTTAATGTACATTTCAAAAGTAATTTTAATATTTTTATACTTATTTCTGATGTTGGACAATTTATAATAAAAACGCTTTTTTTTAAATTTACTTTCCCGACACAAAAAAAATGCAATTCCAACACAATGCACAAACACTAAATGAAACGAAATAGTACTCACGATGAGAACTGAAACAACTTCCGATGCACCAACTGCGACTAAGCTTCCAGAGTATGTTTGAGTACAGTCACTACCTTGTTTTATTTCTATTTTCTATCTTCCGAGGGTTGCTTTATTGTAACAAATTGTGAACTAAGTAAATTTTAGTCAGAGTTAAACGTCTAAAAATATTGTATGCACATTGTCCTCAGTTACTTTATTAAACCATCTTGTTCGAAAAAGCATTACCGACAGCATTTACTAATGAACTACTTTATATATGAAAACGGAGATATGTGAGATATACATATGACATTGCACAGTACGAAAAAAGTCATAGTTCCCTGAATGATAAAACTACTTTCTTTTGGTCATCTTTCACTGTTCATATAGCCTGTCTTCCTTCATGCAAATTTGATACTATTCATTCCATAGTTTTCTTTTGTCAAGCTCTTAAACATTTCTCACACTGGAATTTAAAAAGTAATATTCACTAATAGTTAAATGAAAATGATCAGAAACCGAAGTAAAACTCAAGTCCAGGGCTACGGTACGTAAGCATTGTTATACGATTTGTTGTATCAATTTTATCAAACACAACGTATTGAGAATTAATTCTATGTTTCTGTTTTCAGTTTTAATTTTCTTGCATGTTGCATAATAATTGTAATGTTTGTTATTACTGTTCCTATTTTATCGATGCAATATTTATATAAGTAATTATATTTGCAACACGCTACAACGGACAAATATACGCAGGCACATGGGCTCCGATGCATATCGACAATTCAATATGAATACAAATATAAATTTGCTCTCCGATACACACCATTTTGCGTTTTTTAAAATTGCCATTGGCGAGTAAGAAAATGGAAATTAAAACCCACTTCATTCTCGACAATTACTGCACAACAAGAGACGCAATGAATTTTTAATTCAGAGCAAGAGATGTTACAGAAGCGAACAAATTAACAAGTTTAAAGCACTTTTTGTTTCTCTTCTCTCATCGCCTCGTCTCGCTCTAAAAATCACGACCTGAAAAAGAATAAACTGGCCTGAACTTACGGGAAGAAATCTTCTTCCCTAACACCTGGCTAAAACACTTGCGTGAAAGAGTGAGGGGAAAAGAAGTTTATTCCGCTTCCTTTCTCTGACATCGTAAAACCTTCATTTAGCTTCGCAACGCCGCCCGCCGCCTGCCAAGCTCCTTCCCTCCGCCCTCCGAGCCTACTTCTCGCCCGCGCCAACAACCGAAAGTTGGCCGACGTGCCTCGTCTTTGTCGAACAGCGTCCGTTGGAACCGACAGCATCTTCGGCAAATAAAGACTGGAGAGTTGGCGACCGCACGGAGAGGATGCAGAGAGATGGCAAAGACGAGGGAAGTGAAGGGAGCGGAGCGAGAAAGGAGCGGACGAGGAAATACATAGGAGAAAATGAGCGGGAAGACGGGAGGTGGGACGACGGCGTAAACAGATATTTTGATTGATTTATTTATTAGTGTCAACTGCTAAGGTCATTAGTCCCGTCTGTGAAGTGTGTTTTCCTCGGGAGGTGTCGCTGATCTCCCGCTGGATGGTGGGGTTTTTCCCAACCAGGTATTTCCCATCATCGGAGCACCGCCTGGCCGGAACAAGTACTAAGCTTCCGACTGGTCTCCCGGCATATGTGATAGTGTAGTGTATGTAAGTGTAAGTGCGTGTAAGAAGGGATAGGATAGGACAAAGAACAGGAAGGAAAGATCGCGCGAGGTCCATGATCCGGTTGTTAGGGTACTGCTCCGCCATCCGCCAGATATTGATCGGAGAAACCACTGAACACTACAGATCAAAGCAGCCGACCACTAGAATCCTCCTCCAGCATCTGAATTCGACCTTGTTACGTAGCCAGTGTCAAAAGTCCTGCCGCCGTCGGGACTCGAACCGAGGACCTCCCAATCAGAAACAGTGCAGTGACATCAGTTGATGCCCTGAGCCACCTCTCCCGGTGCATAAGCAGTGATTGAGTAGAAGGGGGGCGTTATTTGATGAAGTGGATGAGGCACAACTGGCAGCGGTGTGAGAAAGGGGGCTCAAGCAAAACGATGTAGGTTTCAAGAAAGTGAGGGAGGACGGGCACGAAAGCGCAGCACGTCGGGGAGTGTTGTAGTAGGGGTGGGGAAGTTTTGATGTCACGCAGAGTTGGGAAGTTCACTAGCTAGGTGGGGAGAGCAGAGAGTGGGGATGAAAAGGCTCGGGGTGAGGACAAGCGGAGTCGAAACGGAGGTAACGTAAGGTGAAGAGGCGGCGGAATGGGGATGGGTACAGGTAAAGAAAAAAATAAGCGGGGCCATGACGAGCGGGGGAATAGAGGTAGCGGGGGAATAGAGGTGGTGATGTAGGGTCAGAATGAAGGTGAGAATGGTTGAATGCAGGGACAGAACGGAGGCTGAGTGATGATAAAGTGCATGGTAAAGGAGCTGAATAGAAACTAGAGCGGAGCTGGAGTGCAGCTGACGAGCCAGAGCTAATGTCTCTGCAGTGCCTCTGACTGGTAAGTCCTAGTGTTCGAGTCCCGACGGTGGCAAGATTTTCGGCACTAGCTTGACTGTTAAGACGAATTCAGCAGCTGCGTGAAAGAAAATTCTAGCAGCCGGCATCTCTGATTGGTAGCTTACGTGGTTTCTCAGATCAGCACCAGGTGAATGCCGGAGCAGTACCCTAAGAAACAGCCGCGATCTTTCCTCTTTCTCCCTTGTCCTAATCTCGCCCTTTACGCTTATACTCACATACGCTTATACTCACATTCACTACACTACCACACATGTGGGAGACAAGTCGGGAGAATAGACCTTGACTCGTCTGGGGCGGTGCCCTGCTGGATGATACCTTGTTGGGAAAAACCCCGCAAGCCGTCGCTGGTCGGCGCTGGTCTCGCCATCCCTCGAAGGAAGATCTTTGCCATCTCCCGAAATAAAAACATTCTCTACACATACGGGACTAATGACCTGACGCGTCCGGCGTTATCAGTCAATCAAGCAAGGACCGGGGCCGGAGCGGAGCCGGAGCGGAGCCGGAGCGGAGCCGGAGTGGAGCCGGAGCGGAGTCCGAGCTGAGCCCGAACGAAGTTAAAGCGGAACTGGACCGCGGCGGGACGGTGTGGGGCCAAGGCATGGAATGGCTTGGCAGGGTGAGGGGGCGGGGCGAGCACGACAGGGCAGGGCACAGCAGGGAATGGCAAAGTAGGGTGCGGTGGAGCAAGGTGGAATGGCTGGTAGCGAGGCACAGCGAGTTCATGAGACGAACGGAGAGAGGAGCGCAGAGGAACGGGAGGCAGCCGATGCGGCGAAGGGCTGAGCAAGGCTAGCGCAGGGGGTGGCGGCGGCGGCGGTGGCGGCGGCATCGCCTCGCTAACCGAATTGCGCGCGCCGGGGCGTCTGAACGCGGCGCAGCGGCGGCGTGGCGGGCGGAGCTGCGCCGCGCGGCGCCGCGCAGAATGCCGCGTCCCTAATTAGATTCCGACCGACGGCGCGCGCCCGAAAGAAAGTTCTCGACGCGTGTAAACAAACTGTTCGCTACACCCCCGCCGAGGACCTGGGAGCTATAAAAGAGACTGCGACGACGCGGACGGCAGGGGACAGAAATGGAATCGACCCTGGGGAGAGGATAGCGTTTCCGGACTTCCAAGCTTTCCAGAACAAGAAAAAGGTCCAAGAGAAAAGGTATGTAGTAACTTCAACTACGTACCAGGAACAAGAAGATACTTTAAGGTTACAAAATGTGTAGAACCTGAAAAAGAGAATGTTGTCAAAATGACGAATGTGCTGAACGAAAATGACGAATCGTCAAAATGACGGATGACAATGGCAGAAAAAATAAAGACATGACACAATTTAATAATGGAAAGAAAAAAATTAGAAGGTTGATAAGGAAGTCGAGGAAGAAAATAATAAAGAGAGAAGGAATAAACATGTAATAAAGAGAATGAAGATGGGTAGAAAGAATAAGTTTATGATACGAATTTTATCTTTTAACCTTTAAATATAACCCTGGAGTCTATTGGACCCCAACCAAATTTTTTTATTTAAGTTTAATTGGAAAATAAATATTTGAGATATTTTACTCCCACGTAAATTCAGTTAGTACTGTAACGAATATTGCATCTGCCGGAATCCGCTGCGCGGATTGCATCATCTGCCGCCAGCCCCAAACTGGACGATTCCGGGGTATTCGCGCGTAGACAAGAAGTGTGCGGCGAGTTCCGGAAGGGTCTAGGTGGACCCCGGCCAGGTATAAATGTGCCGCTGTCGACGGCCTCTAGTCATTCTGGTCTAGTCAGGAAGCCGAGCTGTGAAGTTTGTGTATGTGCATCGCTGTGGACGGCAGTGTACTGGATTGTAGTCGGCGCTGTGAACTGTGGTCGGCGCCGTGAACTGTGGTCGGCGCCGTGAACTGTGGTCGGCGTCGTGAACTGTGGTCGGATCCGTGAACTGTGGTCGGATCCGTGAACTGTGGTCAGTGCAGTGGACTGTAATCAGTGCATCAGACAGCGGTGAGTGCATCGGACTGTGCAGCAGTGCATGAGAAGTGAACAGTGAAAATAAATAATTAAGAGAAGTGTGTCGTGTAGAAAGCAATAACTGAGTCAAGAACACAAGGACTGTGAAGCCAATCTGTAAATAAATCAAGTATTTTAGTGTAATATTAAGAAACATAAATAAACATCTCTGTTAAAATAAATCTGTGTTTTTAATTCACCACCACAAACGTAACAGTACGTTTGGGAAGGGTTTGCACAGTTGCCGCCTTCTAATAGTCTCCTACTAATCTCGCAATAGAGTGCGGAAGTGTCTTTGGGGTTTGCTGGAGCCCACTTTTATATTTACGTGTGCCTTTTTCAAAGTTGCGATTTTGGTTTTTGTTTGTTTTTAAGACTTTTTGTAGACAAAATAAACAAACATTAAACATTATTCACACCCAATATGAGATTTACTAGATGACAGTGATAACAAAGAAACATCGGAGAGTTTGATTGTGATCACACGGATTTGGATCCTGATTTTGTTTTAGAACACGATTTTTAATAGTTTTAATTTATATTTTACACAAATGTTATTTTTAAGTGTGTAAATTAAAAATAATAGTTAAAATTTGATTTGTTTTCATTTTTCAATCAAATTTTACTTCTTTTAAATCTCTAATGAAGTATTATTTAGTTACTTTTTATCTAAATAACGTCTCATTTGCTAAATTTTTATAAGAAAAACTGTTTACATTTTTAAGATAATGATAATACAGGGTTACAATGCTTTTAATGGCCTTTAATAAAATATTAAGTTTAACAGGGACATTTTGTTTTAAAAGCAAAAAAATATTTTTCCAAATTTATACACATTTGTCAAAAATGTGCAATTTTTTATGAATGGCGCTAATATCTTAATAAAATAACATTAATTTCCCTCAAAACAGTGTTTGATCTACCAAAAGGACTTAAAAGTATAATTAAAAAATATTTACAGAACTTTCGAAAACCTTCAGGTAAAAATACACATATTTTAAAACTGGGGTCGGACAGGCCTCACCATTATATTTACGTATAATTAAATAAGTGTTATATTTAAGAGTTAATAAAGATATTTATGTAAAATAATATTTTAACTGGTAAACTCATTGGTCTTCTTTAATATTATCATGAGAAAAAGCAGCGCTGGAAATTTAAAATTATAAAAGATGGTTAGAAATTCCACCGCGAGGATAACGGGTGGGCAGCGAGGGCGGGGCGGGTGAACGTGCCGAGGGCAGCGCAAGGCGAGGGTGATCAAAGGGCGGTAATGAGGGCGCCGTGACACGCGCCAGCGCGCCTGCGGCCGTCTGCGTACTCCGTCCTCGTGCTGGTGGCGTCCTCAAGCGGCAGGTGCGGCGCTCTGCGGTCGGCGCCGTCTCCGCCGCCGCCGCCGTCGCGGCGCTCCGCGAGACGTGTCATGCGGCCCACGGCGGCGCGGCGCCCGCCCGCACGGAAGAGGCACAGGGGGGGGGAAGGTGGAGAGGGTGAGGGAGGGGGAGAGAGGGCGTCCTCTGCCGCCGCCGATCGATGACCCGGGCGGCCTACGGTGGCTTTCTGAGGCGAAGGTTCTCATCTCACTGCATCTCAAGACGTTTGGTGTCACTTCACAAAACGTCACGCCTTCTCCCCTCGCATCACGTCTCCTCCTCGCTCATCACGTCTCTTTCCGTTACATCACGTCTTCTTTCGTTACATCACGACTCCTTTCGTCACATCACGTCTCCTTTCGTCATATCACGTCTCTTTTCGTCACATCACGTTTCCTTTCGTCACATCACATCTCCTTTCGTCACATTACGTCTCCTTTCGTCACATTACGTCTCCTTTTGTCACATCCCGTCTCCTTTTGTCCCATCACATATCCTTTCGTGACATCACGTCTCATCTCGCCACATCACCTCTCCCCTCGTGACATCACATTTCCTCCCACCACACCATGTCTCCTTCCTTCACATCATGTTTCCTCCAATTACAGAACGTCTCCTATGGTTACGTTACTCATGCCACATCGCGATCCTGACATTACATCACGTCTCCTCTCGTTGTATTCTGTTAACTTTAAGTCATTTACCGTCACTTGTTGTCGCAACATCGACACTTCACGTCCCCTCACGCCACAATATCTCGTGTCACCTCACATCTCTCAAAATTCAATCATTAGGTTGCATTATGTGTCACAGTCTAGCTTTAAATACGGCGTTAATGATTCTGCTCTTATTTGAAGAGCCAATGTCAAGAGCTTTAATGTGAGTGGAAATTCTGATGATCATGTTGTTTCTGATGAACATACGAAGCATAACTTTCTGCTCTGAAGAATTCTGTGATTACCCAAAATTATACTTGTCAGCGCTCGTGCATGAAAACTGCTTTTTCTGTTTACTGTGTCATCTTTAGAAAGATCGATATCGCGGTACACATACGAAAGTAGCATTTTGTGGTGCTCCATTCTAAACAGAAGAGAGATGCGAATATTTATTCGGTAAAGAACAGTATTTCGTTTGTATTATCTCTTGAACAATATTTGTTTTATTGCGTTGTTTTGTACATGAATTTTTCAACACAGCAACTTTACACAGGAACTCACTACAGTCCTTCCTTCAAATTTTACGATTAGTGAATTTTTCACAGTGTATTACTATATCGCAAAGTGACATTCCGCAACAATGAGAGAATAGTACATGGAAACTAACAAGTTTTCTTATTAACTGTGAGAATTTTGGTTTCAGTTGTGATGTCATCTCAACCTGAAAATTCAGAGAATTGACGATTACGTTTTTAACTCCAAGAGGAATACTATGTTTGAAACAGTATATTCAGTTATGACTGGGTTTGTGGTTTGCACGAAAACAAAACTCGTGCAACAAAAGTAGGCCATGGCGATTCTTCAGTGAATGCAAAATCTAAAGAAATACGCAATGTATTGAAGACTATTGGCGGAGAGGCGGAATTTTATTCTATAGAAATTACTTATAAGTAATTCACTTTTGTCATCGCATTTCAAATGGATTTACTTTTAAATTGCCTCCCTTTTTTAAACTGCAAACATACATAATTCTGGCTTTTCAATTCAATTATTTCTAAAATAATTTTAGGCTGAATTATTTGTATTGTCATGCATTATTAGGTTCTAAAAAAACAAGCGAGAAGAAATACATTAGGTAACGTGGAGAATGTGAGGTTTCTTCGTAACAGACTAAATAATGATGATGATGATGACGACTGTTATTACATTTTGTAATCACGCAAAGTGTTTGAGTTAATACGTAACTTAAGGAAGCAACTTAAATCACACAAAGGTGATTGTCTTAATTGCCTTGTCAATCCTGTTGACTTAATAGTAATGACATTATGAAGGTTCGAATTTCGTTCTTAACCCGGCTGCGGTCTTCAAATTTACTCCTTCTCAAGATCCTTGGGTCCAAATGGACCCATATAATTTCTCTTGCAGATTATTTACTTTTCCAATGATCATATTTAGTATTCTTAATAGGAAGTTAAAGTTAGACACCGAAATGTTAATTTTATACATTTATATTATTTATAAGGTTGTGCAATAATTTAAAATAATGGTACCTGAACATGTGTGATAGCAAAATAATGAATGCTCATATAGAAAAGTTGCATTACACACATGAAGTACGAATGTGATTGACATGATTTTTACCTGTAAAAGTTTTTATTTAGAGAACCGAAAAGTAATTTTGTTATCAGTTTTGCAACACACTCCATTTTCCCCTTTTTCGAATAGAAGCTACAAAAAAACTTAATTTTGAAGACGGTGAATTTTGCATCGGATTTCTAGTTTTCGACTTCTATTGATGACGAAGTTTGTGGCAGGTGTGTTCTGCATTCAATAACGGCGTTACAAAAGATTCCCCAAGTTTTCTTTAAAATGTGTTATTTTTTATAACATTTTTATTATCAATCCGAATTTGCTTTTGTGAAAAAAGTTTGAATCGGTGTAAAATGTTTATTTTGTCAGAGAGAACCACAATAGGCCACAAAAAAGTATTTTTTCTATGAATAAGAACTAATCGTACCAACAGCCCCCTTTGTAGAATTTTAGGTTTTCATTATTTCTGGTTTCTTTTCTCCAGATTCGCAGCCTCTTGCATTGTAAAGGGTGTTTTGAAGGACAACACACTTGTTCGTTCGTGGCATATACGATACTAATGTCGGGTAACTCGTAAAATCAAAAGTAGAATATTAGTTGGTTGTGCCCTTTGTCTGGAGAAGTTTTGGCGGTATAGAAGGTTTGTTTCTGCGCATAGTTCTACCGAGAGTGATGTCCCGTTTGAGAAGCTTCTGACCCAACTGGTATGATGTAAAGAAATTGTCAGGACTTATATTGTTATCCTTCAGAAGTGAGGATAATTGTAGCACAACTTTTATTCCCAAATTTTGTTCTCTAGGTTGCCCTTCTTGTTTGCCAGAGGTTGTGCATTCCACATATAATGTGTTTCATTCAAAATTTCTCTCCGTATTTACCAAGTCTTTGGCATGTGCTGCCGAAATGGACAATTGACTCGGAAAACGCCTAATTATTCATTGATTATTACATACAATTGAAGATTGCACAATATCGGAAGAGGAAGAAACACATCAGAATACTACGTTCAAGTTTTAGAAAAACCGACTATGCGTAGTTTAGAGAGCTGAGATTGCTCCCAGCTGTTCGTAGTACTTCGATAGTGTTTTCGTACTTTGATAGTATTGTTCGACAAAATATTGTCATTGTACACCTTACGAGAAGATAAAGTCTCCAATGATAATACAATCCTCCCATAGTTGATTTCTACGAATTTACCGAGTTATTATATGAAATTTCTAACGAGAGTTTAACGTGAGAAATGTCACGGGTCCAAATGGACCCGAAGAACTTATGTGTAAAACAATTTATAATTCCTTTCGTACTGAAAATAAATGAATGACATTTTATACGCCGGTAGAAATCTGTCAAAAAATAATTGTCATGGAGTATCAGAACGATCGCACCATTTTCTCAAGCGGTACAAGATATTAAAATTTTATTTGGGTTGAAATGGACCCGAGGACCACAGCAGGGTTAAAGAGAATCATGTTGTAATGATTACAAAGGTTACCTCGCAATGGTTACAGAGGTCCTATCCTAAGGAGATTTATTCGCAGAAGAGAATATGATAATCAGCTAAGAATAATATTTCTCGTTAATCGCAAGTACAAGTATATTGGAGGCACAAAGAATTATTAGAAATTCCTGTGGTCTCGTGTATTAATATTTCTTTACGGAAATGAACTGAGGACACTTGCTTCTCCAATGCATATTTTTGTAACAACCCTACAGTTCCGAATTTGTATTAAAATGAAAGAGAAAATTTCAAAGTCTCTTATTCGTAACTTTTTCTCAGGCACTAATTTCAAAATAACAAATTTTCTTCGTAACGATAACAGTGAAGTGACATATATGAAACGCATTATTTTATCACCCTAACAACTCAACAAAGAAAAAATATTAACAGACCGTTTCCAATAAAACTGTCCTTATGATTTTATGATTCAAAACAGAGAATCCACTCAATTTTGTAGATACACAATATTTGCTTAAAACACAATAATACTACTTGTGAGATGGCTGTTAGGTCAAGTACATTGCGTCATCTCTCTTTGAAGACCGAAAGTGTTCCTTTGCGTGCAACATTGCCATCCCCATTGACCTTTTCAGTTGGCAATCTACCGAAGTAAACCCGAAGAGACATCACGTCTCGTGGCTTTCCCGAATGGCACTCTGTGGCCCTGTATTTACTTCAAGCTTTTCTGGCAGAATACCGCCGCTTTTACTGTCTGTCCAAGTGTCACTTAGTAGTTTGTTTTGGCGGGCTGTAGAGTGTGCGCAGAGCGTCCCTGCAGTTTTCAACGGCAGCATTAAGGCGTATACCAAACCATTCTGACCTACTTCATACATGGTTGTAGAATGTATGATGTTGTTAAATATGAATACGTGTTTCAAATGTACTTAGTCATGCGTGCGCATAAAAATATAAATAATAAAAGTTACGCAGACACCAAAGAATACGCAAAAATTCCATTGAGGAAAATAAAAGTTTTCCAATAGCATTATGCATACCCATACTTTTGAATAACACAGAAACTGGTATAAAACTCTTGGATTGTTCACATAGTATTTAGTGAGTTATTCTTGTAAACGCTGAAGTTTACCATAGTGCTAGTGGTGTGGAGGTTTGTAATTTATAATTGAAATGTTCAGAAAAAATAACTGATTTCATCTAAAAAAAGTTGAATAACATCAACAGAACTTTAGGAAGAAATAATCGCCATTTTTGAATTAATAATTGAGAGATCTTTTTACATGAACGATTGAATGAAAAATATCGTCCAAAGTGAAAATGAATGAACGATTGAACGAAAACTTATATGAACGATTGAATGATAAGTGTCATTTTTATGGTAGTTACTGCCATTTTTTCAGAAATACAAATAGTAATGTGCGGGAGTGAAATGTGGTAAGGTAGAAAAGAGGACAATATAAGTAAAAGGAATAAATGAGAAAAAAACGCACCTGAAGTAAAACAAAAGTGTGTAAACATAATTCAAACCTCGATTGATAAATAGAATACCTCCGTAAAATATGGTTTCATATTATTATTATTGTTATTATTATTATTATTAATATTATTATTACTATTATTATTACTATTACTACTATTATTATTATCATCATATAATTAGAGGAAGTCGAGCATGCCCGCTGGAACAACAACTCCCCAGGCAAACAAACACTTATTGCGAACTTATTTCTCATTTTGACACACCTGACTTACATCTTTATTCCAGCAAGTGTAGTATATCCCGTGAGTTAACGGTGTTTCTTCACCGCTAAACCTGAGATTGAGCGCCGAAATACACATCGACTAGCTGGATTCCCTCCCCCCTCCCAAATAATCTCCCCAAGTCAGTACAACTTCTACGAGATCATCCAAAATAAGCTCTACGCCTGATCTCTCAACATGTAGTGTAATACACGGAATAGGAAGTGTGTGTGTAAGGGGAGAGAAAAAGACATGGACGAGAAAGGAATGGTCGCTGGGATGTTGTTATTAGTGTACTATGATAATGGAGCTGCTTCAGAATTCACTTGATATTGATCGGTAAACGCACAGAATCCAGTGATTAACCTGACGCTAAAATTCATTGCCAGATAGAAAATGAATTAATTTTCAGATACTCGTATGTAGCTAGTGTCGGATATCCACCACCGTCTGAAATCGAACTTATGTTCCTCTCGGTCAATGATGACTAGTAGAGGGAAGTTAGATGGTGGTATTTTACTGTTTTGCCTTATATGCTGGTACGCATATAATATAGTGTGAATAGTCGGTGAGTTGTCGACATAAAGTGCAATTCCGTTATATTTATATATATTATATAAAAATATATTATATATAACAAATATAATATATTATATATAAATTTATACATATTTATATACTCGTATTATATGAAAATATAGCGGAATTGCGTTCAATAGATACTACTAATGATAATTGTCTTTTATACAAAAGATATGGTTTGCTCTTAGCACAATTCTTCTTTTTCCTTCTCAGGTGCTATCACCTTTAATGGGTTTTGCTCTGATATATGCTTTGCAGTATTGCGGGAGACTTCTAAATTGTGAGGATGAGAAAAGGCCCAGCGCCCGGTGACAGCTTGTTAAGTGGCGGGTTTTCCTTGGCCAATTATCTAATGCAATGTTTTGGAATCTCTCTGGATAAAAGCACGAAAAATTTCAGTGATAACGAAAGGTCTCCTAGACTTATCATTCAGAGGCGACACAGTTACTTTGAACAGTCTACGTTAAGCTCAGGGCCAATATTACCGGTGAATCTACGCACTTCTAACCGGAAGGTCCCGATGGTGGTAGATTTTTGTCACTAGCTACACAGCTAGGTCGAATTCAGTCGCTGTTTTGAGTAGAATTCTAGCGGCCAGGTGCTCTGATCGGTGGTTTTCCTAGTTTCTCCGATCAATGCCAGGGTAATGTCCTAGCAGTATCGTAACAAACAAATCACGTACCATGCGCGATCTTTCCTTCCTCATTCTCGTCCCATACTCTCCACTTACTCACATACGCACAACACTAACACACACATCGGGAGGCTAGTGAGAAACGTAGAGCTTATTCAGACTGAGGAAGTGCCCCAATGCGGGGCAGATATCTGGAGAGGGAAATCTCTCTCAAGCCGACGTGTGGGTCAGCGCCAGATTTCATCATCCAGCAGGGGAAGATCACCGCTACCTCCTGCATAAAACAGTCACACCACCTACGAAACGAATGACCAAAACCAGTTGACATGTCCGTAAACATAAATAAATTTCGTAGCTGTTGTAATAAATTCTGTCACTATTAAAACTGAAACTTCCTGTCTATGCAGTTTAAGTTGTGAATCGAACTACAAACCTACCCCTTCTCACCCAGGTTTCAGTAAATTAGATTTAAATTGTTCTTTACGCCTTTTTTGTGGCCTACGGAACTTTGGATACCCCGCTTGAAATATGTTAAAACATATATATGTAGGGCTTTCTCCAGAGTAGAGTTAGAGGAAGAACCCCTTCCCCACGTGTCATCAATTCTATCTTTTGCCAGGTTGTCAGCGCGCATCCA
Source organism: Acheta domesticus (assembly GCA_031308135.1). Classification (NCBI taxonomy): domain Eukaryota; kingdom Metazoa; phylum Arthropoda; class Insecta; order Orthoptera; family Gryllidae; genus Acheta; species Acheta domesticus. The sequence continues at coordinate 112,487,343 of JAHLJT010004567.1, read as the reverse complement.
CTGCCTGCCGTGCCACCTCGTGCATTCCTCTAGGCTCTAAATCAAATTTCCCCTGCAGGAGGAGAGGGGAACGGAGAAAGAGATGGCAGCTTGGACAGGAAGACATGGCACAAACGGAACACGTGATAGAGTGTTCCAGGAAAGAGACTAAGATATATAAAAACGATACTCAAAATTCTAAAAAACTCTTGAAATTTCAAGTGTCACAGATTATTTCGTGCCTGAGTATTTCGGTCCCAGTTCTATTAAAGTACTTCTTTGTGTCGAGTTGTTAGTAAGGAATTTTGTAATTTACGTTTCCTAATTTGATTGAAATCATAAATCGAAAAGCTTGAATACGAAGATGGTATTTACAAGGTGTGTGATATAAATGTTTCACACCAAAGTTTTCCACTGCTTTCTTTGTGTGCCGTTTGGTGTTAATGTATCCGTAAACATTTAGACCGCAATCTAGGAGGGCTAAACAAAGCAAAGATAAAATAAAGAGAGGCGTAATATATGTGAAATAATTAATGAAGTTCAGAAGAATCTTTAGAAAAAATCATATATATTGTTGATATTAACTACATACTTTTGTTTTATTGAGAATCACAACTATAAATATTTAAAAATTACGTACAGTATTTTCCTTAGGCATTAAAGTCACTTGCATTAAAGTCACATTGACGAGAGTATAAATGAAGCTCAAACGAGGAATAACATCTGCAAAATCCAAAACACAATCTTCAGAAGGAGAACGCATTGCAGTCTACAAAACACACCTCTTTCCACCATCAATAAACGTCAACTGCCAACAAACTACGATGTGCATGCAGTTTTGTGAACAATGTGCGGCAATAGTGTAAACTCGCGTCCAACCTGGAGCACATTTCAAGCACCGAGAGGCGTGGACGGTTGCCTTGTACAGCGCTGTTTATGCCCTCAGTCCCTTCCCCGCCCTCACCCCATCCTATCTCCGTGCCACCTTGTCCTCAGCCTTCGAAGGCACGCGTGCGCGCGTGCACGGCTTTCGCGTGCCTGCACGAACTCCGGACGCGTCAGCGCGGCGGGCGCCCAAGACGAGGCAGCGACGCGCGGGAAACGGAAGATGCCAGGGCATTCAGTCGACGCCCGGAGCGCCTCGAGGCTTTTCGGCGAGCAAATAAACACTTGTAAGATGAAGAAAGTAAATCAACAGAAGGAAACTGGTACGCGAGGAATAAATAACCAAAAATAAGTCATGCGGAGTAACTGAATAGATTATTTATAATTTTCAGACCAATTTTTTAATGTTAGAAGACGAGGTTGTCGACATCTATGAAAGCAAATGATTTTTCAGTTGTGAAAGAGGGGAAAAAAACGTGGTAGAGAAATGGCAATGAAGAGATCACATTTTTCCCTCTCATCAGAGTATGAAAAATCTCATTTTATTATGAGGCAAAATTTTGAATACATTTCGTGGATTTATCGAAGAAAAAACTTTATATGTAATTTTGTTTTTACGCATTCATACTCTACACATAAACATTGACGTACACATTAAACAAGAACAACAATTTTGACAGCAAGCTTCAGTTATTTTTTCTTTGCTGCAATACCATTCTGAGTTATCCTCTTCAAAACAGCAGAGAGAAATGCATTGAAGAATGAGAAAGTAACATGATAAATGCCTGATTTAATGGATTGATAAAAACAAGCAAAGAAGCTGATGAAACATATGAAGAAAGTAAACAGAATGATAACATGCCAATATTGTTAATAATTCGATGACCAGGAATCGTAAGCTTTGGAATCGAGCCATGCATTGAATTCACTACAATCGGGTTTCACAGGAAGCTCCGGTATCAGGACAGAATCGGTCTGAGCACAAGCCTTGCTACGAAAATCTCCCCAACGAGACCCCGGCCAGCCTGGCTTTCAAATGCCCTCGAAATCCCGCGCTTCCGTTCGCCTAGTCCAGGGGTTAGCTGCCCGCAATTAAAAATATAATTACCCACGAGCAGCGCACCGTTGCGCCTGTGTGTGTATTAATGCGCGTTATGATAATAGCGGAGGCCAGGCCGCTAGAGCCCACTCGTTGCGAGAGGGGCTTAATCGCTCAGGCGACCTCGTCCTCGTTTTTTCATCGGATCTCGCTCCCCTCCCCCAGTCGATCTCAGACTCTGCGGAAAACGGAGATCGGTGATAAATTCGGCAATTATTACAAAAACGGAGGAATATTGCCGAAGAAAGTTATTTTCACAAGTCTCCCTTCCTCTGCCAACAATATGTGTGAACGTATATGTGTATGTGAGTGTGTGATATATAAATTGAGACAGGCAGGCAGACAGAGGGAGAGGCAGGCAGACAGAGAGATGGAGAGAAATCGATTGAGATGGAGAGGGAGAGAGAGACAGGCAGACAGAGAGATGTAGAGAGAGATGGAAAGATGGAGAGAAATCGATAGAGATTGAGAGAGATGGAGAGAGAGATGGAAAGAGGATGGAGAGAAATGGAGAGATGCAGAGAGAGATGCAGAGAGAGATGGAGAGAGAGATGGAGAGAGAGAGCCCCTTACACATTTCTAAGCGTATGAGAGATGAAGGGTTCGCTTTTCCACCCAACCCTTTCTCTGGTAGGCGCAAGTAATGCAAGTAAAGCTTGTGGCTCAGTCACTCCTCAGATGCGATATATGATGGTATTACAAAGAAAACATTTCTCTATTACATGCTAGAAAAACATGCCTTACCCTCCCAGGCTTAATCACTGTCAGACAATCCCTCATCCTCATTTTCTAATTGTTTCCTCCAACACTACAAGCGTCTGAGCGGGAGATGCTGTCTATTTACAGTTTGGTGATTATTTAAAGAGAGGAAGACAGGCGAAAGATAAACTTTTTTTAAATGTTGACATGACTTTATTTACCTAGAAATCATGGTGGTTTGGTTTTGCATATCATTGTTTGGAGGATGATCGCGGTGTAATGAGATTAATATCCATGGTATGACTTTCAAATAGGATAAGAGATGGTGGTCGAAGCCAGTGGCAACACAATGAAATGGTGAAAACGTTCTTATCTTTCGAGAGACTTCAACCAGCAACCATAGTCTACGCATACTAGAACCCTGCCGAGAATAGTGAGTGGAGTATATTGTGCTTCCTTTGCGTTGGCGCGGCTACTAATTTGGCCCCCAGTTTCGTGAATTGAGCAAATGTTAGAGCTGAGAGGCGGCAATATTCCTCCCCAGTTGGAAAGTAAGATCCGGTTTACACGTCGTCTTGCGGGGTTTTCCCTTCCAGGAATCTCCTTCGGAACGGGACTGCCCAAGTTGGGAAAAGCTCTAAGTTCTCGATCGGTCTTCCAACATGTCAGGTAGTGCAGTGCATATCAGCATGCAAATAAGTGTGTGTGTGTGTGTGAGAGAGAGAGAGAGAGAGAGAGAGAGAGTAAAAGGATAGGAAAAGGCAACGATCAGGAAAGGAATATTGCGTGTGATCCACGTTAGTTGTCAGTGCATCAGCGTCAGTGTCAAAAATATACCACCGTTGAAACTCGATATCTAGCTCAGCGCAGATAAGCTGCAGTGCCAATGGTTGTTGCCTGAGCCATTCTACCGTTGAGAAATGGCATTCCAATGGAATGCGTACGTAAAGGTAATACGTGAAATATTAGAAGTCATCTTAAATTTAAGGTTAGTGGCGGTTTTCGTCTCGTCTTGCCGTCATCATCAGACTAAAGATGTACAGAAGAAATTTTTAAAGAGATAATACAACTATTAATGTTAAATTAAAACAAGAGTTTTAAAAATAAAATACAAAACAATATCGAATATAATTTCAAATGTAAAATAAAATACGTTGAGCCGCTTACCTAAGAATAAGTGGCAACGATCGGGAGACAGTGAGAGGAAGGAAGTATACGTTTTGGGGGCTGTAGATGAGTGGTCGGAGGAGGTCTGCTCCGATTTCTTGGAAAGGTCTCAGGGGGCTAGGGAGTCTTAAGGAGGGGAGGGGTGTTTAAACTGGTTACCAAAGGAGATACAGGAATGTTGGTTTGTTCATTGAGGATAATTTCAGGATTTTTGGATGAATTTATTGATAATGTCAACAAGAGCACATCAGCATTCCCACAACATCCGTTCGAGTACGTAAGCGAACCATGCCACAACCACGCGTTGCATACACCCAGTCCTTACCCATCCGCGAGTAATCGCTGAGGCGGCCGGTCAGTCGTTCTGATTTTTCCCCCCATCGGATCGCAGAGCTGCGCGCGGAGGTTGAGGGAAACGCTGATCGCGGGGCGGGGGGGGGAGGAGGGGCGGAGCGCGTGCACTTGACGTTTCGGACTCCGTTGCGCGGGGTAATTAACATTCGTGGTTCGTTACACAGAGCCGAGTAATCTGAGCGGGGAGGGGGAGGTAAGGGAGAGAGGGAGGATGGAAGGTAATGGAGTGACAGAAAAGGAGGCAATGGGGGAGGTGGGCGACGCAGGGCAGTAGGTTAGTGAGGAGGCGTGTAGGTGGGGGGATCATGAACGTGGGAAAAAGTGGTGGGGAGAGAAATTTGAAAAACGCAGTGAGAAGGGAGGGTTTGAAGATCGGGAATCAAGTAGTTTCCTATGAATATTTGGAGAAGAGGAAAGGCGTGTGTGGCGAGAAAGTGGGAAAAAATGTGGACATGCATTGAGAAAAAAAACATTGGTAGGGGTTCCAAAAGACTAAATCAAATAGGTAAGAGAATCGAAGATCCAATATAGGAAGTAGAGGAAGGTAAAATATTTGCATGCGATGTCGAGATACGGAATGAAAAGAAGAAGAAAGTCAAGCGACTCGGTTTAAATAGGACTGCAAGCATGTCAGCGGTATCTAGTAGTATTGATATGAGAACGCTGACAGCTGGAGATTACTGTGGGAGAGGAAAGAAAGATATTCTTAGAAAATATGCAATCTAAAGACAAACGTAGATTGAGTATTAAATATAGGGACTATATTACGCGTCTGCTGGTGGGCTGAACGCAGGACGAGGCAGTGTGTCCGAGCAGGGAGTCAAGAAAGAAACTGGGGCCTTGCAAGAAGAAAACACACGAATGGTCAAAGGAATCAGCGTAAGAGGTCGGGGCGAGACGGGGCAGGATAGATGATCCAGTGCAATGTAGGATAGGTGGAACTGGGTGACACAAGAGAGGCAGAAAGATACGGGGTGGGACGAAAAGGGACGAGAATGTACGACGTGGAGCGTTTCATTAACGGACTAGGCGAGGAAGAGGGATGGGGGATGGAGTGAGGTAGAGCGGGCCTCAGTAGACCGAAGTAAATGGGACGGGGCAAAACCCGGCTGAAACGGGGTGGGTCGGAACATCGCGGGACGGGGCGACATAAAGCAGGGTGAGCGAGGCAGGAACGGGACATGGTAGAATGGGATGGAGTAGGAGGGGACGGGGAATAGATAGGATGGGACGAGGTAGGATGAGACTAGGCAGGGAGGGATCGTATGGAATGGGACAGGGCAGGATGTAACGAGCAAAGATGGAACAGGGTAAGATGGACCAGCACAGGTTTGGATGTGACGGGGTAGATTCGACGAATGGCTGGTGCGGGACGGGATGGAATGGGATGGAACGGAATGAAATGAAATGGAACGGGGCGAGACTGAAAGCAAGGACTGACGGCGCGTAAATAGCCAGCCTAGCTGAGCACGCAGAGATGGCAAGGCGTTGTGAAGGAGAAGGAAGAATAGGCGGGGTGGGTCTGGTTGGCTGGGGTGGGGCGGGGAGGGGCGGGGTGGGCCCGGGTGTGCCGGGGTGGGCCGGGGTGGGCCGGGGTGGGCCGGGGTGGGCCGGGGTGGGCCGGGGTGGGCCGGGGAGGGCCGGGATGGGCCGGGGTGGGCCGGGGTGGGCCGGGGAGGGCCGGAGTGGGCCGGGGTGGGCCGGGGTGGGCCGGGGTGGGCCGGGGTGGGCCGGGGGTGGGCCGGGGTAGGGCGGAGCAGCGCAGTCTTTCGCCGGCGGCGGCGCTCCGCGGGCCGTTTCCTCCGCGTGGCGTCTGTGCAACCGCGCGCAACCGCAATCTGCGCCCCCCGCTGCGCCTGCGGTGACCCGGAAAAACCTGCGCGCTCTGTGCTCGCGGCTCCGCGCCCCTTTGCTCTTTCGCCTAGGCCAGCCAAGGCCGCGCTTTGTTGCTGCGTCTCTCTCGTTGGGTATTTCAGTAGTCATTAGCCTGGACTCACTCGCTTCTCTCTCTTTTCTTTCTTTAGTTTTTTTTTTTTTACATTTCGAAATTTACAATAAAGGATGTATGCAGTGTTGGTTTTCCGATTAGACCTGACGTTACGACAAAGAAGTAATAATAATCGTCTCTCTGACTCCACACTTGCAACGTTATTAAAAGTCATGTCCTAGAATATTAAAACGTAAATTGCCGAACTTTTATGTTGATCGTTTTATTTTAACCAATCTTTTAAGCTCTTATTTTATTTTAAAATATAGTATTTAAATGTCACTAGCTTTTTTCATTAATTTGTGATAATATATATTCCTTTTTAATTCAATATAGTCCAAAGAGAAGCATCTTAATTAGTTTTTCTTGAATGTAATAAGATCCTCTCTTTTAGAGTAGTTAAAAAATTTTTGACCGAGATGAGCAGAAGGTCTTTCTCGTTGTGGCATTTGGAAGCACGAGGAGTCCCTTCACTGGGAATTGCTCACAAACGAACGTTAGTCGCCGCGAGAAGCCCTGGGGTAGGTACCTCAGGTACTGATCGACGAGAGCCGAGAAGGGGGACAGAGAACTCTGAAAAAGTGGCCCCAAAGAAAAAGGAAACGAGACACTATGTACTGTACAAGTGCCTCCTCATCAATTTATCTCGCTTTACCTATCTGAAGGTGTGTCTCTTTATTGTACAGATTTTACTGTACTAGTATTATGAGAACTCTGTTTACTCAATTACATTTAGTTCTCCGAGTCACTTCATGAGAATACGGAAATCAATGAATAGCCAGGCCCTCAAGTGGTCTCAAAAAATTCTGTTGGACATCCATCCTACTCTCAGCTTGCGTCCGGCATTTCAGTGCACATCTGAAAAATTCATCAAATAAAAAAAGTGACGCCCAGAAACTCTCGATAAAAATTCTGTCGTTGGCAGCCGGTGTGATTTCGCTGGCAGCTCGTAGATTTCCCCAGGGGTGTCTGCCCACCAGGGCTTCATTAATCGTGAGCGCTTGTTTTCCGCAAGGGGTCGAAATGAAGCCAGACTGCCTCTCTGCTCGGAGAAAGCAAGGCCGACACTGCATTCGCAATAATTGAATTCAGTGTCCCATACCGAGCTTCAAATTCAGGTAAATCACTGAACTGCGCACTAAAATTAGCAAATAACTGAAATTCGTTTATGCATATTATACATTCTCACAAATGAGTAAATATTTAGATAAATATAACAATGCAATTATAAATGAATCGAATTTCTTTTCAATGCCACTAATAAGTTGCACGCATAAGATTCTTTTCAAGACAAAATATTTAATGATTTTTAATACAAAATAGTAAAAAATCTCTTTGCTTAGAGTGCCAACACTAAAAGGAAAATTAATATTCTTTCTTTTTGTTATTTTCCACTTCATGAAATGCCGTGATCTCTTACATACATTTTGTTAATATACTGAACTGAATTCAATATTTACAATAAAAATTAATAATTCCTTTGTAAAACACTTAATCAATTCGTTATTATCTGATAAATATTGTCAAAGAAATATTCAAAATTCGCATCTTTTAAAGCAATATAAATTTTTATAAAACCGCTACAGACGTTTGTCGATGGTTGTGTGTCGTATCTTTGTTTCAAAAATAACTTTTAAGGCGTTCTCGGCTTCGGGTAACAACTAGGAAAATGAATTGTCTCAAAAGAATTTACAACTCAGTGAATTGTTAACCGGTCAAGAATGATTGTCTCTTGTAAATGTAACCAAATAATGCATCAAATCGTAGCGATTTTCATATAGGAAAGGATGTATGAAACGAACGTCAGTTGTTCGACATTTACATCATTCTAGGTTACGCATTTCTAACTCACGCTACTTTCACGTATGAACTATGAAGGCTGGATGGATATCTTAAAATGAAAGTGCACATGCGAAAATGCGTAAAATAATAGCAATTTTATGCATATTGCATGCGTAGAATCATCGGTTCCTGATATTTGCTTACGAGATGCATCCATTGAGAAGTAAATAAACCTGTAAATTATCATTTACAGATTTATTTACATCTCATAGTACTATCGTACTGACTATCGAAAACAGTGAAAAGAATAGAAATGTAATTAAAACAAGTAAGGACATTCGGCACAAGCCGTGTAGCCAGCTACGAGAAACTGCGAAGACGACGGAGTGGAAGGGTCGAGACGTGGCCGAGAGTAGCGGCGTCAGCGGCCAGCGGAGAGAGCCGGGGCCCGTGGCAAAAAGCCGGTGGTGGTGCTGGACGGTGCGTGGGGGAGCGGAGCGAGGTGTGGGAGCCTAGGGGGAGTGGGGGCGGGGCGAGGCAGGGTGGAGTGGGACGGGCTAGGCGTGACGAGGCGTGGGGCGCATGGCGAGGCATGTGTGGCGCGACGGAGCGGAGTGGGGGGGGGGCGAGGGAGCGCGGAGGGGGGCGTTGGGGGCGTGGGGGCGTAGCGAAGCAGGGTGGTGCAGGGGGCGGTACGGAGCGCGGCGTGGGGGAGCAAGAGAGAGCGTGGAGGCGGGGGGAGCGTGGTGAGGCATCCTGGGGCAGGGTGGGGCGGGACGGAACGCGGCATGAGAGGAGCGAGAGGGGCGGGGGGGGAACGGGAGCATGGACGGCGGGGGGCCTTGGCGAGGCAGTGTGGGGCGGGATAGAGCGTAGTTGGGCGTGGGAGGCGAGGAGGGTGTGGCGAGGTAGGGTGGGCGGGACGGGGCGGAGTGGGTTTGAGAGGGGCCGGGACCGAGGTTTCGGCAGCCACCGATCGACAGCTCAGCGACTACTCAAGCCTTCTGCGGTCAGCGGCTCGCCACGCCGGGACCCAAACGGCGTCGATTCGCTGCAGACCTCGAGGCGGAGAGCTTGGCTCTTTCTTATGAACACCCGCGCCAGAGCTGGGCGACGCCTCGAAGCCTATCTGCCGTGAAGGGTCAAGGATTTCGAACCTTTTGACACGAGACGTCTTTCAAATTCGTCTGTATGGTGTGTGTGGGTTTCATGAATAAAACTGCATGTAATGAAAATGTTACACGAATATTGTTTCAAAAGGTGAGTCATTTCAGATTAAAACATACCACCGTCCTCCTTTAGATCAGCAAATGTTTATGCCATTTGGCGGAGAAATGCTTCCTCAGTGCACAGCAGATTCTTGACGCCTTATCGTTTTCTGACTTCTATAACGACCGGAAGGTTGTGCTTAAAGTTAGTTGAAACGCTAATAATTCAAGTTTTATTAAAAAATCCTAACTACACTGTTTAAAAGTGTTTACTGTAGTATGCGGACGGCAGTTCAAAGTTGCCGCGCTAACAGCGCGGCAAAGAGCGCCGGCAGCATGTTCCCGCCTCCGGCAGCGCGCAGCACAGAGCGTCGGCATCAGGCGCGCTGAGCTTCGTCAAGCGCGCCAAGGGTGTGCTCAGAAACCAGCCACGCCTGTTACCTGGGCTCCGCGCACTGGTGAACCCGCCAATCAGGGGAAGCCGCGGGAAGCCTTGCGCGGGAGCTGGCCCAAATAAAAGGACGCCGGCGGAGGATCACCGGCAGTAGAGCGCTCGGCGTGGTTTCAGCCAGATGGCAGATTGTTTTTTGTATATGAAGTTTTGTGGTAACTGTACATAGCGGCCGAGTTGGCCCAGATTTTTGTAAATAAATATTCTTATGGAAAGTGAGTGTTTTTGAGTTATAACAGTGGCGACGAGTAAAAAGGAGAATGAACGCGGAACAATTTTCACAACTGATGGCGTGTCTACAGCAGCAACAGCAGCAGCAGATGGCGATGATGGTGCAGACATTGCAGCAAGCGGCAATTTCGTCACGACCGAGCAGCCCAGCCCCGCCGTTCGCAACTTACGATGCAGCAGAGGAAACCTGCGAAGAATATGTGGCCAGATTGGAGCAACATTTGTTATGCTATGATATTAAAGAGGAATCTCGTAAAAGAGCATTTTTTCTGGCCACAATCGGCGCACCGTTAAATAGGTTGTTACGTAAGTTAAGCAAGGAAGAAGAGATTTCGCAGGTATCATACGATATACTTAAACAGCGGCTGCTAGCTCATTTTTCGAGGGAGACGCATTTAGTGGCGGCACGCTACAAGTTTTATTCATCCAGAATGAAGCCAGGCCAAACGCATGCCAATTGGGCGACGGAGTTGAAGGGTTTGGCGAAGCGTTGTGCGTTTGAATGCAACACAGAGAAATCGTATGCGGAGTCATTGATACGGGACATGTTGGTAATGCATACGCCGGAAAAAGAAGTTCGGTGGGCATTATTGCAACAAAACAACCCGTCTTTGGAAGACGCCTTAAAATTAGCAACATCGTATGAGGTAACGAAGCATACGGCGCATCAGATGACGTTAGGCGATAGAGCAGCAAGAGATGTAGAGGAAATGAGTGTACAGGAGGAAAATTGGGTAGCCAAGCCACGAAGCAGGAAGCAGCAGGAGAAGAAAAGTCCTTCCACCAGCAGAGGCAAGCTATTGAAGTCTTGTAGACAGTGTTTTATTAGTCACGACAGGAAGGTTTGCAGATTCCTCAGAGCGGAGTGCTACAAGTGCGGTAAGAAAGGGCATATTAGAGAAGTGTGCAACAGTGGTTCTGCTGAAAACAGACGACAAGAAATGGACATCGATGAGGTGAGCGGGCACGTCAGAGAAGGACGCAGCAGTGGTTATGCCGAAAGCCAGCGGCAAGAAAGAGGCATCGATGAAGGGGATGGTGATTGTATTTATTCAGTTATGCAGTGTGATGACAAAAGTAAATTGTTTGTAAACTTGGAAATAGGTGGTAAATCTGTATTATTCCAGGTGGATACAGGTGCAGCAGCAACTCTAATAAGCATGACTACTTATGAGCAGCTGGGTTCTCCGCCTTGCGCCTCGCTGAACACAGTTTTTATGGATATGCTAGACAGAGGATCAAGACGAAAGGTAAGATAAGCCTGCTAGCGAAATACAAAGCGATGGAAAGACAAGTAACACTGGTGGTTGTGGACAGTCGTGATGCGGTTAACATTCTAGGAATGGATGTTTTCACAATTTTTGGATTTACGGTTCAGGACGCGTTTGTCATTCAGACTAGCGCCCTGCCAAAGGAGGTAAAGAATGTGATAGATTTGAATTCAGAAGTTTTTTCGGAGCAATTGGGAAAATGCAAATTTTTTGAGGCGCATTTGCAGTTGAAGAAAGATGCCACCCCTAAATTTTTTAAAGCACGACCTGTTCCCCTGGCAGTGAAAGATAAAGTAAAAAAGGAAATCGACAGGTTAGTACATTTGGACGTCTTGACCCCCGTCAGTACTAGTGCATGGGCAACTCCAGTAGTCATAGTAAAAAAGAAAGACGGTAAAATTAGAATGTGCGGAGATTTCAAGAGCACCGTTAATGCGCAACTCATGGTAGAGCAGTTCCCATCCCCAGAGCAGAAGAGCTTTTTCAGAAGCTAGCGGGCGGGCAGAGATTTTCAAAAATAGATTTGCGGGACGCGTATCTGCAGATCCCGTTAGATGAAGAGTCTGCGAACTTATTGGTAATTAACACACCGTTCGGGCTTTACCGATACAACCGGTTGCCTTTCGGGGTCGCTTCAGCTGCGGCTATTTTCCAGCGCTGCCTGCATACGCTGACAGCCCAGGTGAAGGGCAGCGCCAACTACCTAGATGATATAGTGGTAACGGGCGAGTCGGAGGAGGAACATCTACAAAACTTGAATCTCTTATTAAAGACTTTAAATGAATGGGGCCTAAGGGTTAACTTGGATAAGTGTGATTTTTTTAAAGAACAGATTACTTATCTAGGTCACGTGTTGGATAGCTCGGGGATCAGGCCAACCGGAGAAAACTCAACGGCGATTCAGCAGCTTCCGGTTCCTGTTAATTTGCAGCAGCTACAGTCATTTCTGGGGAAGATTAATTACTATGGCAAATTTATCAAGAACATGGCGGAAATAGCAGCACCCCTCAACGCTTTGCGTAAGAAAGGCGTAAAATGGCATTGGTCGGCAGATTGTGACAAGGCATTTCGGAGGTTTGAAAGAGAATTTAATGCAGGCAGTTAAATTGGAACATTTTTTGCCAGATAGAACGACTATACTAGCTGTAGATGCATCAGAATATGGTATTGGGGCAGTCCTTTCGCAGAAGGATGCTAAGGGTGTTGAGCGGCCAATTGCTTGTGTGTCAAAAACGTTGAATGTTCACCAGAAGAATTACTCTCAGATAGAAAAAGAAGCTTTAGCAATTGTATACGGCGTGAGAAAATTCAATGAATACTTGTATGGGTCAAAGTTCATAATCATTACTGATCATAAGCCGTTGGTGTCTTTGTTCTCGCCACACAAGCGTATCCCAGATAATACGGCGCGTAAGATGCAAAGGTGGGCGCTTTTCCTGTCTGATTATAGTTACAGGATACTTTACAGATCTACATATCAGCATGCTAACGCAGATGCACTATCCCGTCTTCCGCAAGGGCCGGATGCAACTTTTGACTCTGAGGACATCGCCTGTCTCCAGCTGGACCAAGCCGAAGAGGAGGCAGTATCAGGTTTTCCAGTCTCGTCATATCAAGTGGCAAAGGAAACAAAGAAGGATCCGCAGCTCAGGCAAGTGCTGTACCACGTGCAAACTGGTTGGTCCAGCGCGCATAGGCGAACCAGGGCGCTGACGGAATGGTATAAGCTCCAACACAGGCTGTCGGTTAAGGGCGGCGTATTATTACTGGCTAGCGATGAAGGAGTTAGGGTAGTGATTCCGCATAAGTTGCGACCAAAGGTATTACGCCTTTTACATGAGGGTCATTGGGGTATAGCCAGGACAAAGCAAGCAGCCCGCCGTTATTGTTATTGGCCAGAAATAACCAAAGATATAGAGGAGATGAGCAAGCATTGCGAAGCATGCCAAACTAGTCAGGCAGCGCCGAGAGCGGATTTAAGCTCATGGCCCCAACCCTGCGAGCCGTGGGACCGCATACACGTAGATTTTGCGGGTCCTTTCTTAGGGCATATGTGGTTGTTAGTAGTGGACGCATTGTCAAATTATCCGTACGTGATGCGCATGCAACACACAACTGCACCACATACAATAGATGCTTTGAAGAAAGTTTTCGTAACAGAAGGCCTCCCACGAGTATTGATCTCCGATAACGGCCCGCAGTTCATATCAGCGGAATTTCAAAAATTTTGTAAAAGTAGCGGGATACAGCACATTTTGGCTCCACCGTTCCATCCTCAGTCAAATGGAGAGGTGGAAAGATTAGTGCAGACGTTCAAGTCAGCCATGCTTAAAGCAACTAGAGCGGGTGCATCAGTAGAGCAGGCGTTACTTAGCATGTTGACCACCTATAGGACGTTACCGAATATGTCAGGTAGAAGCCCCGCTCAAGTATTGCATGGTCGGCAGCCCCGTACCTTATTGTCCTTGTTATTTCCGGAAGAAGTGCCAGTGTCAACCAAAGGCGCTAAATTCAAGAGAGGAGATAAGGTACTGGTAAGAGTGTACGGAAGTAATTGTAAGTGGCAACCAGCAATAGTAACTGCAGTAAGAGGAGGCAGAGTTTACGTCCTCAGGACAGAAGATAGAGCAATCTCTCGGCATCAATCACAGATTAGGAGACGGTACTACGATTCTGTAGTAGATAAGCAACAGGCGGGGGGGCCAGCGCAGAGCAGGGCAACAGAAAGTGTAATGCGTTTTCCCTTTTCAAGCCAGCAGGAGGAGCGGCCCACACTGGATTCCGGCGCAACCATCGAGGAGCCATCTCTACAGTCGCAGCAGCGGCCGGCATTGCGGAGGAGCAACCGACTGCGTCGTTTCACCCCCTACATCACAACTTCGGTGGGGAGGGTGTAGTATGCGGACGGCAGTTCAAAGTTGCCGCGCTAACAGCGCGGCAAAGAGCGCCGGCAGCATGTTCCCGCCTCCGGCAGCGCGCAGCACAGAGCGTCGGCATCAGGCGCGCTGAGCTTCGTCAAGCGCGCCAAGGGTGTGCTCAGAAACCAGCCACGCCTGTTACCTGGGCTCCGCGCACTGGTGAACCCGCCAATCAGGGGAAGCCGCGGGAAGCCTTGCGCGGGAGCTGGCCCAAATAAAAGGACGCCGGCGGAGGATCACCGGCAGTAGAGCGCTCGGCGTGGTTTCAGCCAGATGGCAGATTGTTTTTTGTATATGAAGTTTTGTGGTAACTGTACATAGCGGCCGAGTTGGCCCAGATTTTTGTAAATAAATATTCTTATGGAAAGTGAGTGTTTTGAGTTATAACATTTACTTTTTTGTGAAATTTTATGTTCGTTCAACCATATGACAGTCCTTTTGGGTCTCTTAGGATCCAAAATCGCGTGAAGAGACTGTCAACAAATTAGAGCAGTAAACACTTGCAAGCCTTTTTTGACGTGAAATGTCTTTCATTACGATTTGTATGGGGTTTCTGGCTAAAACCATCTGTAGCAACAACACAAATAATATTATCGCTTATGTCTAGGCAATTGTGGTTGCATCAAATGTTTTGAGAAAAGAATATAAGAATACAATCCATTATTCGTTCGCCTTTGAGTCCCATGCAAAGATGGAGACAAATATGACGCATTCCGATCTGCAATTAGCCTCGCTCGCGAGCTCATCAAGCGAGATACCAAAACAAAACGGCCTGCGACGAAAAAGGAGCAGCAGGATTGCACCGTAAAATGTACACACAAAAATCACCGTAAAATCCTAGTGCTGCACGCATAAAATGTTTCCTGCATCCTTCCACGGTCCTTTTATGTTTGGTTTTAAAAAAAGGTCATCTCAATATTTTCTCAATGGATCGAGAAAACTAGACGAAAATCGTAATTGAAACGGAACATTAGCACTTAAGCGAATAAGCAAATTTATACAAGATCCAGGATTGTGAACACCATATGGCAGATCAGACGAAGAAATAATCAATATTTGTTGCACTTTTGAATTTTGAATTATAGTTGGAGTCGTAAAACATATCATTGAATTCATTGCGTTTACAAGTTATATATCGGTTATTGTTACAAGAAATGAAGTAATATAATTTTAAAACGCTCAGTATTAAAACATAGTTCTATTGTATGTGATAACATTATAATTAAAGGTACATATTTTGAAAAGATTCATTAAGCAATCTAGACAATGAGTATTGAGTCACGCGGCTGTCAACGAACCATTAACATTTCATATAGACTAAATTGTAAAAGAAATAATAATCTAAGGTTGAAAGAAAATAAAACAACTTCCATTGAACTTAGGTATGAATACTTTTACACATATTGGTAATATAAATATTCATTGTGGTGTCCTTAGAAAACTTTTGTTTAAATTACTCCAAAAGAGTCGAGAAAGAAATCAGCGTTGCGTTCATGTACGATTACTATATCAACATTGCTATTTTCTACCGAAGATATATTTCACACTTTTCAGTATTATTTGAAGCTGGCCTTTGCAAATATTAATTAATATGCCATTGTCTCTTCAATTAGTAACATTTAATATTTTGGGGGCGATATGTCACTCCATATTGTGAAACAATTTTTTTGTCAGATGCATAGTTTGTATTGTTAATAATTATCTGTGATAAGATAATAGTTAATATTGTGGTAGATGTCAAAATACGACGGAACATATCGGAAATATACTACGCTGACAGATACAGAATTAATTATTATTATCATTAATATTATTATTATTATTAATAGTGCTTGCCTGCATATCAAGCAGAAAGTTTCTATTTTGATGAAATTCAAATAAATGTCTGCAAAATAAACGTATCGCATTGTATACATTCACGCTTTATCTAAGGTAATAAATGAAACAAAAAATACATAAATAAAATACCTAAACAGCGCATTTCCTAGTTTATTCGAATTCAAGGTAATACTTTTTCTCCTCAATATTTATGTTTTAATGCCATGTCCATTTTATTACAGAGTCAACATTTGATGTTATTTCAGCACTTTATGAAAAAGAATTTTATGTAATTTTTATTTTACGTTGGGCTAATGACACATCGCCATTTGCACTTGTCACATCTGTCATAAATGAATTTTTTATTTTTCTAAGTACGTATTTGAACTGAAAAATACATATTTGCGTTTCTCTCGACATACGCAAATTGAAGGTACATTCAGGGTTTTCATTAATCATTCACAAACTGCGTTTGCACACTCTGCAGTTGTCAACAAAGTGAATTGTTTCAATTGTCTAGCTCTCGAATATTACTGAATTGTTTGCACCACATACGTTCCGATATCCATTAGTTTTGTGTAAAAAACTAAAAAGTGTTCTATCCTGAATATGTCTTAAAACATGCACTGTTTCATATAAAAGCCGTTTTTTACGAATGCACGCCAGGGCATTTTAGTAACCACTGCTGTTATTCACTTCAATATCTCGCTTCCATGCTTTACAAACAAACCTCATTTAGTGTACTATTTAGTAAAACTAAATATTAAATATATGATGACGGAACAATTCGTAATATTTACAGAGGTGAACTTATTTCTAAAACATTCTAACAACCATTTTATTACGTGATACAAGTATGAAAAACAAAAACAAACTGTTTAGTTCCACAATTTTTCTTCATTTCGATTGTTGCTTGATTCTTTTTTAAGGCAGTGGCCTCACCCTTGGCTGCGCAGCTACCGTCAGGAGCACCGGGTGGGGCGTGGACTCCGCGCAGGAAATTAAGGCCAGACAGCTGTCACCGCCGCCATTGTGCATAGGCAAGCGGGCGATAAGGAGCATTGGCGAACGGCTGCACGGCAAGGCACCGTAGGCCACGTAGGCGGAGCCGACCGTGGTTGCCGTAGAGGAGGCGTGACTGGAGGTGAGGCGAGGAGGTAAAGTGGAAGGGGAGATGTTGAGATGAGGTGTGGTGGGGTGGAGGTGGAATGCCATGGGGTGGATGTGAAGTACCAGTGGATTGGAGGTGATGTACAAGTGATGTGGAGGTGAAATGCAAATGAGGTTGAGGTGAAATGTAAGTGAGAAGGAAAAAGTTAGAGATGAGGTGGAGGTGAAGAGTAAATGAGATGGAAGTGAGATGTAAATGAGACGGAGTTAGAGGTGGGATGGGAGGTTAGGATGAAGGGTGAAGTGAAGGGAGGTGAATGTGATGTGATGTGTGGTAGCACGTTTGCGTGATTTCACGAAAGGAGATGAAGAGGGAACACTGGAGATGAGGTGGAGGAGATGCAGAGATAAGGGGAGGAGGGTGAGGCGGAATTGGGTGATGTAAGGTGTAATATTGTTAATGTGTATACAAAGAGAAAGTGAGATACGGTGAAGGTAAGGTGTTAGCAAAATGGTCGACGGGGATTGCCACGACTCTGGTTTGTCGCAAAGTAAAAATGTGAAAACCTCACAGGTAAAAATGCTGAGGATATATTCAACAGATATGCTCAGACCTCACTCAGCGACCTGCAACTGTTGTTGGATAGTCAGGTTTGTGGTGGAGAATGATAATATTTGTTTGTTGTGTTTCGTACGTGGCTATGAGGCCTTGCTTTATACTCCTTTTCAGCTAGTTATTAAAGCCCTTATATTATTTTACTCAATACCCTTAATTTCTCGTAATTCACCACAATCTCGTTATTCTCTATAACATATAACACATATGGGGGAGAAACTACAAGTAAGGCAAAAGTCAAAATTCAGATAGTTATGAATGTAATTATGATGACAGGAACGAGTGAAGAAATAAACAATAGCGGCGAGCAAACAATAGTAGAGCATCGGCGGGGGAGAGTTGAAACTAATACTGCTGTCAATAATAACGCGGTGCATAACAGAAAAGACTAAACACAAATCAATCATGAATATAGCGAAAAGTATAAATTGTAACTAATTGTACGTAGGTACAAATTCTGATTACATTTGGCTCTGTTAGGTCATCGCCTGTATTAACTTTCCTACGTAAAACGTTTGTTGATTGGTTTGATTATTTCCTGTAACCGTTCGCGCCAGCTGCTATAAGAACTTGTCCCGTAGGTGTAAGCCATGCTTTTAGCACAGGAGAATGCGGTGTTCTTCTTCAGCAGACCTACACGTCGACTAGCGAAGTTTTTCTTAGCCTGATAACTCCCGCCAGCAGATCGTCGCCAGTCAGGACAAGACCTAATCCGAGTGGTCTTGGTAGGTGTCTGTGGTAGTGTAGTGCACATAAAAGTATGTGTGTGTAAGTAAGGTATGAGGATAGAACTAGGGAAGAAGTGATCGCGCACGGGTTTTTGGCACATTTGTTAAGGCATTTGCCTGGTGTGAAATAGAGAAAACAACGGAAAATGACCAATCAGACCAAACAAGAGCAACCAACAACGATTCACCGCCAGACAACAGATGAACTCCACTTAGGTATCTAGATCAGTGGTGTCACGGTCTTCTACTGGTGGCAGTGGCACGTGTCGCAGATAAGTAGCATGCCACGAGTTACTCTGCGCAACTAGCGTCGGGAAAGAAAACTTTTAGTAACCCCGCCGTTTTACAATAGGGATGGCGTTGTCTCTGTTTGCGGGGTGACGAACTACAAAAGGGACGATTTCGCCGTGGTACTCGTGCCACGGTGATCTAGATAGTGTCAATTCTTCCATCATCGGGACTTGAATCTTAGAAATTCTCAGTCAGAGGCACTGCAACATCAGTTAATGCTCTGAACCAACTCAGCCGGTAAGAAGCGTGTGAAAAGCGTAAAGTGAGAATACAATTTTGAGAAGTATGCAAATATTCTCTAGCAAACAAACTTCTAGGTCGATATAATAAATGTACGCTACTCTGGCTTGTTAGAAGTAATACACTTTTGATTCCTGTTTGCCATTTTGGAATATTTAGGGAATTTCATTTCGTTATGCTTTTGATTGCAAAACTTGCAAATTGTGGTTTACAGAAGCATTGTATCATTCTCATACACATGAAAACAACAAATAATCAACTGAAGGTTATTAGAAAAAGGTTTAGTTGTGAGAAAGTCAGGTAGTGATTAAATGAAAGGTGAAGCAATTTCAGACATTTTATATTATTCCATTTGTTAAATAATGTTGAGCTGTTCACCGCCACGGCGGGGAATCGCACCCGGATATCTCAGTTTGCACTATCGTTTGATTGAAGTTTTAAGTTGCTAAGAAGTGTAAAAGTGACCGACAAGTGCAACGCACGAAACGTATTACTATATAATTGTTTAAGCTAACCACGGTGAAAAGGTTATAGCATTTGTGTAGTGAAATCTTGGGGGAAAATAGATCTTCAAAATTTTTATTGACTAACATCAAAAATATTTATTTGCGAGAAATTTAATCATTGAGAAAGAAATGATTTGAACCCACAATGCAAAACTTTAAGATGATAATTAAGGATGTGAAACGTTTGATACATGTTACAGAAACACAGGAAATTAAAGAGGATAGTGAATGGGCAAAGAAAGAATAAATGCGAATAATACGTTAATTTTATATTTTAAAACGAAATCTCACATCCTGTTGCCATAAAGCTTTCGTTACCTCAACTTAATATGACATTTGTTTCTTTCATATAGTGTTAAACTTTTTATTACGAGAATCATAATTACAACAGAATTGCGGTCAACGCAAAGGGTATTTCAGTTTTCATATTTTCCTACTGAAATCTAAAATCGTAAAGTGAAAACAACTCTTTAACTAAAACTACAAGTGAAAATCGTACGCGAACATGAACATGAGTTATATTTAAAGTAGCTGAACATTTAAACTACGCCAGAACGCGGATATTAAGATAAAAATAGAAACAGCAATAATCGTCGCTCATGCAATTCCGAGAAGAACAATTTCAACGTCCGTCACAAAACAGTGATGAATGCATCCAATATCTGAATTTTTTGGAAACCAGGAGATCAGAGGGGATAAAATAACCAAATTCGCAGAAAAGGCAATAGCTGGCGGCGTAAGAACGTGATGCACTGCCATGGAGAGTCATCGATGGTTGCGGGCGTAGCGGCGATGTGGAGATGGCGGCGATGTGGAGATGACGGCGTCGTGGAGATGACGGCGCCGTGGAGATGACGGCGACGTGGAGATGACGGCGACGTGGAGATGAACGGCGACGTGGAGATGACGGCGACGTGGAGATGACGGCGACGTGGAGATGGCGGCGACGTGGAGATGACGGCGAAGTGGAGATGACGGCGACGTGGAGATGACGGCGACGTGGAGATGACGGCGACGTGGAGATGACGGCGACGTGGAGATGACGGCGACGTGGAGATGACGGCGACGTGGAGATGACGGCGACGTGGAGATGACGGCGACGTGGAGATGACGGCGACGTGGAGATGACGGCGACGTGGAGATGACGGCGACGTGGAGATGACGGCGACGTGGAGATGACGGCGACGTGGAGATGACGGCGATGTGGCGATGACAGCGATGTGAAGGCGACAGCGATGTGGAGATCGCACAGATATAAAAATGTATGCGGTGGTGATGATGCGGGGATGACGGCGATGTGGAAGTGGCAGCGATGTGGAGACGACGGCGCTGTGAAGATGGCAAAAAATATGAAAATGAATCCGATGGCGATGATGCGGAGATGTTGGAGATGTGGAAGTGACAGCGATATGGAAACATCGCCGCTGTGGAGATGGCAGAGATATGAAAATGAATGCGACGGCGATAATTCGGAGACGGCAGTGATGTGGAAGTGGCAGCGATGACGGAGATGTGGAAATGCTTGGGGGAAAATCTGCCGCGGTGGTGCGGTGGTGATGGTGGTGATGGCGGCGGTGGCGGAGATGGTATCTTTGGCGGCGATGGCAGCGCTGGCAGTAGCGGAAGGAGAGGCGGAGTATGCGCTGGCGATGCCAACGGAGGAGGTACAGAAGTCAAAAACGATGTTAAGTTGTCGGTAGTTGTAGTAATAACGGAAGTGGCAGTGCAGGTTGAGGTGATGATGGTAGTGCTGAAGGTGGTAACGGAGAAGACAAGAGCAACGACGAAGATGGTATTGACGGTGAATCCGTTGTTGCCGGTGGAGAAGACGGTAAAAGAGTCGCTAGCAGTGAAGATGGTGGTGGAGGAAGCAGAGGCGTGGAAGGTGGTGTTGGTGTGTGCGTGTGTGTGTGCGCGCGTATTTGTATGTGTGTGGTAGTTTAAGCGTAGGTGGCGGGAGCGACGGATAAGACTACGGAAGTGACCGCAGTGGTGGCGATGGATAAAGCGACGAAGAACGCGACGGCTAAGGTACAGTTGTTGGTGCCAGAGACAGATACGATAATGGCAAGGAAGACAGTGGTAGCAATGGTGGTAATGACAACGGCGTTGGCGGGCAGGCGGAATTCAGGATTGCAATAAGGATGAGGCGGTGGCGGCGTGTTAGAAACGGTGAAGGCTGTGAAGGCGGCCGTGCACTGCGGCTGTAGAGGTTGTAGTTGGGTGATGGCGGTAGCGGTGGAGAAAGAAGCCTGAGACACTGTTGGTCGTCAAGATGGGAATGGAAATAATTGTGGTACAGGACGCATTAGTCGTGAAGGATAACCTAGACAATGCATTGGATAAGGCGATGGGTGCGAAGGTATAGTAGACGGTGCCAGAGACCTTCGCCGAAGACGGTAGTGGTTAGGGCGGCAGCGATGGTATTAAAAAATGGAGCGAAGGTGGCAGAGGAGGACGCGGTGAAGGCGGAGCAGGAGGCGGTGGTGGCAACGGTGCAGGAACGCAGGGAAAATTCGAATGGGGGGTGCGGGAGCGGGCGACGGAAGGAGACCGGGGACTATAACGTCACTTCCCGCGCTGTCGCGCGTTTCCCCTCACGCGTGGCACGGCCTTCCGCTGCGCGTAGAGCGCCCTCTCCCCGCCCTGCCCCACCCCCGGCTACTTTCCCCTCCCTGCTGCCGCCGTCGCCGCCACCGCAGTCACTTAAAGCGGAGCTGGCCAGGCGGCCCCGTCTGAAGGAAGCGGCACCGCAGCGCGCGCCCGCTGGTCGTCCTGATGTCATCTCGCTCCAGTGCATCAACGGCCGCCGCCTGCTGCAGAGGAGCCCTGACACGCCCCTGTGCCACGAGGCCCTACAGGACGAGGTTTCGTGGTCAAGATACAGTACTTGGAAGAAATTACGGGTCATAGTATCTTAATCTTCATCTCTTCTATATACATAAAAGTGGAGGTTGGACTTCATACATACACACACACACACACACACACATACCCTTCTATATATATATATATATATATATATATATATATATATATATATATTGTGACGTACCGACTGCTCGGGGTCAATCGTGACTTACCCGTGAAGTGGCACGGTACAATAAATTTGTTTGTTTCAGGCAGGCCTCGGGATCTTTTTCGCGAATGTGGACCCTGGGATGTTCGGGGTACAATAAATACATACAGTTTATTATACAACGACAGTTTGATGTTTATTCATCTAATATCACTATTACACTTTCGAACACTGATCCCCTATGCAATGATTACTATGTTTTGGTACCAAAACTTAATACCTTCAATGCTAGCATCATACCTGTTACCATTTGGGTCACGTCGCTTCGTTGGGGCCCGGCGCCGATGGTGGCGGCGGCTTCGGCTCCCGTCGCGTGGTCCCGGAGCCGTTCGGCCCCCAGCCGGAGATGAGTAGGCAAGTCGAGGCAAGTGTTCGCCCCTCACGCTGCTCCACGCGTATATTCTATACTAGTGCATCTAATTAACTTATGCTTGTCCTGATAGTCTGAACTCCAGATTTGGGTTGTAACTGATTATGCTAAACACTTTACACTATATTACTCTCTGAATCACCGGTGAAATATCGGTAACCTATACCCACGTGTTCTTGTTCTCCTCACGCGTCATCATACAGTTTCATTATGGAAAGTTCCTATACACTGAAAACCCGTCAGACACTGCTTGATCGGTCTCGCAAATGATCACTGGTTCAGTCACTGTCTTGTGCACTACACTTTCTATCTTTCCCCAAACCTACGTTCGCGATGCATGTGCTCACGCTACAGGCGGGTTTCACACTCTTCGGTTTACCATACACTCTATCCGTTGACTTCCCAATGCTGTTCGGTCTGCATCACACTTCTTTAACGGTCCAAAATGTAATACTATGCAAGTCTATTAAGTTATTCAGCACTTAGGGGTACTTTTCCCCAAATAACTCGCACCGCTCGCGCACCACCTCCGTCCGCTAGCGTGGCTTCCGCTCGTCTCCCCTTCTCAACCGACTTCTCGCTGTCCTCCCCTCGTGTCTCACGCTCCACGTGACGCCCCCCTTCCCCTCCGTGTTGCCTTGCTGCCTAGTTATGCTCGCGCCGTTTGTATGTTCTCTGGTTGTTTAAGTTGAAATGTATCGCGTTTCTATTTAGAGGCGCGGTGCGTTTCATTACCCCCCTCCCCCCTTTTATTTGGATTTTTCTCCGCAAAATTCAAGGACTTACATTGGTTTTACTAACTTGACACTTGGGGTGCGATGACTCTCCCTCCACAACATGGGTCTCTGGTTTCATGCTGATCCCCTCAGTTGATATGACATACCCGAGAAACTCAATCTTTTTAGTGAACCACGTTGACTTCTTCAAATTGAGCACCAAATTATTTTCTTGTAAAATCTGGAACAGTTCTTGCAAATCTTGAAAATGTTGATTGATGGATCCTGCCTGCACGACAATATCGTCCACATATGTCGTTACTCGGTTCGGCATCCTTCCTTGTATAATCTGGTCTACACATCGAATCAGTGCTGCTCCGCTGTTTCGTAACCCAAACGGTACTCTACAAAATACGTAGCATATCCCTTCAAATGAAAATCCAGTATATTTCTGGTCTTCTTCGGCCACCTTCATCTGCCAGTAGGCCTTGCTGAAGTCGGTGCTCGAGAAAATGATGCTTCCCCCAAATCTCTGTAGTGCTTCTTCTACTGATGGTGGTGCATCCCTAAATGGTAGTGTCACTGCATTTAGTCTCCGAGCGTCTAAACATAACCGTAATCCTCCGTCCTTCTTTTTCACGATTACCATAGGATTCGTGTACGATGTTTTTTCTTTCTTAATGATACCATCGTTCACCATAGATGCTAATAACTCCGCTACTTGTTGTCTCAGTGCGACTGGTATTGGGTAATTCCGTTGCTTGAATGGAGTGTAGTCCGTAAGTTGAATACGGAATTCAAACCCCTTGATTGGCTCTCGATTCTTCTGAAATACTTTCTTGTTTTCTATTAATATTTCTAACAGTCTGGATCTCTGCTGATCTTCCAGTGCTTCTGCCTGGTTGACTTGTTGTCGTAGTTTTTCTTCTATTCCCTCTTCCGATAATACGCCTGTACATGCTTCAAATTCCTCTTCCTTCCCCATATCCATCTCGATTCTTTGGTATCCTAGTTCTATCACTTTGCGGTCGAGGTCAATAATCGCCCGTTGTTCAGATAAAAAGTCTGTCCCTATGATCGTTGGATATAATAAATTCTTCACGACTAGAGCTACTATCTCGTACGCCTGGTCGCCGATTTCAGCTTTAAACATGATTTGTTTCGTAATAGGGCTTGACTTCTTTTGAGTTGCTCCTATCACGAATGCCCTATTCATGGGCAAGCACATTACTTGCTTTCCTTTCGCAATTAATTCATTATAAAATTCTTCTGATACCACTGTTGTAGTACAACCAGTGTCAACCAGTGCTTCTGTTACCACCCCCTCACATTCTATTTTGATCGTGGGACATTTTCTCATGCGAACTTCCGAACTTTTCTCCCTCTGCCACGGTTGTGATTCATAAGATACCAACCGAATCGTGTTGATAGGGACCACATTCAGTTCTTCCTTCCTTGTGTCCGTAATGGGGTCGCCTGTCATCACGGACTCTATCTGTTTAAAGATGTTCCCTGTCCTCCACTTGGGCCAGGCCGTGCTGATTGATTGGGCGTCCCTTGGTTCGTTCCTCTCTCTTCTTCTCGACGGTTTGGGTCTTGTCCTCTCCATTGCGGTCTTTGATTATTCTGTTCCGATTGCCCCCGACTTCCTGTCTCATGTCGTATCCACTGGTTGTCTGCTCCACCACCGTTCCCTTGTCTACTGGCTGGCTCCATGCTCACGGTGTTCACATTTCCTTCCCTCTTGTTCTTCGGGGCATTAGCAAAAGTTAGGTCATACCCTCCTAGTGCGTTCATGAAACTTTCTAGATTGGTGTGGTTCGCACTTCGTAAATTGTTTTGGATCGACACAGGAAACTGGCGCGTCAATAGACATATGATTTCTTGATCATTCATTGGAGGGCGTAGTGTTTTACAATCTCCAACGCGTTGCGTTGCGTATTCCCGCATGGTTCCCATCGACTGGTTATAATACCCATTCATCAGATTTAACTTTACATTCATTTGAATCTCGTCGTTCCAGTACCGCTCGTAAAACCGGTCTTGAAATTCCTTCAATGTCTCCGGAAATGCATCGAATGTGTCAGCCCACGTTCGTGCATTTCCATCCAGCATCAGGTATAGGAATTGGACCTTGCATCTTTCCGATGTGTTGATCACGGCTAGATGTCGTTCTGCTGCTCGCATGAATGCACATGGGTTTACTTGACCATCTCCCGAAAACTTTAGTGACTTTGGGGGCGTGAACGTTGGTATTCCACCCGTGATGATTGGCATTATCCGACATTCTTTAATTAGTTCCACATCGGACTGCAAGGATGATACTTTTTCTTCGCATATTCGGATGTTTCCCTTTATTTCTTCCTTGATCGATTGCTGAATCGTTCTTGTGTCTTCTTCCCTCCTATGCACCTCGTTCTTGACTTGAGTCTGGATATCCGCCATTTTGCTCTCCACTGTTCGGATCTCCTCTCGAAATTGACCTTGTACCCCCTGGATTTTCTTGTCCTGTACGGCAATCTGACTATTTACTTGGTGATGTAACTGAGTTTCCAATTCTCCGCTTATTTGGCTTATCTGAGACTTCAGTTCCCCCTTCTGTTCCGAAAATTTCTCTAAAATCCACTGATCTTGGGCTTCCACTCGTTTCGCAAGTTTAGACACTTCATTCTTTGTTATTTCGACTCGTTGATCGAGGGATTCTACTTGTCCTCTAATCTCGTCTCGTAACTTGTTATACCGTTCTTCAGCTCTCCTATCCTGTTCTTCAATTTTTCCATTCAGTTCTTCAATCTTTTGTTCGGTCTTTTTGCCCTGTTCCGCCGATTTCTCAATTTTTTCTTCAATCGCCTTTGCTGCGGCTTTCTGTTCTGTCATTATTTGCCCACTCAATTCCCCAATCTTACTATCTAGTGTTTTCATCATATCCCTTTTTTGATCGTCCATTGCCTTCAATATCGTTTGTAATATGTCTGTGGAAATATTTGTTCGATCCTCCCGATTTGGGTTCCCTGCTGCCTGGTTCATCGGTGTTGATGTGACTTGTACTTCTTCGGTAAAACAGTCGCCCGACGAGTCGTCCAATTTGCTTCCGAATCCGGTATCTCCATTTTCCAGGAATGTACTTCCACCTATTCCTTCATCCGCGTCTCCTCCACTCTCTATTTTTTTCTCCCGCTCTAACGTCGCTTTCTGAGCCTCCATCTTGCTACCGCCAACTAAACTTCCGCCCCCAATTACTTCGTAGCATTCACTCATTTTGTCCATCTACTGTAAAAAGTTTCCGTACCAGCAATGCTGCTACCACTAGCTTATCTACACTCTCACTAATGCTGTAATTATTCGCAATTCTACTAATCTGATCCCCCAAGTAATTGTACTACAACAATGCCTTAGCAATGATTCTGAACATTCACTATATTCACTGTTATTACACGATTACTGCCTATAATATCAAATACACACTCTTTATAATTAAGTTTCTAACATCAACTATGCACATAAATTCAATACCCAAATACTCTTCATAAACACATCACATGTATCAAATACTGCAAATAACCCTTCTAGTAAGTTCCTGAAAATAATAACATCAATACCCTCAACACTCTGCAAAACTGCTATAATAATTCACAATCAAATTTCACACACTCCTAGCACTTCCCTCAGTAATACATAAACATACAATTTGTTACTTCATAATCTTACCCACAAAATTTCAACGATACAACTTATTTTCCTTAACATTGAATTATTTTCCCTTGACTTTAATCTATATTGTCATTTGCACACGTATTTATTCCCACAGATATTAAAATAATACACACTGTATTTCTTTTACACATATATAATGGTTATGCTACACACTGTTTTCTAAATTGACTAATTACACAATTAACAAAATAATATTTACCTTCACAATTACTATTGTATGTAAATTTTCTACATTTGCTCTATACTTCCTCAACAAACATTTAATTTTACTCAATGAACAATAAACCACTACCCGTACCCACTATATTATTCCAATCTTTCTGTTTATCAAAACTGCTATGTATTCTAACATTTTCCATATGTCGTTGTTAATACAAGACTTATTAATTGTATTTCCCAAATGATCACTTACACATACACACTGTATTAGTGTAACTTTTGTGATCACTAAGTAATTATTATATCTTTACACTTGCTACACATATTTCTGCCCATGCACATGTTATTACAGTTATTCCCCACCAAACAATAAATTCTTGCCCCTGTCTACAAATTGTTTTCAACTCTACTTTGTTATACCATTATACTACATCAACACAATATTTTATATTCCCCCAATTATAAATTTTCCCTTCCAACATTACTTTTTATAACTGCTTGCACGTTTTTATAATTACTAATAACTACCATCTAATAACTCAATACACTACAAACATTTTTTTTTTATATACGGTATTATCTTTCAAACTTGATTTTACTCACACTGTGACTTTCCAATGTTTGGTTACATTTGCCAGGGCCACATTTCTTAAATACGCGAGTACAACCTGTTCAGGCGCCAATTGTGACGTACCGACTGCTCGGGGTCAATCGTGACTTACCCGTGAAGTGGCGCGGTACAATAAATTTGTTTGTTTCAGGCAGGGCTCGGGATCTTTTTCGCGAATGTGGACCCTGGGATGTTCGGGGTACAATAAATACATACAGTTTATTATACAACGACAGTTTGATGTTTATTCATCTAATATCACTATTACACTTTCGAACACTGATCCCCTATGCAATGATTACTATGTTTTGGTACCAAAACTTAATACCTTCAATGCTAGCATCATACCTGTTACCATTTGGGTCACGTCGCTTCGTTGGGGCCCGGCGCCGATGGTGGCGGCGGCTTCGGCTCCCGTCGCGTGGTCCCGGAGCCGTTCGGCCCCCAGCCGGAGATGAGTAGGCAAGTCGAGGCAAGTGTTCGCCCCTCACGCTGCTCCACGCGTATATTCTATACTAGTGCATCTAATTAACTTATGCTTGTCCTGATAGTCTGAACTCCAGATTTGGGTTGTAACTGATTATGCTAAACACTTTACACTATATTACTCTCTGAATCACCGGTGAAATATCGGTAACCTATACCCACGTGTTCTTGTTCTCCTCACGCGTCATCATACAGTTTCATTATGGAAAGTTCCTATACACTGAAAACCCGTCAGACACTGCTTGATCGGTCTCGCAAATGATCACTGGTTCAGTCACTGTCTTGTGCACTACACTTTCTATCTTTCCCCAAAACCTACGTTCGCGATGCATGTGCTCACGCTACAGGCGGGTTTCACACTCTTCGGTTTACCATACACTCTATCCGTTGACTTCCCAATGCTGTTCGGTCTGCATCACACTTCTTTAACGGTCCAAAATGTAATACTATGCAAGTCTATTAAGTTATTCAGCACTTAGGGGTACTTTTCCCCAAATAACTCGCACCGCTCGCGCACCACCTCCGTCCGCTAGCGTGGCTTCCGCTCGTCTCCCCTTCTCAACCGACTTCTCGCTGTCCTCCCCTCGTGTCTCACGCTCCACGTGACGCCCCCCTTCCCCTCCGTGTTGCCTTGCTGCCTAGTTATGCTCGCGCCGTTTGTATGTTCTCTGGTTGTTTAAGTTGAAATGTATCGCGTTTCTATTTAGAGGCGCGGTGCGTTTCAATATATATGTGTGTGTGTGTGTGTGTGTGTGTGTGTGTAAAAGAGCTAAACTCCGACATCGTGAGACCAATCTCCATGAAAGTTGGCACTTTTACTTATTTTTTCACCAAAAAGGTTTATATGCTCTTAAATCTGTTTTAACTCCTCCACATGGCGCTGTAGAACAAAATTAAATATGTACGTCAAATGCAACCCGCAACACATTCGGTAGGATTTTTGAATCTATATGGTTAAATAACTCCTAAACGATGCGTTCTAAGGCCTTAAAGACTAAAATTTTTGAGTTCGAAGGGTTCAAAGAAACGTTTCTCACGCCGTAATCTACAGAATGAGCTCTTCTTGAACATTCTATTACATTTTGCTGGTCTGGCGCTTCCCAATATTACCTCACCTGCTCAGAGATGTTCAGAATCTGAAATTAAATGTGAATGAGGACAGAGAGGCAGAGGCAGACAGGGACAGGGTGAGGGTGAGAGAGGGAGGGACAGTGAGAGGGTGATGGGAGGGGAAAGAGGGAGATAAAGGGCAGAAAAACGACTGCCGGGTTTTCTTACTTTAACATGGAAAAGAAAGGTTGTTACTACAAGTTTACTATACATTGAACACGCCACATGTGTTCAAACGGAGACAATGATAAAAGCTAAATGCGTACTGTACGTACAATGTTAAGAGATAGGCCGATGATGACCACCAGCTTGTCGGAATATAGCTTAGAGAAGGTCTAAGCTTGCAGGTAAACTCACCCGAAGATGCGAAATTTCTACCAATGGAGACAGAAACATGCGCTGCAGTGAGGGTCACAATTATCGGCGCCATAAAGAGTCGAGATGAAGTGGCTGAATAGTCACGGTTTCCGCGTATCAGTAAGCATGTGGGTAATGAGAAGTGAAGACAAACAAATCTCATAGATTATAAGTACTTCTAATATGTTTGCAAGTTAACTTAAGTATTAGAGCTTGTGTCTGTGCGTACTTATTTTTCAAGACATCTCAAGAAGATACCAGGTGGTATCTGACAGAAACGATAAAACATTATAACCAGGTACTTGTTCCTATTGCAAATTTTTGAATGGAAAGAAGAAAGATCTAGCTTCTCGCATTTACGGTTAATGCATGATTGCATTTGAATAGATACACTTTTTAAAGGCAAGGAGATTAAACATCATGCAGCATAAAAACAATGAAGATTAAACATATAACAATTTTCAATTTATCCAAGAAAATGTTACAAATATAAACCTATTTTCACATTTAATCAACACAAATAGAAATTATTTGCCGGGTGTATCTTATTTGAAAAATACAGAGCACCAGAGGATTCATATTTTATTGACACACACAACAGTAAATAGCAATATTTGCATGCTGGTAATATTATTGTACGTATTCATTTGAAATTTGTTTCTCTTACTTTCTCTTTATCTCTTTCTTTCTTTACTTCTCTTTATATTTATTTTTCCCTCTCTTTTTCTCTCTCTTTCCGGATGTCCTAATTGAAACCTTTTGCGTCACAGGAACACAGAATGAAAGCAGATTTCTTAAAGATGCTTTAAAGTTGCAACATTCTTTAAAGTTTGGTTAGAAATACACAAGCAAAGGTGCAACAATCTATTGTATCGATTGACGCAAAAAAGTAACCGCTTTTGTACTAAACAAATGATTACAATTTCGTCACTTTTACATTTAATTGCCGGAGTAAATACTTGAGGACTACACAAATAACGTGTGATGTTCCATACACGTATCATTATATTTCGTTTAAAGCAAAAACAGGAAAATCAGTTCAATACAAGCCTGAAACGAACGAACCGAAACAAAAACGTATTTGAAATACTATTTGAAAATGATCCCATACTGCAGTAAAATCGATATTTAGCACTTTACTCTGACACAACGCTAAACTCTATATCTTGCCTAAGTTTTCTAGTGTCCATTTACTTCGTCGACCAAAAATATATTTTCAAACCGCGAGGAACAACTGAAACGAAAACATCCGCCACTCTCACCGCAAAACCCTCGCATCGCTACGCAGTCTGCGCGCGAGCGTATACACATCCACACAAACGAGCCCGCGTCCACCCACGCCCGCGGACAGATGAATAGCGCATTCCGCGCCGCGAAACGCGCTTTCCGCTTCCGCTCCGCGGGAGAGTTCACAATTCGCCTTTCGACGCTCAGGGATTACATGTCTCCCCCGCTGGAAGTCATAATGACAAGCGTAAATGCCTAGTTGAAATATTTTTGCTCCCGCCAAACGTGCTTATCTTTGGCGTGGGGCTCTTTGTTTTAAGAGAAAGAGACAGATGGGAACGTCACATCAACACGAACGTTCATTGGGAAAGACGGGTATTAAATATTTTAATGAATTCCGCATATTGTGCTGTCCATGTCAGTTGTCTCTTGCTCCAATTTATTTTTGTGACTTGATGCCATTAACATCTCCCGCTAAGGACATAATGCCATCAGCGCGGAAGCAATCTGATTTGCATGCTATAGCTACATCCAGCTCTCTTTTTATTTTCATTTCGGGGCAAAAATGTATAAAGCTACCCTCCGTTCTTGCTTTGAATTATTTGAAAGCGGCGAATAAGCTCGACCTCGCACTTCCTGGCCGTGGAGACGGGCTTATAGAGCACAAAAGCCGACCACGGAGAGAGAACCCGAAGCAATATTATATCGAAGCTCTCCTCTTTACCGTGCAGACAATATATAATGTCGCAGTGATACAGCGAATTGTAGGAGTAACGACGAACACTAGAAAGAGAACCCAGAGAAATTGGCGACCAACGCTTGTGGAAAGATTTTAGAAAAAGTACGGAAAGTGATGAATAAAGTAAAAATCAAACATCAATAGAATAACGCTTATCGTCGAAGCAGAGAATAGAATACGGAGACTTAGGCGGATTGAATCGGAAAGAAGAATTCAGCTATGAGGAAATAATATTGTATAACATTTGGTGTTCCCCATAATTTACATAATCAGAGTTAAATACAAAAGAAAAAATCCTGTGCCAGGCAGAAAATGCAGAACATGAAAAGGTCCAGGTACAAAATCAGCAAAATGACAGCAAACTTTACACCACAGAAGATAGTATCAAAAACGCATTGTAACAAATAAAACGATGCCACCAAAATCAAAATGCGGTAATCCAATATTACAGAAAGTGCAAACGGTTGCAAATATGGCAATAACAGAACATTTTCGTTTGTCTCCTTATGACGTCAAAGGTGGGCTTCAAAAGCACTATGGCGATAGACCGATGATTGTGAAGCTATAAGTGTAAAATATTAGAAAGGCGAACAAACAACGAGAGGATGCCTAGTGGATGACACACAAAGCGGAGCGACTATGTGCTGAAATGACGAAATTCCATCGAGGTGGAACTGGCTTCTCAGGGCAACGTCCGTTAGGTAATGAGGTGAGAAACGTTTCGACTAGGAAAACGACAACACGTCGGCAGATTCACACGGGGCCAGAGGGCAGAGGAGGGGCCGGAAACAGCCAGAGGCCGAGTCGGGCGTGGGCGAGCGGCAACATAAAAGAGGGGCCGCGCAGTCGGGAAGTGGCGTTGTCCGGAGGAGCGCGCGCGGACCCGCGTTTTTACGGCGCGTATCGCTCGGGCCATCAGGTGGCGGCGCGGGGCGCGATTCGCGCCGATGGCCGCGTCGGGTGAAGCCAAGCGCACGGCCGGCGATAGGCGGAAACGCCCCGCGGGGGGGGGCGAAGAGGGGTGTGGCTAGTGCTTGCGCTGATGGTGAGCGGGAGGAACGGAATGGTGAGAGGAGGGTAAGGGTGAGGGAGAAAGAGTTGAGAGGGAAAGTAGTGATAGTAAGGGGTGGTAGAGCAAAGGGTAAGAGGACAGGAGGTGAGATGGGGGGGAGGTGAAATGGGGAGGGGTGAGATGTGAAGAGGAGAGAGGGGTAAGGGTTAAGATGGTAAGATGAAGAGGTGAGAGGGTAAGGGTCCAGGGTCTTGAGGGGTGAGATGGTAAATGGTGTAAGGGTAACGAGAGGGATGGAAAGGATTGAGAGGGCAAAAGTTTGTATGCTAAGGTATGCTAAGGGAACGGATGATAGGGTAAGGGTAGGTACGGTAAGGAATGTAATTGTGAATGATATGACAAGGAATGATATGTTTAGAAATAATGGGATAGAGGGAAAGAGGATATAGTGCGAGAGAGGTGACGATACGAGGGACGATGGAAAATAGGTAAGAAGGGAAGAGAAAAGAAGAGGAGGCGGAGAATCAGAAGGGGAGGTCATTAGAATAAGAGGGTGAGGCTGAGAAGTCAGGGATGAGTGGTGACCGGGTGTGAGGGTAGAAGTGAGAGGGGAGCTAGACAAATAGGTAAAATTTTGATTATCATTCCACATTTCATCAACACCCCAAAAGTCAAGTATCACATCTTTGGGGTCGTCCATAAATTACGTTATCCTAAAGAGGGGAAAAACAGCATTATGCTGTATTACATAGGGGAAGGGAATATTAGTTAAGTGTTAAGTAACATTGATTTTTTTCAACATTTGCAGAAATAATTCCGTTTTGAGTCCTTTACTAAAACATTACAATATTAACTAACAGATTTGTTTTAAAAATATAAACTAAAGTTATTGTTTATAAATTATTACAGTAAATGGAAATATTTTTCCAGCGTGTTTTAATATGCAAGATTACGAAGAAAATATTCAAAACTGATATGAAGTATATTGTAGATTCCATTTAAATTGGCGCTCGAGACTCTTGCTCTTCCACGACGGCGTTGCATAGCTTGTGATCAACAATTTGTCGCCCAAGTATTCTTCCTTCACTCTCAACTCCAACTAATTTATACTTTAATAATCATTAATTTTAATATTTAACACAAGTAAAATAAATACAAATTCTTTTACTGTACCATAATTTATATTGACTTTTACATTTACAAGGGGATATTGTCACAAGCGTTACGTAATTATTAATAGGAGTTCAAGTGCGCGTTACAAGGGGGAGAGGGGGTATTGAAAATACTCCAAATTTGTGTTACGTAATTTATGGACTGCACATTTGGTGATGAGTTCCGAATATCTCGCCAAGAACTTGAAAGATAAAGAAGAAAATATATATAAGAAAATGAAACAAAATAAAAAGAAAAGAAAAAGAAAAAACAGAAATAAAAGGAAAAAGAATGAGACATGTCATCCCTAGCTTAAATTGTTCCTCCCCTCTGTATTTCTCTCCCGTTTTCTCTTTTCCACAGCTTCAGGCTGTAAGAGGCTCGCTGAGCAGCGCGAGCCTGGCTCTCCGCCGAAGAGAGCGCTGGCGGCGGAGTGGAGGATGGCGTGACCTCCCTCGCCGCGTGACGAAAAGAGAAATATGTAGCGAAATGCAAAGTACACCCTAGCGAAGCGTTGCGTGTCATGTCGAACCAAAGCAAGTGATAAATCGAGCAAAATGTATAAAAAAGCGCGGGTCTACGTACCAATAAGGAGGGATCAAAGAGCCTTTGATTGAGTTGTCACATGCGGGGCTTGATCAACTGCGGGAGAAACTTGGAGTTACGTGAAAATCATGGCGATAATGATTTCATTGAACCACAAATTTAATTGGAAATGAAATTCTCTTAAGACAAAAATTTGCGTCGAAATGAAATGGTTTCCGAAGAGCAACGATTTCCAAATTTCGTTTTGAAGATATTGAACCATCATGGATAGCAGAATCTCCAACTCGCAGGCGTGAAAGCAATTTTGAACCACCACGAAGAAAGTTCTTATTGTTTATATTCCTATTCGTATCACTGTTCGTATTCATCAACACTGGTAAGGGTAAGAGTAAATGCAACTCATCACTATTCCACATACACCAGTGACTGGGATGTCGTGGTTTTGATTGCGGTAAGAATACAGAAATTTAAGTGATGTGTTTAACATCGGGGGTTTAAGTGCCTACTGATATCAAATTCCTAGACAGTTTTCTCTAATCAGTGTTTTCATAGTTTATCTGAAATTTCAAGGTGAAATGCCGGAACAGCATTCTCACAACGGTTCACACGCGATCTATAAATATATGATATGGGAAATTCCATTATCAACATCTCATAATTTCTTCCAGTCCAGACAGGGATTCATGGGGATTCACCCTGTCACAATCGCCTTAGGCCGGCAGGGAGACCACACAGACCCAGCAATCGTGTGGGACTAACACACACACACAAAACACATTGGCGCATTGTCCGCATGTGGGAGGAGACTCACCCGTGACGGCGGCCAGGAGGGAGGCGCGCCACCACCAGCGGAGGAGCCCCGATGACGTCATGGCTGCGCTTCGGCGGCGGGGGGCGGAGGCCGAGGACGAGCCTCTGGAGACCCGGGCGCTGTCTCGCACCTGCAACACACAGCGGAGCCTTTGGTGAGCCCGGGTTGCGGCTGCAGTGGTAGATGTAAGAAGACAAGTAGGTGTGAAAGAGGGCGTGGGCGATGGATGTAGCTGAAAATTATATGTTTATAGAGTATGTTTCAGAATAAACGTTATAAACTTCTAGGTCTTGTAGAGGGGCCGAAAATCATCCTTTTTGGCAATGAACACATAGTAAGAAATTGTAGACAACAGTGTGATATGAATTTATAATGTGACATTTCCTTCTGTGTTTTGGTAACTACTTTTGTAAATACGACGGCAAGTCCCGTTCTTACGCTTTTAAGGAGATTTCAAGTTCCTGCGTTGTCTAAAAATCAAAGACAAATGACACATATATTATTGTATTTCATTCCTTTATATGCAACTTCCAACTAAATATTCATTGGCAAATAGTGATTATTTTTTACCTCTCAACATGCCCTAGAAATTATAACATTTATTCTGATGCATTCTGTATTAAAAAAAGTAGAAGACGTTCGCGTGTAAATAGTGCTGACATTTTGGAAGAAAGTGAGACTATTGGTCTTTTTGGAAAAAACAAGGGTATATGTGTCGTAATTTTTCGTGAATGAACAACAAACGGCAGTGGAAATTTGCCCACACATTGTGACCTGCGTATATCCTTACGTGTAAAACATCAGTTTCACTTTCCATTTCCCAACGAAACCGGATGTGCCAAAAACCGTTATTAATACCAATACAACTTGTGTCTTTGCACCTGTTGGTATATGGATTAATCATCACTCTCTGTATATGGATTAATCTCACTAAATCATTACAAATGCAGTTACTTTGTACCGAAGTCGTAATTAACTGAAAGAGTGGTGTAAGGTATTGATTAGGCAACCTATTGTTGCTGCAAAGTATTTTCTGCTTCCTTATTAGCAAAATATTTTATATTATATATATGGCTAAAAGGTTTACATGGTTTGATTACAGAGTAAAGAATTAATTTAAATTGAATTGAAATTAAGTTGTTAATGATAATGATAAATGTCAAATTGAAAGAGGAAGAATTTGGGAAACATTTTATATTTTCATAGCTAATCTTTTCTAAAAACAGAAAACTAAATTCGAATTTCAGTTTTGGAGGTTCAAAGGTAAATTGCTAAACCCAAACGTCAATAATGCCTATTTATAACACTGATTTTAAGAGGATAACGGATTTTCATGTGATAATTTGTCATTCCAATAACCTCTTTAAGGATTGAAATGAGTGTCAAATAGTATCTGCATGACAATCCCTTACTTGCGGTGCGGTGCATCACACACGGAAGAGAACAGTGGGGCATTACATGGAAAAACCTTACAAAACATGCAAATAACTTTCTGTTGTTTTTCTATCAAGAGAAGTAAGTGTTTTAAATTACTAATAGTGTAAGAAAACTGACGTTTTTTCATACTTTATCACACATCAATTCTCAAAATCCCGCATCCACTTCAAGGCTGCAGTAAAACTACATTAGCGGCAGTTGATCATACAAATGCAAAGTGACATACAAACGTAGTATACAAATATCTAAGTTATTAATCACTTATCCTAAACGTGATATCAAAATAATAACGTCATTTTCCCCTCTGTCATTGGTTTAAGAAGAAATATTTGCTCTTTGTATTTTTACTCATTTTTGACACGAAATATGGGTAGATACAAGACTTTTTTCTCCAGTTATACTATGTAGTAATCAATTATTGAATTATTTGAAGCAAACATTCAGAGAGTTCCGAAAGAGTTGCTGATTAGTGTCCTCTAAAAATGTCAGCTCACTTGTCAATAGTTTTGACATCCACGTCAGTTGATCGGATATGGCCATTTGATTAAAAGTGAATTATCATAAAATGTATAGAGTGAGCAAAGGCAAACCAGGAAAACTGATTGTATGGCACCAATGCAAATATATTTAAACGTTTGTTCACCTTTCTACTTTTTGTAAGGGAAACAACATGACAAAATACCACATAATATTTTGTTTTGTAATAATTTATGATACATTAAAAAACGTTTTGATTGTGGTTCGATTATTGAAAATACATATTTTACTAAAACTACATTAATTTGATGTTAACGTGACTGTAGGAAAGCAAGTTACGAACATTGCCGTATTTATGCCATAATTTTCAATCTGTTCAGATTTCAACACGAGCACACTGGCATTTCACAGCTGAAAATGGGTATGAGGGAACAACTATTGGGGTATAGTGAGGAAATAACTCTTCTCCAACTTGTTGCTTTACAGCAAATGAAAGGCAGGAAACTCATAAAACATCGACTATCGGTATGCAAAGCTCTTAACAAGACAATCAAATATGTACGCACAAACGTAGACACTCCTAAATAAGTACTGGAGTGGTTTATGAAAACTTAATGATCTCACTCATATGCAATAAATAAAAAAAGGGTATAATCTAAAAAAGGAAAGCACACACTGACTGTTATACATTGACGGCGAATCACGCCAGTTTTAGCTTTACGTCACATGAATCGATTTGTTCAGCAAAGTTGCGGATTAGGTGTGAATATTTTAAAACGTTTACATTTTTAATCGAGGATACAAATGGAAAATTTTATGAGCGTCACAAACCCCGTTCCTCTTTCAGGGCTGTGACATTTTATGGGCTAAAAACAGAGTAGAAGAGGCTTTTCATACTCTGACCCGAACATTCACCCTCTCTCTACCGTCCCTGTTCCTCTCCGGTATGAGAGAGGTAAGAGTTAGAGCAAGTTTAATACGCAACCTTTGAACTTTCAAATTGAGACCTGCTAACGTATTTACGACTATATTGTACAAAGCGAAGGCCGGAGTTAGTTTCCTGTATCAACAAGGTTATTAACTGAAAGCATATTAAATATGGGCGTAATTGCAAGGCGGACAGGAAGGGGTGGAGGTTGGAGGGCGGGCGGTGGCAAGTTAGAGGGTGATTTGGCAGTGGGCGACTAGTGGGTAAATGGTGGGTGGATTGGTTGGTGGTGACAGAGAAGAGGGGAATTGATCAGTGGTGAGTGGTGGTGGGTGTGGCGGTGATGGTGGCCGTGGCGGAAACGGACGGGTACGGTGACGGTGACGGTGACGGTAATGGTGACGGAACGGTGACGGAGATGGTAACGGTGACGGAGACGGTGACGGTGACAGTAACGGTGACTAATGGTAATGTACAGGACGATGACGGTGACGGTTGAAATGGAGGTGGCGGTGGGAGTGGGGGTAGCGGCGGCGGCGGTGACAGTGCTGGCGAGGGAGGGAGTGGGAAGAGACAGAGGTGTAGCGGATGTGACGGCGGCGGTGGGTAGAGAGGAGGCTGGCGGGCGGTGGGCAGGCAGAGGAATGGGGCAATCGGGGAGGGGGGACCGGGAACTGGAGGTGGGGGAGTGGGAGTTTGTTGTGGAATGGTCGGGTATTGCGAGGGTGGTGGGTAGATGGAAGAGTGACAGGCCGTGGAGTAGCGGGCGTTTTGCCCAGTTCGATCGATATCTGGACTTGGCCGCGTGAGTTCGCGTGGACTTTGTTCGCAACTTCCCCTCTGCTTCGGTTGCGCTTCAGAAAATCTCTCCCCGCCCAATTGACTCACAGTGGGTCAAAATTGCACCTTAACTTTTACGGATAATTTTTGTAATTTTATAAATGAATATAGGAGGACAACTCAGACAATACGAGGTATACTGTTGTCAGTTAAATTACTAGAGGGCATTGAACTCTTAGAGGGTGAATGCTGATGAAGGAGTAATCGAGTTAAGTACTTTATGTTAATATTTTATCTTAAATGGAAAAACATTCTGACATTAAGGTACAATAATTATTTCTGTAATGCAATCAATTTTCGAAGGGAATGTGAAAATGCTCTAAATATAAACACTATCGAATGAGGGTCTCATTTAGAGTGAAGATGAAGTATATTAAGTATTAATGCTACCTAAATGGCATTACAATTGCTACTTGCCCTAGCGGTTTAGCTAGTTGGTCAGCGTGCTTGCTTTCCATGACGGGGCCCCGGGTTCGATTCCTGGTCGGACAAGATTATACTAGTGTGTTTTCCTTACGATGGTTTAGAATATGTTGCTACGAAAACAATGCGAAAAATCACCTCTCAGGTTGAGAAGACCAGGATACGGCGCACTGTGGTCC
The DNA here is from genome assembly GCA_031308135.1 of Acheta domesticus. Taxonomy (NCBI): domain Eukaryota; kingdom Metazoa; phylum Arthropoda; class Insecta; order Orthoptera; family Gryllidae; genus Acheta; species Acheta domesticus. The sequence goes on along the minus strand of JAHLJT010004567.1, from coordinate 112,447,631 downwards.
AATTTGAACATTTACGGGGACATTTCTCATTTGGAATTGAAATCCACTAAATAACACTTGCATTGTTAAATGTATATGCTCTTGAGTATTTTAACACTCAAATCTACAGTTGGGTAATTTATATAAGATCCTGTATTCGTTTTAACACTATTATTGCGACCAAATGAGAATAGACATTTAGTACTCTCTATTTAAATCAGAGTAATAAAATGTTTGATATTTCAAGTTACATACGAGTATAATATAGAAAAGCTAATAAAAAACAAGCACTTACATGACAAAAAGGAAATAAAAAACAAGCACTTGTATGACTTATTCTTCAAAATCACTCTCTGAAGAATCTTCATTTTGGCTCTGGGATGAGTCTTCTGGTGAACTCGTGGCAATTCTGGGGGATGTGCAGCCACTTTCAATATGTTGATGACTTGCTGTGGCAGTTTATTTATTCTTCTTTTAGGTAAATTTCTGATAGTAGAAAAAAGTGGATCAGAAGATATCAAGAGCGCATGGAGGTCTTCCATATTTCTTTGCCGACTATTTTTGCGTGTATTGTGTTCGCGAAAGTAGTAACATTTTTTGTGCCTTGCTTCTAATGCTTCCTCGCTGAACTGGCCTATAGGAAGCAAAAGTGTTTCCATAACGTCAGCTCCATGAATTAATATTTTGTGAATTCTTGCTGGCATTTTGAACCATGCGTAATGTTCCACAAAAAATTCTGCTGATTCGTTAGCGTACTTTTTAAACTCTTCGGTGTTTAACTCGTAACCGCAAGACATGGCTTGTAAAATCACCGAAAACCGTGATAACTTTTCATTAACCCCAGTGATTTCTACCGCTTTTTTCGGGTCCTCCTTTTCGGGTCTAGCTGTGGTTCCATAATTAGTAAGCCCGGTACCCAGTTTCACAATATCCACCAGTAAACAAGTTTCCTGTCGAAATTTTGAAATAATTTGCTTTTTCCTTTCTTCAAATGCAGCTTTGTTTTCATGCCTACGAACTTGCCAAGTTTTAAAACTGAATCTATACGATATATGCAACATGCATTCAAAAAATCGAATGTGTTCATGTAATATGGACAATCCATATAAAAATGTGCTTGTGTTGCAAGGCATTTGCAAAACCGCGCTTGTATCGTTCACCTCGCTGCAGTTGCATGGCAAATGTAGCAACTCTGGGTAGATGGATTTCCTGCTTGTGTGTTGGCTATTTTTGCCATCCAGCTTGGTCTTCAGCAATGAATGATACACATTAATTTCCTTTCCATTAGTTGTAATGCAAGTTCGCTTCAATGCTGATATTTGTCTTTCTATGTATTCATCCTCCTGAGCAATGACATCATGAGTTTCTTTCACAAACTGAAATTTAATTGGCATGCAAAATCTTTTAGACAAAGAGTGAGGATTTTGCCACATTATTTGTTCGACATTTTCATGTTTTGTTGTCATTTTTAAAGGAACAGTTGATGTTAACAACAAATCAGAATCAGTAGAATTTGTGCTTTCAAGAAATTTTTGTTTATATTTTGAGTGGCTGGAACTTCCACCAAAACCCCATTTGCATAGGATTTCCAAATTGGAATTATTGCGCTCACTAACAACTGTACTGAGAACTGCGTTCTGTACTAAGCATAAACGATGTGCGGTATGATCGAGTAGACTTTGTAATTTAACTTCAGCTTTTGTCTCCGAAATAAATATATCTTTGAGGTAGCTCCGCTGTTTTACTTTTAACACATTGTTGTAGGGCGGGTATATGTCACAATTTCTCTCTTTCGCACTTTTTCTTAATAGAATATATTGTGATTTGCTCAGTTTTGCATCTACAATTAATGCCAGGGCTTCTTCTGGAGTGTAACGCTGAACATTTTTCTTTGTCAAGTTTAAGCGCATTATTGTTCTCAAAGAATGAACATTTCGTTTGCCTTGTTTTGTAAAAATCGTTTGTATTGCAAACCCTAGTTCTTGGGGGCTATGGATCTCGACTAAGTTTTTTGTGCGCCTTCTCTTTGTCCTAGCGCTTAGTGTGTCAAATTCTCGTTGTGTTTTATGACTTATGGATTTTAAGTCACTTTTATGTTGTGGAAGAAAAGTCATTTTTTCTTTTAGCCAATCGTTATTGTGCTTCAAAAATTTTCCTTACGTCTTCCGCTTGCATTCCAACGACGTACAATAATAATGGTAAATAAATTGATTTTACTAGTAATAACCTCTTCTGGAATATTTGGTATTCTTGATAAAACGAAATCTACAATAAGCTTCCTCTCACATGTTGTATTCGCTCGGGAAATGAGACTTTCGCGTTAAAGAATTTCATACAATTGAAGTCGCGTCACTCCCAGCGCTGCACCTACCGAGAAAGACAATTAAATAATGCAGGTTGCGCAGGTTTCCGCATTTTAAAATTAGTGCCTATGTAAAGGTAGATAAATACTCTATATTATGTAAAATACCTCTAATGTTACAACGTGTAACAGTTTTGTTCTACTCAAATCAATTCCGTATAAAAGTTATAAATGTTCATTTTTTCTCTAATACTTTAGAAAATAAATTCTGTATTTATAAAACGTTAAATTCATTTTAAATATAGTGAATAACTTACCTCAGGAACTTGATGCCATATTGGCACAAAAATGTTCACAACAATATATTATAGACACGTGTAAGTACACTTGGAACACAATCTTCCGATCGACGTCCACTCTCGAGTGAACGCGCTCCACAATATACGCTGAGTTTCAAGAAGCCTTATCGCTCTAGGCTTCACAGAATATCGACTATTCATACTTTTTCGAACAATTCAAGGTTCTGTTCACAATCCTGAATAGATACATCAAAGTTCCAGCAACTTTGGTTTCAAGGCAAATGTCCCCGTAAATGAGCAAAATAGACCACTGTGCGGCGTAGCGATATCTTCGTGCTAACCACACGAACCCCTTAACCCATGACCGCGAGGCCGGGTCGCTGCTGGTAGGTCCTGGCCCGTATACGGGCTTTCGCGCCAAGGACAGACAGACTACTCAGTTCGTATAAAGACAGAAACTTGGACTCATTAGCTCACGATATTTTTGTATTAATTTGTTTAATTTTCTGCACAGACTGAAAGTCCACAATTATTTTCTTCCTGAAACATCCCCATGAAGAACCATTTTCAACCATTTTGTATACGAACTCTATTTATAAAATTTCCTACCAAACTTTCAGTATCCGTTCCCTTTTACACACATTTTCTCTATTTCACACAAACACAGACACATATTTTATCTTTCTCACTCATTCATTCATTCTGCCTCTCTCTCGCCCCCCACACACAAATATTCTCTTACACTCACACATATTCTTTCACGGTCACATATATTCTCCCTCTCATACACATTTTCTCCCATACGTTCTTGCTCACACACATATTTCTCGCACATTCTCTCTCTCTCTCTCTCTCTCTCTCTCTCTCTCTCTCTCTCTCTCTCTCACACACACACACACACACACACACACATCCATTTTCTCTCTGATTTTCTCATTTTTTCATTTATTATATTAACAATAGCAAAGCTAAATTTAGAACTTCCAGTTTTCTAATACATTCTCTTAAGGAAAGGACTTCACTTTATGTATTTATTTATCTGCACCAGTTTATAGTATTTTAGCCAATTCCAAAAACAAGAATTTCCAGTAGTATTTCTTTATAAACCCTTCTTCTCTTCTTCAAGGCCCGAATCCTCACAATTGAACCCGTACAATACTCCGTCCTCCATTCTGACAAAACACATTCAGTTCACTTACTTCAAATGTTCAATTCATTTTTATACCGTCGCGCACTCGTATCCAACAGAGGGTTATGTCCGCCTGGAGTTGCCCATCCACCCACCGACTCCCCGGGGCCCTTCTTAGAAAGGAGCCAGTCGCCGCCTAAAGCTCCGCCGGGAACAATTTCTGGCGAATGAATGACTCGTCCCCTGTCGCGCCCACGCCACGTAATAAGCGCGTTTGTTCGGGTCAGTCGCGACGACGCAGACGTCACGATTGTGCGCCGACGCGCCGTCTGCAGTGAAAACGACCAGGCGACCGCGCCTCGCCCCGGGAGAATTAACTCTTTGGATATAAAAGAAAAGAACACGCTACGCTGGTTTGTTCTCTCTGGTTTCCACTTGCCCGACTCGCGACTGAGGAAAGACAAGTGCCAGCGTTTAAAATTATGAGCTGTTTTGTTTCTCAATGGCTGAGGAAACTTCTTTCGTTTGTTGCCTTGCCTTTTCGGCCGCGCCCGCGACTGGGGCTGTCTCATTAGGGGTTCATTTGCGCGAAATAATGTTGGACATGCAGTGTGAACAAGCATCCTCGAGCGTAAAACGACTAGAATTTTGTTTTGCGTTTAGTGGAGGTTTGTTTGGCGCCTTTCGTGTCTGGTGAGTAAATTCTTTCTTCTTATCATTGAATAGCGGTATTGTGTCTGTCGGTTTCTCAAAATGCCGAGAATGTCCTTGTTCTGAATTTTGAAACAAGCTACATTTTAGTTTCTTGGCATCATTTTTCAGGGTCATTTAACCACTGAACTCTGAACTTTCATTATTCGTAGATGATGAACCTATGGGTTTGGAGAGCTTACCTTATATAATACACAAGAACACACACACAGATTGCACTCGACGTTCAATTCTTTCTATTTCTTTTAGCCACTAATTTTCACCCGCCTAGGGAAGAAGTTTTTTGGTGAATTAATAAATGAAAATGACACTCTCAGTATGTTTATTTGAAAATATTAAAATGCAAATAAATTATTGTCAATTTTTGTTTAGAAAACTCATAAATATTAGCACAAAAATACACGGTGGACTTCACACAAAAAGTTGAAATATTCTGGAAGTACTTCGACAGGTAATAAAGATGTCATGCATTTTTCATATTCACAGATATGTGATTCGAAAGCAAAAAACCTCAGCAGGATATCAAACAAAACAATGATATCAGTTCCTTTCTGTACGCGCGACATATGCCATACGCCACAAAGAGAATTAAAATCACAGAGCGCTGACGACAAAGAAATGGGAGAGAATAGAAATCAAACAACCGAAGCAATTCGCATCGAATCCGATCGTTACCTACCGAGCCGACAGTGAACTCCGACCCTTCCACCGCACTGACACGGCCGGTCGTTCTGAACGCACCCACCGCCTGCTAACCCCGGCGATCCTGCCGCGCCATTGACGGCCATGCTTCAGCCGCCACAATGGCAGGCCGCGCGCGTTCATTTCGCCATGAATCACTCCCGGTGAATGACGAGCGAATTGTGCGCGCGCGGGCCTCTATCTTATCGGCGACCTGCCCTAGATCAAACGTCCGGCGTCGGTGAAGCCCGGCAGTTTCGGCCGCCCGCCGCCGCGTCTGTGGGCGCTCCGTTCGCGCACAAAGCGCGGGGCGGCCGGCGGTTAATCGCCCTCAGGTGCCCGTCGCCCGCCCGTCGATAACCCGCTCGCGCGGCGGATGTCCCGTCGTCGTGGGGCGTTGGCCGGAGCCACCGTGAGCCAATGCGGGGCGGAATAAACCAGTGTTGTCAAGGTCGATGCCGTGAGCGGGAGTCCGTGGAACGAGTGCCATGACGAAATCTCACCTCCACACAGTTCATCATCCCGCCACCAGAGACAAAGCCATCCCCGTTGTAAAACGGCGGAGTTACTAATAGTTCCCTTTCCCGACGCTAGTTGCGCAGAGAACCTCGTGGCATGCTACGGTGACACGATGTGTGCCACAACCACCAGTAGAGGACCTTGGCACCACTGGGATAAACCCGCACAGGGAGCACTGGTACGTTGGGTGTTGTTATTTCTTGAAGTTTATTTTCAAGGGACAAACTACAGCACATCAGGACAGTCTCTCTGCAGTAGTACCTTTGTGCTTCCAACAAAATTATTTTGGTAGAAGAGAGTAACAAAAAACGTAAATACCGCTCACCACAATCAATACATGCTGGAAGTGTTGTCCCCTTTTACTTGTTTCCCAGAACACGTTTGCTATCAACATCACAGGAATTTTTTAATAGGAGGCCCTGACTCGGCCAAGTGCGGAGAACTTTTCTGTCGCACTATATTAGGGAGTTTTTGCCACCTTGAACGTAAGCCCTATCGACCTTCTGCTCATGCACAGTTCAAGTTTCGCATCACTTTAGTGCATCTGCGCATGCGCAGAAGATCGATATTGCTTAACGTTCGAGGTGGTAAAAACTCCCTATTAAGGCGGCTCCACACATTCGGTATTCGGCGATTAGCGAGCGACTGTTCGCCCAATCACGATTAGCTGACGTGCACGGCGAATGTTCGCTTCCTTTGATGTGCGCAAAAGACCGACACGCGATGAGTATGACAGGAACCGAATGTTCGTCGCTCGACAAACAGCCTGCAACCCACCCACATTACTCGCGTTTTGGCGAGCGGTAGATTGCTGCTTGCCGAATACCCAATGTGTGGAGTCTCCTTTATATATTTGGAAAATATGTAGCTAAAATTCACTTCTTAAACGGTCATTTTGGAACGTGAAAACGTTTCACTATGCGACCTGAGAAATCAATAACTTCATCTGCGTCCATGTGGTAACGACGAGATTCACAGCTACGTTATCAAGAAAATTTTAGTAACGTTAGTTGTTTTGAAGTTGAATTTGTGTGCGCTGGTTTTTGGCGTCGACGCGGAAGATAGTTATACATGTAGTTTTGAGAAATCGGTCAAGTTAACCGTGAGAACATTTTTTTGTTATTTCGAACAGATATACAATAATGAATGATTTTAGAGATAATTTGCTATACGATTATAATTAATAGAAACAGATTTCTTATTCCAAAGTTAATTGGTGGTGTGATTGAAAAAAGGAGGTTTTTGTTTTGAAAACCACTTTTAAAAAAACTGTATCGTACGTTCACGTAGGTTACGTATACTGATCTGTCCAAGAGACCGTAGAGCATATTGTATATAATAAAGTCGGGTTAGTTACATCATTTATAACTCAAGAACGGGTGGACCAATCTTATCTCTGTTTTGTTCGATTTATCTCCATCTCGAATAAATAACTATTAAAATATTTAAAAACGGCGTTAGATGAAGCTGTAGGGGGAAAAAGCAACTAAATATTCATGTCAAATGCAACCCGCTACACTCGGTAGGATTTTTGATTCTATATCGTTAAAGAGACACACATAGAGACAAAGTCAGACACAGAGACAGAGTCAGTGAGATAGGGACAGATATAGACGGAGAGAGAGAGAGAGAGAGAGAGAGAGAGAGAGAGAGACAGACAGACAGACAGACGAAGAGAGAGAGAGGCGGGGTGAGAGACGTAGAATGAGAGACGGTGAGAGAAATGTAGAGATAAAGGGAGAGGGAAGGAGAAAAAGGGAGATAACGTCTCCCAGGCTCCACTAGTTGTTCGTAAATATAGCACTGTTGCGTGTAGAGTCACTGAGCGATGCAGTCTGGAAGATAATATTGGGTGTTGGAGTACTTTCATTCATGTGGACCATGTGACATTCGTTTGGCATATTATGAATGAATCAATGGAAACGCACGTGGCTGTCCATGTGATAGAATTCCCGATTTTACCTTCTTGGTCATGTACTATACGAAAAATGTTCATTTACAAAATAATGCTGACTTGACAGAAGTCAATAATGCGAAATATGTATGACTTTGGCGGTACTGCGTTGTTTAAATTGTTTTTAAATACCCATTTTTTGATCTTATGTTATTTTAATACAATGAAACGTATTCAAATGAAAATAAGAAAGATGCAAAAGATAGTATTTAGGTGACCCCAAAAAATTAATTTGCTTTTGCACAGAATAGTCACGTAAGAAATGCTTTCGGATAGAACATTCAAATAACGTTCTACGAGTCCTCAATTTGAACTTCTGGGATACGGCAATAAAGAAAAGGAATCACTATTTTGAATGATTATTTATATTAAAACAACATTCTATCAATTTTAAATTTTACAATTTGGATGCATAGCGAAGGGACAGTAGAATAATTTTGAAATTTTTGTCTATTTGTATGTCTTCTCATTTTGTTACCAATTCTCTTATCACTTTGGTTGATAAGCAGTGTAACTGATTAACTGACTGACGCACTTTTAACTTAATTATCGAGTTAATTCTCCTCAACATGTTACAACCTTTCGTAAATAAGCTAAAAGAGCTGTCCGTCAGAACTATGTTTGAATTGCAATAGCAACAATTTTAGCTAAAGTGTAATTCAAATAATAAACCCACAGAATTATTATTTAAGTTTTACATGAGAAAAGTTGGCCTTAATACTAATTTAGCAAGTCTGGAAATAATGTAATTTAATATTATACTTTCTCCGTAAGATTTAGAAAGTAAATGAATTGATAGTACTTACATTCAGGGGTGAGTGAATATTATTATTTTGTAGTGCGAGAAAAAATATCGATGTAGTGTAGAGTAACAGGAATTTGATAATGAATATTATGTTTCGCATGTACTGTAAATATAAAAGCATGTATTGTGAGTATAATCTTTATTCTCAATTTCGGGAACTCTAGACCCATGTGACTTCACTGAACGGCCGCAGCGGATGTGATTGGAGTAAATAGAATGTAAAGAAGGGAAATTCTGAAAGAAGGTATTCTAAAGAATTGGAACAATCAAAAGTGAGAATGAATAAGCGGTAAGTAAAAATAATTTTTAACTTCCTGAGAACACGTGGTTGCATTACGCACGAATGAACTATATTTCGGAAACTTATACCCTAATATTTCACTGACATATTTTATGAATATAAAGAGTGCGCAAAACACAACATCCAATTTAAAATTCCTTTATCTTTATTCCACCTGGGTATTTCCGGCACAGTGAGGCAGCAGAATGACGTGCACGGAGATGACCCCTTCTGCGACGATGGAGATGAAGGCGACACCGATTGGAGCGTTGTCGGATACTGATATAACGACAGTCACACCGGAAATAACTCCAAGTTGTGGGGGCAACCATTGTAGCGGTAAAAAATATGAATGGCGATACAAATTGAAAGAATAATGGAGGCAGCGCAAGCGGCAATGGCGTTGCGCCAGGTGGCAGGTGGGGTTGAAGTATTGAAAGTGACAGAACCGGTGGAGGAAGCGAGGTTGGCAAAAATAGTGATGAAGGCGGGGTAGTGGTGGAGGTGATGGAAATGACCGTTAGATGTAGGTCAGTTGCAGCTAGAACAGTAGGAGAGACTGGCGACAAGAGGAACAAAGGGTTGCGGGGGGGGAGGGCGAGAGTCTGCAGCGAAAGATGCGAGAGCGGCGGAGCAGGCGAGATCGGTAGTGGAGGCGAGGGTACCGGAGGCGCCAGAGATGACGACAGCAGGGTAATAACCAACTGTGAGAAAAGGAGATAAAATATGGGAAGAGGTGGGAAAGATGGTAAAGGATGATAAAGGTCGTAAATATGATAAAAGTGGTAAGGAGGACGAGAGCGACGATGGGGTGAGGGCGGCGAAGAGGAGGAAGGAGCGAGAGTAGTGAGGGCGGCGAGGGAATCGCGGGTGGCGAGGGAGGCGAGGGCGGCTTGGGCGGCTTGGGCGGCGAGGTCGGCGAGGTCGGCGAGGGCGGCGAGGGCGGTCAGGGCAGTCAGGGCAGTCAGGGCGGTCAGGGAGGTTAGGGCGGTCAGGGCAGCGAGGTCGGGGGAGGCGGTCAGGGCAGTCAGGGCACCCAGGGCGGCGAGGGCGGCGAGGGCGGTCAGGGCAGTCAGGGCAGTCAGGACAGTCAGGGCAGTCAGGGCAGTCAGGGCAGTCAGGGCAGTCAGGGCGGTCAGGGCGGTCAGGGCGGTCAGGGCGGTCAGGGCGGCGAAGGCGGCGAATGCGGCGAGGACGGCGAATGCGGCCAGGGCGGCCAGGGTGGCGAGGGCGGCGAGGGCGGCGAGGGCGGCGAGGGCGGCGAGGGCGGCCAGGGCGGCCAGGGCGGCGAGGGCGGCGAGGGCGGCGAGGGCGGCCAGGGCGGCCAGGGTGGCGAGGGCGGCGAGGGCGGCGAGGGCGGCCAGGGCGGCCAGGGTGGCGAGGGCGGCGAGGGCGGCGAGGGCGGCCAGGGCGGCCAGGGCGGCGAGGAACGGCGGAACCAGCAAAGGCAGGGAAGGTGGAAGGGCGATCGCTCCAGCTGCGACAGCCAGCGGAGGCGGCGAGGGCGGCGGAACAGGCGGCGAGAGGAGCTGGGCGACCACGCGCGGCCTTCTCGTCTTTCTGATTTACTGAGATAATAAATTCGCTGGAGACCCGACGCGCGCGGCGGCGGAAATTGTGTGAGCGCGGGCGAGAAGATTGACATCGCGCCACTCGTAAAGCAGAGGGCTTTGTCTGGCTCGCGGGCCGTTGTAATGAGGGCGGCGCGCGCCCGGGACAGGAAGCGCCCCGCCGCGCCGCGCCGCGCGCGTTCGGAAGCGGAGGGAAGAGGGCGACAAGGTGAAGGACAGCCCGCGCCGCCACTCTCGGAGAGAACGGACTGACGGCACAAATAAGAGGAAGTGACAGAGAAGGAAAGGAGAGACACCAACCGACCAGAAAAGGAATAAAGAGGAGAAAGTTAGGGATGATTACTTATAATGAATAGAGGATAAGTTATTTGCAGAAGAAAATTAAAAATAAAATATTTAAATATAAAATAGGAGCATTAAATAAAATGTCATGGATGTGTAAACAGAATAAAGGGGAGTGATGAGAAATGGCGTGGAAAGAAAGTAGAAAAAGAAGGATAAAATTCAATTAAACAGAACGGAGATACTTCGGGCGTCTGAAATATGAATTCATAATAGAAATGAGAGATAAAATAGTGAATAACAGACCAAGAAAAAGAAATGGAAATGTGTCAAAAAGCGTAAACGGTGAGAGAAAGAGAGAGAGAGAGAAGAATATGAACACACTGTAGTGATAAAAAATGAAGAAATATGAATTATAAACCTCCGACGAAGACAACTAAAAAAACATATGGGTATTACAATCATTTGGATCTCAACGCGGGCATCTACCACACGTAGAAAATTCCACGCGCAAAGAGAAAGCAACTAGGGAAGAAAGCGTCCCGAGCGGGCCGCGAGGACGCACAAAAAGTGAGCGACGCGGGTGGGCCGGACGAGCGGGCGACGCGCCGGCCGGGGAGAGCGGGAGCCGTATTTAGTTACAGGAAATTAAACGACGCTGACGTGGACCGATCTCCAGCAAAATGTACGATTTCATATCCGCTGCGTTTAACGATGTTGTTGATCCGCGCCGGGCGCCTCAGCAACGTTGGCGCTCCTGAACCCCTCACTCTCACCCTTTTCCCCATCTCGTTTCTCTCTCATGAGCTTCCGTTCTCGTTCCTTCGGCAAGCAGAGTCATTGCTCCGGCGACGCGCACCCTGTTCAATGCGACTGGTGCGTAAGACAGAGGACTTGCAATCCTAGTCTTGATGTTTATTATGCGATATTTAATTTCCGAGCCATTTTGCGAAATATTCTTTTACTTCGGTTTTAGTTCTAGAATTGACATATTGTGAATCTCATGGATGCTATTTTAAAAATATTACGTCCGGATAAATTATATGAGGATCAGTGGTCTGCAGCGAAAATGCTGCCGAGCAAACTCACACAAAAAGTTTTTACAAAAAGGAACACGTACACTTCTCAATAGCGTGAAATAAAATACTCATATAACACTCAACACATTACATATTTTAATAAAACAATCTTCACGAGTTCTGAAATAACATGATATACAAATATACAGTTACACTGTATAACAATTCGTTACATGCCAACATTACAAATAAAGATGCTGATACATAACGAAATACATGAGTAGTAATTTTTTAAAGGTGAACAGTCTGTTTCTTACAGCCTTGCTGTCGTTTGACAGTTGTGCCTTAAGAAGGTACTCACTGAGAATTCATACAGTACGGGCAGTATGAGAATATGCGAAATAACGCATTCAAATACTTTAATTTTGCAGTCAAAATCATTCTATGTTCAATTTTTTTGTGGTTTTTGATGGTGTCTAAGAAAACCATACATACATCTAACAGGGTCAGAAACGAAATAGTTTTCCGTCAATTTGTAGTATATTCAAAATTACTATTATAAGTTAATTAAATTTCTAACATTTTTTGGAGGAAGGAGCTGGTTGTCTACTAGATTTTTATGTTATAATTCAGAAGATATTTCGAATATAGCAATCATAGAAATACAACAGGTATTCAGACACATTCAGTCTTTCATCAAATGATTATGAAGTTTTTAGGTATGTTTGAAGCTGGAGAGTAATGCTGAGCAAGTCACTTCTACTTTCTAATAAGGCACTATATTTATTTTACAGAAAGTTGTTGTTGCAAATAATCCAATAAATTTGTGCATTGTTTAAAACCCGATACATTTTACTGAGTTACCTCCGATCCAGCACACTTTCTTTCACTTCCATTCTCCCTTTGAGCTTCCGTTCCCTCTCTTTCCCAGGAGGTTCTCCAGTTACTCTGTCATCATTTATTTGTTTCATCAGTATTCGGCTTACTGGACTTACCGCTCTTCCACTTCCACATGTGTGAATGTACGTTTTCTACATTTTATTTAGAGCAGCAGGAATGTATCAATTGTGTCATATTATTTTATTTCATTTTAGTTTTGAAAATAACTTACTACAGATTCAGATATAAAATGTTTGATCCTGGATTTAGAAGCAGTCTGTATGTTACATTCAATTTTTAATGATCCTAATATTGTGTCGGAATCGGGCATGTTTTTTCAGTATATCGTGGTTTACATGAAAATATTTCTTAAAGGTAAATGTAAATTAAGAACTGTCACTAGCCTTATTCAGAGTTTTATCAATTTTTTTTACGATATGAGAAAAATGAAGTAAGAGAATGATGCTGAGTAGATTTTCTATCAGCACCAAAGTGAATGAATTATTTATTTAAAATTGTAAATACAACAGTTAGATTCACTAAACAAAAATACAATAAAAAACTCAATGATTTACAAGTAGTGTACAATATATACGCTATATACCAAGCCCTTTCCTGATTTCTCAACCATATTAATTCTTTCACACTTGTCCTCTAATATCCACCTCACCTAATCCTGATCCTTCTATCATTCCCACATTCTTCCTTCCTCAAAAACCCGACATCTCTCTAAAATGTTCCCAATCTTTCTCTTTCATCTCGCATATCCTACATTTTCCCCTCTCCATTCAGACAATATCTACTCACTTTCGAGTAGCGAGTAGATACGAGAGCGGCACCAAGGTGTATTTCGTTTTATGAAAGACTTTTTTGAACATCTTTGAATGCATTTTGATCTTTAATTAAAAAGGGGTGTGTTTAAACTACAGATACTTTATATCTTATTTCACACAATGTTACGCTTAGCATTTTAATGCATATTCATGGAGGCTACAGGCATAGGAGGCTACAGTCGATATTTTCTTAAAAATAATTTTCATTATGCTTAATATAAAATGTATTTTAATTTATTGAATTTTAGTTAAAATTTACAACGTTAAAAATTAATATATTGAATAAATTTCTTTAGTACAGAAATGTAGCAAAAACTATTTTTCAATATGCATCATTAGCTTCTGGGAGGAGGATGAAGGCCCATGAGCCCTCTCTGTTACGTGCGACATTGAAGGTAAGGGTCAGATCTGTAAAGCAGACTGTAGATACATAGTAATTTTGAGTGATCTCGCAGAGAACACTCCGTTTAAAAAAATTAATAGGCACAAAAAAATTTTACTTCACAGGTATATTTTAATTCCAAACAGGTAAATTGTTTTGCAATGTTGGGAGTGTGAGAAAGTACTATTCTGTTTTTATTTATTTTTGTCAACATTCATGTAGTATAACGGACTGTTTTTGTTTACGATGTCAGTGGTAAATGTCTTTCGTCATCGGGTATTGCGGCATATTAGATTATAAGTCGTTAAAATTCCATCATTAAAATATAAGAAAAGAAAGTATAAATGTATGATTTTATTTTCTTCTGCTAGTATATAAAGCAATATATTTCGGAGCATTTATTATTTAGTGAGATAAATTATTTATCTACAAAGCATGTATAGTAAGTAAATATTTTGTTCAATTGTAGTTATTAACATATTGGTGATAATTTCTGCATTTGATCAAATTTGGCTACCGATTAAGATATGTTGGTATAGTTTCTAATTTCTGAATATTCTACTTCGTACTTAAGATGTATAGAAAATGTTGTCTCAATGCCACTGTGAAAATAAAACACGCCTAAAACTTCGGGTAAACTGTTGCTTTCAAAAACTGGCTCTTAATATCAACAGTGATGACGAAGCATTAAAATTAATTTTTCACATCCATGCCATTTTTTTATGGCAAGTTTTACCAAAACGAATCTAATTTTTCAATTCGATATCCATGCACCAAGCCGAAAATTTACCGAAAGGAGTGCAAGTCTCTTCACCAAAACTATTTTGAATTCCATCCACTAGCTAATGCATTTTTCTGCAGCCGTTAATATGGGAGCATGTGAATAAATAAACCGTCTTCAGCGGCAGAGCACAATCCGCGCACACAGCAAAGCACTCGTTGACCTGCCACAGGGAGAGGGTGCACTCCGGAGCAAAGAGTCCACTTCAGCGCGTTGTTCTGTGCGTCGCGGCTAACCTCCACTGCAGCAATCCACTGTAGCGCAGCGAGCTCGCATCACAAACGCCCCGACGAGTGGCTCGAAAAGCTCAAAAATATGACTCCGAAAGTGGATTCGAAATAACGAGGCCTTTTGGAATCAAGCCACTAAGCTGCAAGCGGAGCGCATGACCCCGTTGCCGTCAATGAGATGTAGCTAGTGACCCCGCCCCCTCCCTTTTCCCTCGGTTCATATTCGCTCCGCTTCGTAACGCCCCGATATTCCCTGCAGCGCGTTGCCCTGTCTCTGTAGGCGCTGACCCACACTGCTCTCACCTTGCACATCGCTCTGCTCTGAGCCAGGTGACCCACTACGCTTTCACCACGCTCTAACACGTCTCGCTCCATCCCGTCTCGCACCAACCCGACTCGCACCAACCCGTCTCGCTCCAACACGTCTCGCTCCAACCCGTCTCGCTCCAACCCGTCTCGCTCCAACCCGTCTCGCTCCAACCCGTCTCGCTCCAACTCGTCTCGCTTCAATCCGCCTCACATCAATCCATGACCGGTCTCGCTGTAATCCGCCTCACTCTAACCCATCTTGCTCTAAACCGCTCCGCTGTTTTGACTTTTTACAAGTTTCCTCGTCCAACACTTCTCCTCCTCTTCTCGATCTATTTCGATCTAATTTTCCCTGACCTGCTCGATTCCGCACTTTTCCTATACATTCCGCCCCGCTCTTCCTTTCACTTCTTGCAATTCGCAACGAATTCAAAAAGTCAATGGATACTTCGAATTAGCATGGGTGTACTAAGTGAAACAAACGTATTAGACGATTTCGAATCTACTTGTGTTTTAGCAGTGGAGTCCACTGGAATCATATAATAGAAGTTTTTCGAATAGAGTTGGAATTTAAATATGGAATTTTTATTTTTGCACATTTCTGCACAAAATTAGTCACATGCAATTCAAGGAAAATACATTTACAGCTAGTATACAGCAATTATTGAACATTTTTACTTTATTGCTTTTTGAAAAAATACGCATTTTTCAAAATAAATTCTTCAAAATTTTTAATTAATGCTTAGTATTGCTGGCAAATTAGCAATATGCGGAGTCAAAAATTATAATCTTAGTATTGGTATTTGTTGATTTCCATACTGCTACTGAAAATTACAACTTTATTGAAATTTTAGAAGTTGTCAAAATAAGATTACTTATTATGGATTAAACCAATAATAACTATTCATATACTCAAAGTTGATATATTATGTGCACTCACTTTTTCAAAGTAAAAAATTCCAAGAAAAAGTCAAGAAACATTCGTAAGAGATACCTAACATTCATTTAAGTTATTTAATTGAGAATATATGACGATAAAAAATAAAGCTCAACTATTTGATGAAATTTATCTCCACTGAAACACGGACCGTACTGAAATATAAAATATACTGTCAAGTAGATATTTTCAAGTTTCAAAGAAACCTAGTTTAAATAACAAAATACAATTTTTAGAAACATTTTGCTTCATAAATAAATATATTTTTCATCGAGTATATAAAATTAATTCATAAATCAACATCGACCGTATTGCAGTTTAACCAACAACGAAGCTAATAAATACACATTTGTTGTACTCAAATAATAGGGAGGAAGAGAAACATCAAATATACCTTTAGCTCGAATGAACACACTATTTGATGTTTGTTATACAGAACGATAAAATTCACAATACATACATTATATTCACGTACTTGGTCTGAATAATTCTGAAATAAGTAAATAGAAGTATTTACACAAAGAAAAATAAATAGCATATAGTATAAACTACTGAATATAAACCTGTGCCTTGGAATACAAACTCCGTTTATGTTATTCAGAGGGAAAGTTTTTTCATTGTTATAACGAAATGAAAGGATATCTGTAAGGATGGTGTAGCCCAATCTAACCAGACATTAGGGAATTCCTCCAAAAATTGAAAAGAAAATAAAAGACCATAAAACTAATGTTATTATATTATTTTTTTCAAATTATGTTTAGATATATAAATATAAAATTTCTCATGATAACTTATATAATTTTCTGGAATACTTAATAACTCGAATTAACATTGGCAAAGAATTTAGAAAATTTGAATACGTGCAAAAAAGCCGAAGAATTTAATTTCATAAAATGACACTTTTCACATTTTCTCTTTAATCTTTAAAGTATTGTACTATCTACAAATTTTAAACAATCAAAACTCACAAGAAATTAGGGCAAAAATAAAAGAAGCCAAATGCTCTTTTTCAAAGAACAATGGTGAGAGCAAAACACGAATGTATCACTGAACGAAAATATCATGCGAATACATCAACGAAAGACACCGCTGCAACCGATCGGCGCGCAAGGGAGCCTCGCATACGCCAGTCCGCGCTGCCCCTGGGCCCAGCGGTCCACAGGCAGCGGAGGGGCGAGGAGCGAGGACTACTAACTCCAGCGGAAAATCGGGCAGCGGAGCGCACAGTTTTCCCTGGCCTCTACCCCTACTCTTGCCTCGTCTCGTCTCGTCGATCCCGTCCCTGCCACCAGACTACACGTTCAGCGTCACTGTCTCCGTAATGCCATCGCTGCTGCCGTTGCTTTCACCCAACTTTCGACCCCGCCGCACAATCACTATTGTCTGCGTCCCCGCCCGCATCGGCTCCCCGCCCGGGTTGGCATGCCCGCCCGCGTCCGCATCTCCACCCGCTTCCGCATCTCCACCCGCTTCCGCATCTCCACCCACTTCCGCATCTCCACCCGCTTCCGCATCTCCACCCGCTTCCGCATCTCCACCCGCTTCCGCATCTCCACCCGCTTCCGCATCTTCACCCGGTTCCACATCCTCGCCCGCTTCCGCATTCCTATCTGCGTCTGCCTATATGTAGGGACGCGTCTGCATCCCTACCAGCGTCCGCATCTCCACCCACTTCCGCATCCCGCCTGTTTCCGCATCCTCATCCGCTTCCACTTTTCCACCAGCTACCGCATCCCTGCCCGAGTATTTGCCAGCCTTCCTCACCAGCTCGCCCCTAGTTCACTTGCCTTGAACAGTCTCCACCCGCTTCCCCGCGACAACCCTTGCCAGCTTCAAACCACAGATTCCACCCGCTTCCCTCCATACAGCCAACCCTCACAACCCCTCTCGTCCATTCGCCGCCAATACCACCGCGTCATTTCCATCCCTGCCACAGCCCAACCCTCACCCCGACCACACAAAAGTCTTCGCCCCCACCGCCTACCGCACGCCCTCACCGCCCCCTCCACCGTTCTTTCCCTCCCTCTCTTCCGCTCGCCACCTCCACCGCCGCCGCTGTCGCCGCGCCGCGCAGCACCGCGCCGTGTGCTTTAAAGGGGATGCTCAACGCGGTCGCCGGTCGCAGCGAGCCACTGCCGCAGCGTTACGTCAAGCACGCGCGCAGGCCACCTTCAAACCGCCCCGCCCCCCGCGCCACGCCCTGCCGCTGCTACGCGCCACACCCGCGCCGCCCGCATACGCACGCGCCGCGCCACGCACGGCGCCCGACCACCGGCCAGCCGCGCCCCGCACAGGCAGCGGCGGTTCCCGAATCCGAGCACTCGTTCACGTCCGCGTTTGAATTAAGAATCCAACCAATAAGTATAAAACCAAAGAAAGATAAATAAATAAAACAAAATTAACAAAACATGTAAGAAATATTAAACCTTTATACAGCAAGTTATAATTTTTTAATTACTTTAATGATAATGACATTGAAATACTATGCATATATCAGGAAAAATAAGAAAAAAATCATATTTTGCAAATTTACTTTATTTTGACAAAAAATGTATGTTGAATATCTGCAACACTGAGTCATTAAGGGTAACACCTGTCAGCAGTTGTTTTGTCGTATATGCTTAATTTAAATGAAATTTCTTAAAACGATTGTTACTTTTATTGTAACACAATCCAACCCCGCATTTTTCACATACAGCGCGCCACGCACGGACCCGACCGCTGGCTAGCGTGTCTCCCGCCCGCCCGCCAGCCACGCCTCTCACAGGCAGCGTTGGTTTCCCAATTCGAGCACTCTTTCACGTCCACGTTTGAATTAACAGTCCAACCAATAATTATAAAACCAAAGAAAAATAAATAAATAAAACAAAATTAAACATTTCAAGGATAAAGAGGTATCAACCACAATAGTAGACTAATTTTTTTAATGTGTAGAAAATTGCCACCGCACATTTTTTTCACATTAAAAAAATTTAGTCTACTATTGTGGTTGATACCTCTTTATCCTTGAAATTTTATCACGGAGTACCACAATATCTCTGCTGCCACAGAATTTAAAACAAAATTAACAAAACGTAGGAAATTTTAATATCATTAGACCGGGGGTAGGATAGAAAAAAACATGGGAAGGAAAGGTCGCGTGCGGTCTCTGACCCGTTTGTTAGAGTACTGCTCCGGCATTCGTCTATTATTTATCGGAGAAAACACGGAAAACTACACATCTGAGCAGCCAGCCGCTAGAATTCTCCTCCAGACAGCGACAGAGCTCGGCTCAGCTATCTGGCTAGTGTTGAAAATTCTGCCACTGTCGGAACTCGAACCTAGGACCTCCCGGTCAGGGGCACTACTATGAGATCAATTAATGCCCTGAGCCAACTTTCTCGGTCAGTTGATAATACATGTGAATATATTGCAAAGAGAAATGCTATTTGATATTAGTACAAAACATGTTTGAAATATTAACATCAAAAAACCGATATAGATCAAATAACGGATGCGGATTAAGTTTGTAGACAAAGGCAATAGTTGGTTTGTAACTACCCGAGGTCCTTATTTGAGATATCGGTCATGTGTCATTCAATACATTTCTAAACGTCGCTTTGTTATAAAAAATCATAAAAATATGAAAGGGATTTTATTTAAGTGCATACTCATAAACTATCTTTAACTATTACTCAGATGTTTAAATTATTTTTCATGAACGCGGACTGATCAAACCCTTAATGGTCACCAGCCAGTAAGTGTTTTTTGAACATATTTGCGCTACGTCGAAGTATCGATGGGCGAACATGATTTTTAATCGTTGATAATGACAGAATTGTTAATCCATGCAAATAACTTTGAAGTAATTAGGTATTTTTTGTTAGAATTATCTCATTACGAAAATCATGATATTCGTTAAATACTGATCATTTGCATGATTTTCTGGGCTCAATATATACTTGCATTCAACAATGTCTGATGTCTCCTATATACCGAGACATTGTTTTTGGTGAATCAATTCATATATTTCTGAATAATTTTCAAACTACATAAGAAACCGTTCCATACGCAGCGTTACTTCAAGAAAAACAGTGAATGTTCAATTTACTGCATGTGTTTTTAATAACACTGTATTCCAGTTCAACAAAGAAGACAGAATGGCAGAATACAACTTACATTCAGGGAGATACCTCTTCATATTTTAAATCAGAAATTGCAACGAACATTTAATCGCATTAATTTGAATACAGTGCCGTAAAAAAAGGTTTATTTTCGAAGAATCATTGCACTACACAGACACGAGTTGTTCGCGCGTGTGTTAAGGGAATGCGTCGCTTTCGAAAAGAGCAATTATTGTCAGAGCCACAGGGCCTGCGTGAGCAGGCGACCTCTAAAAGGCGCCACGGTGCCAAACACACTCAGTGCCCCTCCCACGCCGCACACGCACTCACGCACCACTGCACGCGCACACAACGAGGGACCCGGCGCTGCTGGCGAACATCATCCTCGACACTGGCTTCGAAAACGTGAACTCCACCAAGCTCTTTCTTTTAGAAAGCGTTTGATAAATAAAAGGAAAAAAGGCGCATTTTTCTTGGCTGTGCCGTGTTGGGAGAGATAAGGGAATAGAATAAAATAATATTAAAGACATGTTGGTGGAAAATATCAGTGGGTCGTTCTTCACGAGTAAATATTGGAGGAAAAATAATACTCTGGTTTGAACATGACGGTTATTTGGAGATACTACCTGAAATAGAGGCCGGAGAAAATAAATGTTGAACCTGCTTTCTGAATGGAAAGCGGACAAGGAAGATGAAAACATGAATTGCTTTTTAAAAATATTTGATGTACAAATTTAGTGAGAAATGCATTGTTTTCAGTAGAAAATATTTGGAATGGTACGTTAAAAAGACTGACGCGCGTTTATACGTTATTTAATTTCACAAAAGTTTGAAATTAATTTAAAAAAGAATGTCTGCATTTACTTTATCGTCTACTGTAGACACAAATTAAACATCTCAAACATCTTTTAACTGAAATTAATGTAACAAATTTGGTGGACTTTATGAAGGCAGAATAATTTGCGACTTGAACATGACATGTAGTAAAAAACAGAAAATTACAATGTGAAAAACCTAATTACGACTCAGAAGCAAACAAAATTTGATGGGAATTTTATATTTTCAAAAAAACTTTGCTTGTTTCATTTTATTAAATAAAATAAATATTTTTTATGAACTCGTTTTTTAGTTCATAAACCGGTTTTCTAGTAATGCCAGATTACATTTTTTCATTGACATTAAAATAGTATTAAAATAAATAAGCACAACATTTTAGTTCGACAATTCGCGACATTTTAAAGAACTTGTTACCTAATAGAAAATAGATATTTTAAGTTTATTTTGTGATTATTTCCTATTGGCTGAAATTAATAACATCTTATTTAAGTAATAATGTTTTCTTTACTTACGATTACATTCAATAATCCAAGTATTACTTCCGATTGGTTACGTTCCGGAAAATAAACAAAATGTGATCGAAATGGAACTGCAAATGAAAAATTGAAAAAATATAACCGTAGTTAAATCTGAGTGATGGATCACAATAATACGATATGAAAAGGAACAATCTTGGAAGTATTATAACAAAAGTCGAAGAAGGCCGCAGGTATGCATTGATGGCAAAACTGTTATTTCCCATTCATTCTCAATCTGGTGTCTCTAAACGTAAAGAAATCTATATTTTTATAGAATCCTTTTCCTTATCCCTTTTTCCCTATTTTTCGTAATCTCCCTCTATGGATCCTTTGATCGTTCCTACCCTTCCTCTCTCTCTCTCACTCTCCTTACCTTCCACCCCTCTTTCTTTCCATTTCTATATCCCTTCTCTATATTATTCTTTATTCTTCCATCTCCGTCCCTTCCCTCTCTTCATTTCCTCAACCCCTTTCCTTCCTCTCTCTCCCTCTCTCTCTCTCCCTACATTCCTCAACCATCTCCTAATCTCTCTCTCACCCGCTTACTCGAGAGTGAGTGTGTAAGTATTGATTCCAGTCGCGGAAACTACAAGGTAATTGGTCCCATAAGTGTAGTGACTGTTATATCTCGGAAGGAAGTGTGCTCCTCAACTGCTAAAACCCAAAATCCGGTACCGACCTGCATGTCCCCTGCATGTCCGGTACCGACCTGCTTGCAGAATCCCTCCTTCAGGCATCACCCCAGCCGGCCACCATCCCAGCCAGGACAAGCCCAATGATCCCAACAGGTCTCCTGACATGTATGATAGTACAGTGCATGTAAGTGCAAGGGGAGAGGATGGAACAAAAATGAAGAAGGAAAAATCTCGCATGGTTAATGGACTAATTTTTGGAGTGTATCTCCGGCATTTACCTTTTTTTAATCGAAGAAACCACGTAAAACTACCGATCAGAGCAGCCGACCTCTTGAAGTCTTCTCCAGACTGCGGCTGAAATCGACGAAGATATCTAGGTAGCGTCTAAAAACACTTCACTGTCGAGAGACCTAGATACTCCCGGTCAATGATGTTGCATATGTGGCCTCTGAGCCGTCGCAGTGGGCCGTCTGCTCGTATGCACAGAGCGTGCATTATCCCGGGGGGGGGGGTCACGGGCGGCGGCCGCGGGCATCGCGAGACCTAATGAAGCCGCGCGCCATTCGTCAGCGAAAGGCGGAAAGAAGCGCCAGCCGCCTCTGATTGATGCGCCAGCGAAATGCGCCAGCGCGCCAACCCGTGAGTGATCGCTGGCACCGCCTGCCCCCAAATCACCCCGCCCCACCTCGCGCACACTCGCTGCGCAGAGCGAGTGATGGTGCGGAGATACCTCTCGCGTCTGGTTTGCTTTCGCCCTCTCTACGAACATAACCGTTTCTTGCTTTCGTTATCCTCCGTCCTCATTATCTACATTTCAATGCTCACACGCATGTCCCACTCGCACTTGTCTCTGGTCATTCAGGTTCACATTCTTCGGTTCCACATTGCTCTTTCACAGTCACACCATGTTTCGAACTAGAAATCGCTGTTTTAACCGCCTTTTTTTAACTTCTACTTCCACTGATGTTTTATTATGTAGCTAATTGTTCACTATTTGGCACATGGTCCGTCGATCATCTGAACTCATCGCATCTTCAATTCATTATGCCCTATTTCTTTCTCATTGACCTAATCATTTTCATTTTTCATACCCACTGTGATCAGTATTTTCCATTTCTAAAATTTACTTAACCGATATACTCCACTTTCTACGACCAAAAATATTATCAGTATTATAAGACTTATTAAGTCCAGTCCCACTAGGCTAGCCGATCCCTCTTCATTCACACATCCTTTACTTCTCCATTACTTCACACACATTACCCTCGAAACCACTCTTTGCTCTTTACTGCGCTCTGTTACTTTCCGTCATAACTCCCTCTTTGGGCTAAAATCTGTCGCACACTCCCGCCCCCTGCAATCTCCTCCCCCTTCCCCCGCCCCACCCACCGCTCCGGGCGACGCGCGCCGGATGGACGCGGGATAATGCGAATGACAAACAGGCTCCATCGACCCTAATGACGATGATTTTCATGATGGAGTGCAGGTGGAGAGCTCTCTCGCGCGCCCATCTGGCAGTGGCCGGCCACCGCGGCCCCGCTCCGCCCTCCACTGCGCACAGAGGCACTGCGTTTTCACCGCTCCGCCTCCACGGACTCACGATACCTCAGTGTTGTGCTAAGAAACATTACGCTTAATAATTAGGGAACGGATTTTGATGACCTAAAACATTGCCAAAAATAACCCCAAAAATGCTCTTAAAATGTTTTGAAAATGACCTAAAAACAATGACAAAAGACGTAAAAAAATTGATCAAACCTCTTCAAATAAACAACTCAAGTTGTTGTATATGTTACTGATGCAATCGAGGCTTTTTTCCTTTTGTTTAAGTGAGCCCCGCTTGCAAACTTTTGGTTTGGACTGTTCTTTAAAAGCAAATCTCTGCCTTTATTTATCGCTAAATCGACTGAACTGAGAATAACGCCGATAGGCGTCACAGAACCTTAGATTAAAAAGTACTCACAATGGCTGACATTACAATAAATGAGCCAAGAAATGGAATAGGCTACTCAGGAATTCTGTGGTGAATATTTGTTGCATCTCGTAAATATTGTCTGAAGCAAGTACCATTAAAATCGATATAATCAGCGAAAAATTAACTAAAAATTTTTTAGTTGAAATTAAAAGAAAATGCACAAAAGTGACGTATAAAAATGGGTCATCCAGTTTTGTTAAATGTAAAATGAATTTCTATTCTAAACGGCATTGTTCTAAAGTGAAATGAAAAAAAAGATATTTCATTAAAATCCGCCGTTATTAATAATTAATTGTTAGTGATTTTGCGCGCGTCAACTACTAGGGGCATTAGTCCCGTTAGTGTAATGTATGCTTTTCTCTCGGGAGGTGGCGGTGGTCTTCCCCCTGGATGGCGAGATCCGACGCCGACCTATCGTTGGCTAGCGGTTTTTCTTCCTAAAAGCGGGGCACTACCCCAGCCATGACAAGCTCTATGCTCGCGATAGGCCTCCCAGCATGTGAGAAGTGTAGTGTGTGGAAGTAAGGGGAGAAGATAGGACAAGGAAGAGGTAAGAAAGATAGCGCGCAGTCCATGGCCCGTTTGTTATGTTACTGCTCCGGAATTCGCCCGATGATCGGAGAAACCACGAAAAACTACCCATCAGGGAAGCCGGCCGCGAGAATTCTACCCCAGACGGTGGATGAATTTTATCTAGTTATCCAGCTAGCGCCAAAAATCCTTCCCATCGTCAGGATTCAAAATCCAGGACATCCGAGTCAGAAACAATGCTGTTACATTTGTTGATTAACAACAACTGAGTCAGATAACTAACAACCTGAGCCACATCAGCCGGTGTGATTCTTTTTCATTTTTAGGAAACCATCGACATGAAACCTAGTACGCATGCTACTGGTAGATATAGAATTATCACCAGTTCTGTTTTGAATATATCAAGCTTGCCGTGCTGCTAATTTTGAATATATAATATAAGACAAAACTAATGGCGCTAAAACAGCACGTACTTTCTCTCCCGTATTTTCACGCAAAAGTACGAAAAGTATTCAAATTTTCGAAAAATTGTACATGACTTTATTTCAAAATCTATCTTTTAGGAACAGAATAAGAAAAAAAATCTTCCTTCAAAACTTTAGGAGTAGTTTTGTAACTGTAGTTTTAGGAAGACGATGAAAACATTTGAACTTTTGCAATTTTCGAAAAATCATCATTACATCTATTAAACGTCCTTTACATATGCAACAACAAAACTTAATCGAAATCGATGGAGTCGTTTCTTTTAAAAAAAATGGAAGGGCTTCATGTAAAGTATTCTCCAAAATTAAAATATCGGTTTCAAATTCTAGGGGCCCTGACCTGAGCCAGATTGATTGGGGAATGAATATCAATTTTGAAGAAAATCGGCTGGGTGGTTTAGCTGCTAGAGTTGTTCACAGAATTACAGACAGACATTTTCCATCAATCGATGTTTCGCTATCAAGGACACACAAAACATTAATTCTGAGTACACCATATGTTACAGGATATTTTTCTAAATGTAGCATCTGTATTTATCGACTTTTTGGTTATCAGGGCCCGGCAATAGTTTTCCTGCCGAAAATTCGCCGTGTTTTCGCGAAGCATTACATAACTTTCTCTCCAGTTTTTAGCGAGAAAGTAAAAGTAAAAATTCCCTGTTGAGGTAGAGGGTGGGGGGAAAATAAGGGCGTGAGGAATCTGTGACATCGTTACGTTGCTGCACCCTGTCAACGATCGTATTGAGAGTGATGTGAATCAGACCTTAAGGCCGTTTTCGTCTCCTATTAGCGACACGATTTAGGTTTCTTATGCAGTAATCTACACAATGATATTTTTTAACGTTACATTATTTTTGAAGGGTACTCAATTTTGTAATACGTTGTCAAAAATATTTAAGTTTTTGTCTTACTGTGAAGTTATTTTCAGTTTTGAAAGTAATTTTGAAATTGCAGAATGTTCGACGAGATCGACCTATTTTAAATTAATATTTTATTTTATATTTTATTGTTCAAAAGGCAATACGTATGGAAGAATGCTCGTCACAATTCTCAGTAACACTATTAATCTATTTTTAGTTCAGTCATTTTAACATTATCCGTTAGTATTATGTTAGTCACATAATTAATATAAATTAATTTTAACATCCACGCATTGCGATGTGTGCGAAGTTAATAAAAACATTGTTCACTGATTCAAAAACCGTGTATTGCATTTGAAATATTTTCATGGCACTTCACATTATAAATGTGATTTCCGAAAAACACGTCAAGGAAACCAATATTTATCTGATACTAATAAACCTCTGTTGTGAATTGCCATGACGTAATTAATTATCAGTCTATCATTTCCGAGCTGGACAGTTCGATTATTCGCATTGTTTTAGGGAAAATATTGAGCTACTAATACATATGCTTTTTAAACTTCCACGGTGCATCTGAAAACATTGTTTTTTCTACAATCCGCAATAATTTATCCAAGGGCTGACCAGAAACAAAACAGCAACTCCCAACAAAAGCCATCTATACACAGAGAGGCACTTTAAAACACCCTCGGGGACACGCGCTCGCCCAAAAAAGGAGAGCGTTTGATGCGACAACCCGAGCGAGAGCGCGACCACCACCGACTCTCACGCGAGAGAGAGAGAGAGAGAGACAGAAGCCCCCTCAGAGAAACTTCTGTCCGACAACGGCAAACACATGCCCTTGCGCCCTTCCGCCCTTCAGCGCTTCGTCCGGAGGAAGCGGCGCGCGCGCGGACGGCTGGTCGTGAAGGGACCTCTAATGGGCGCCGGCGACTATCGGCACGTGCCAATCACTCAACGTCTGACTGCATAAAACGACAGCCCGCCCACCCGCCCGCCCCCGCGCGGCCGCTCGGCGACAATGGGAGGCCTTGCCGCCGCCGGCGCCGCCGCCCTCCCCCGTCGCGCAAAAGGCCTCTCCGCCCGCGCACCGGCCTTTGTGCGGACGCCTATCGCGGCCAAGCGGAACTTTCTCGCAATAATGAAAAAAACGCCTCCGCCCTCCCCGCCCCGCCACGGCCCCGCTGGAATTTAACAGCCGCCGACAGGGTGCACCCCCGCCGTGGACGTTGGGTCGGGTGACGATTGTGGTTGGGAAAACTCAGACCAAAAATTAAGTTTTCTTCAAGTTAGTTGTCATTGAGTAGATTCAGGTAAGAGAAAACGTTAGAAAAGTAAAATACTCGTATCGGCAGACATATTCTTAACTGTCAAAAATAAGGATAAAATATTTAAAAAGTATAATAATAGCCACAACTATGAAAAATTATGACAAATCCAATATATAAGCAACCCAAATAGTTTCGTGCTGAAATCACATAATAAGAGTAAAAATATATTAAAAAGCATGAAATATTAAAGTATTTTTCTGTAAAACTAAAAATCGTTGAGTCTAGGTTCCAGGCTGTTTTAGTGACACAAAGGTGATTATTAATTTTAATTTTCTACGGGGCGAGAATTTGTTCAATGTTTTGAACATCAATAAATGTAATCCACATTTTATGCAGCATTGTGCGGCAATTAAATAACATCATACATTCTTGATGTCGGCAAAAATTCTCAATACATGTCCTCTGGAGTTCTTTTAATTGACATTTCAAAGTCTGTGATTCAATGTAAAAATATTCAAAATGACCTCAAGAAAACTTGCAGTGGTCGGCGGCACGGTTTTATCTTGTTTTGCCAGTGAAAATTGATCTCTTTCCTGGTTTTAAATATAACGAAAGGAGGTGATCGTTAACATTTCTATAATGCCAAAACAATGTTAACTCCCGTATCTGGTAATACTACCTCAGCCATTATTTAAAGAGTACAACGTGGAAATATCCATACAGAATCACGATTCGCCCCCCATGCACGGCCGTCTCTTGTTTAGCTTGTGGGGCGGAGACGGGAGGGCCGACTTCAAAAGACGTTTCGGCCTCACATGTGGCGCGTGACTGGGTCGTTTGCGCGAGCCCCGCTGCAGTCGGAAAAACAAGGAATCCAATTACGGCGCGTTGCCAAAGCGCACGGCCCGACTCCATGCAGCGGCACGCCGCGCCGCGCCGCGCCGCGCCGCGCCATCGGTTGACGAAGCCCACCGCGCATGCGCGAGCCTCTGAGCTCTGTGAGCGACGCGCGGTTCCTGATGCACTCAGGCCGCCCACCCAACCACCATTCATTGCATTGCCACGGAGAGCGAATCGATTATAACGAGTTTTAAGCGCTGATAGGGAATGATATCGGTAGTAAAACAACGCTTTTTGTTCAGAAATAGATCATGAATGTGGGTCTTTATTACAATAATGCACAGCATTAATATTAATAAGTTGATAATATGATTCATTGATTACTAGTGATTCCGGCGCGTCAACTGCTAAGATTATCAGTCCCGTATGTGTAGTGCATGTTTTTGCTCAAACGGTGGCGGTGATATTGCCCTGCTGGATGGCGAGATCCGGCGCCCACCTACCGTCGACTAGTGGAGCTATACCCAATCAGGTATCTTCCACCAGCGGGGTACTGCGCCAGCCGATGTATGCTCTAAGCTCCCGACAGTCTCCCAGTATGTGTTAGGGCATGTGTGTGTTTTGAAGAAAAGGGTATAGGATATGACAAGCATGGGAAGGAAAGGTCGCGTCCACTAGTGGAGCTATGCCTGACCAGGTATCTCCCATTACCGTAATGAGTCTTCGAAATATTTTGACATTTTAGAAAAATTATCTCTTACGCCTGGTATTGTAATGGAAAATATACATGCTTATAGAAGGTAACATGTGTTTTATTCAAAGAGAATGAAATTTCTCCTGTATTGGTGTTTAAATGATAGCAATATATGTTCAGTTCTAAGAAATACATGTAATCAGCAAGGAAAAATATATATTTTTCATCTCTACAACTAAATTATCAATTCTATCACATGAGATTATATTTTCATCCTTGTGATTAATTAAATGTTTGTGAGCGTCATACAATTAAAGTAGAAAAACGCAAATTTTACAACAAAGATTTATAACACAGAACATCATTCTTTTGAAATTATAAATTATCTCGGTTCAAAAATTATACTAATTTAGAGAGATATAAAATAATAATTCTGGGAAAATGCTGATGAATGTGATCGTTAGGGGTAACAAATATTTCGTGAAAACGAATCGACATAATTATTCAAAATATAAATATAAAATAAAACAATGACATTTTACGAAAGCCAATGTTATTAAAGGGGTCATTAATGAGAGTAATATCGTTAACACTGAACGCACTAATGCAATTTATTGAAACCATTTTCAGAACATTTATTATCATCGATTACACACAAAGGTAAACTCTCAAGTCCCTGGATCCTGGAAACTCTTGCTGGTAGCTCTGGTGTCTCAGGATGGACCCTGGACACGTGGTCATGTATTCGTTCTTTTATCACGCTACAACAGTAGCAATAAGAGTCCACAACAGTAGGCGACGCAGAATAGCACAAACGATGCATAACCAAGAAGTATTGGCGCTCTTCAATTCATAAATGCTTTGCGATGAAAGATTTCATTTTTTCTTAATACGTATTGGCACCTACACCGTGTCGTCAGCAGAATTTGAAGCCTCTGATTGGATAACGGAACCCCCTCTCTTCAGACAGCCGCTAGTTGTCAAGTACACAGAAATACTATTCGAACAATATGTGTGACTGTGCCTACGCTGACCCTGCCTCGTTTTATTGTTGATTCTAATTGGATATTGGTTACTTTGGATTGTACTGGTAAATATCCTGGCGATGACGATCATGCTTGTTTTGTTAGATATCTTCTGGTATACACGGTTTGAGTATTGTATTGGTACAATTGGAATTTGGCTTCTAAGAAGTGAATAATTAACATTTACTGATGATTTACTTGGTGTATGTTTCTGGACATATCACATGACGTCTTCTGCTACCCCACTGTTCACCATCCACCAATGCTGTACCACTTGCCCGGTTCTTATACGATGCTGCCTTGACCAATTCTATGACTTTCTCACTATATGTGGCAACCACATCAGCGTTTTGGAAGCAGTACATCTGTAAATAAGGCCACAATATGTTGTTCAAAACGTCAGCACTATCCGTCAACGTTATCAGCTACTCCAGACAGCCCTAAGCGCTGACCGCAGAAGTCTATGCAATCACATTTTGTATTTTATAATTTTGCCGTACAGTACTTCTGCCGCCTTCACGAGTTTTTCTTCACTTTTAAAAGTACGACCGACAATTATATTTACAATTTTCACCCGCATAATGGATCAACGTAAAGGTTTTGCGCAAAACAAGTCACTTGAGAAATCACCTAACACATGCAGTACTACTCTAGTACCACATGTGTGTTCATGTGACATTGGAACTCAGGTGATGTTTTTTAATTATATTCGGGTTGCTGGCTCACGTTCAATTTCCCTGAACAATAATAAAGATTTCAAAAAATGTAGAAATTTAATATAGACTAACCGTCAATTCGATCGTGTCAATATACGGCTATTTGATTTATAGAGTTTCCAATAAAACGATATATGAACAAAAATTAACATCTCTCTGCTCGAGAAGGGATGGCGGTTTGGTTGAGGCAGCGGACGACCGAGACTCACTCTCTTAATTTCGTTTAAGTTTCGAGGAGTCAGAAATCTCTTCATTTATTTGGTTTAACCGATATGTTTTGATGTCTTGTAGTTATATCAATGTAAAAACAGGACGTTTATTATGTTTCTAAAATTTTCATCTTTTAGCTTCAATTGATAAGTTTACTTAACTCTTCTACTTACCTACATGACTACAAAAAATTTTGCAATGATAAGAATTGACTACAGTTGATGGTCTGCAATATGTCGCTGCGAGGACGAGAGTGGGAGCCAGAGGGTGGAGGGAATGAAGGTGCGGGCAAGGGCGAGAAGAGAGCAAAGAAGAGAGGAAGGGCGTGCAGGGCAAGGGGGAGGGTGGAGGAAAAAGAGGGGACGTGGAAGAGGGAAAGGGAAAGGGCGAGGGCAGGGGCGAGGGCTGAGGCGAGGGCAGGGGCGAGGGCAGGGGCGAGGGCAGGGGCGAGGGCAGGGGCGAGGGCAGGGGCGAGGGCAGGGGCGAGGGCAGGGGCGAGGGCAGGGGCGAGGGCAGGGGCGAGGGCAGGGGCGAGGGCAGGGGCGAGGGCAGGGGCGAGGGCAAGGGCGAGGGCGGTGGCGCAGGCGAGGGTGGGAGGTGCGGGTCGGGCAGCGGCGTGCAACGGACAGCTGCCAGGAACGGCCGTGGGGCACGACGGCTAGGCCGTGTCACTGGCATCCCGTTCGGCCGCTCGCATCGCATTCGCAGCGCTCGCGGGAACCCCCGTCCCCTCCCCCTTCCGCTCGCGGCTCATTGATCTTCCTCCTCACGGCGAACTACCTTCCCCCTGCAGCCCCTTGCCCCAGTGTCCTCTGTGACCCTTGCTACCTCGGTGGCCTGGTCCGCTTCGTACGACGGCTGTTTCTTACTTTGCCAACGAGCTCGTTTCACGGATATTTCCAGCACCTCACACCTTCCCCGCCCTTCGATCAGTTCCTATTTGTTCGCTTTTCTTGGTATACTGCATTTTCCATCTAGGTTTTTTCATTTTTCAAAAACATCAACGGGCACCGCTACTTTAATAATATGTTTCTGTTCTCCCACAATTCTTTTCTCTTTTTGCCTCGTTCTTTCCTTATGAATCTGCATTTTGTTTGTTTTGAAATTTCTTTCCCTTGCATTCAGAAACTTGTTGGTGGCTTGCTTCAAATATACATTACTGTGTCCCATTCTTTTTTCTCTCTCTATATCACAGTGAACCTACGTACGCAAGATTACCTGATGCCAATTCTTTGTGAGCTCATACTTCTGCTCCTCACGGCCGTTATTTTACTGCACTTCTAACTGTATAGAGCAGACGTTTGGTTATGTTCAACAAAAGTAAACCCAATTTCGCAATAGATACACCCACACTCATACCATTTGTTTCGTTGCTTTTACTACCTAATTTTACTTAATTCCTTTTTCTATACATTCCTAGCGTCACCCCTTCATTTACTCTCTATTTTCTTTCCGTCCGTTTACTGGCACCTTCTCTCTCCACCACTCTCTTTTCGCACGCTGATCCATTTCCTCCACATTCTATCATGTCCCCTTCGTAGGTCAGCGTAAATTTTTCGCTCCTCCGTCCCCCGCAAACAGGCCGATCGCGTCGCGTTCCATTGTCGGCTGCTCCGGCTCGTCCTCCCGCAATGGCGGAACCGTGTTCGCGAGGCGGCGCCGGGCAGGGCACGTCCCAACCGGACGGCCACCGAATTATGCAGCGGCCACCGCGCCCGGCCGGGCCTCCGCCGGCCATCTGCGCCCACGCGCGCCCGCAGCGCTGCCCTGCGGCCTGCTTCGGCAGGCCTCGCCGCGGCCGCCGCTGACGTCTCCTTCGAGAATGGGACGTCGCAGGTGGACAGCCTGGAATTTCCATTCGGCCAGTAGGACACAGTTTTAAAATTATTATTTATTTTTCTGTGTATGGATTTTTCAACTTTGTCAAACTGTACTTAGTATTTTATTTTAAAACAGAAAATTGTTTTAGGATAACTGTTTTACATCAAAATACAATATGATAACACTATGTAATGCTGCACATAATATATTGCAATGATACTGTATACACCACACTCCATATAGACACCACACTCCGCCATATAGACACCACACTCCGCCGGGGGAAGTACCTTAATATAAAAACGAAAACATCTAGAAACTCTTATAACCTTACATTGTCTCATTAAAATATTCTTCGCAAAGTGGAGATTTAAGAATCCACATTGATCCAAAAATAATTTGCCATTAACCTTCACTGGCATATCCTTTTAAACTATCCCCTGCAACTTGCCTTTTAAAATCCACAGCTTCTGAAGTGTCTGATAGAAAAAATATTAAACGGAGAGTAGCTATAATAAAAAGAAATGAAGACGATCATCCGTAAAACCAAGGATAAGGGAAACATGAAGTGAAATGTGGAATGGATTCTGAGAATTAAAATTTTTGTTAACACCATTTTTATTCACTAATCACGTTACAGCATCGATCAACCAAGTATTACCGACCATTAACATCGATCACTCATTATTGCTTTCAGACCTCCACTAATACCCGTGACCTTCGTATCGACCAACTCTAACTTCTCGGTGGCTGCGCCTTCCTTGTAGATGTCACTATCACTCGCGCCGCGTCCGCAGCCGCCGGCCGCTCCGTGCAGCTAATGGAAAAGTGGCGTAAGGAGCGAGTGCGGTGATAGGCGCGGAATTAAGGACGACGGATCCGTTTCACGGGCGCCCCCTCCGGCGTCTTCTTGGCCCGCGGGCCCCGCCCCCGCCAGAGCAAACAGCCCGCTAAGTAGCTTCCGCCGAATCCACACCGGCCGCCTCGCCCTTCCCCGGCCCTTCCCTCCGTCCTCCGCTCCCACCCGATTCCCGCACCTCCCTTTCCAGCCACTTCGCCTTCCCACCGCCAATCTTTCCAGCCACTACCCTTATTCCCTCATTACTCCTTTCAGCCACTTCGCCTTCCCCCTAACACCCTTTCCAGCTATCATTCTATCCCCGTACCACTCTTTCCAGCCACTTCACCTTCCCCGCACTACTCTTTCCAGACACTACCCTCATTCACTCACTACTCTTTACAAACACTTCACCTTCCTTCCTAACACTCTTTCCAGCCATTATCCTATCCCCGTACCACTCTTTCCAGCCAGTTCACCTTCCCTGTACTACTCTTTCCAGTCACTACTCCATCCTATAACAATCTTTCCACTCGCTTTACCTTACCAACACCAATCTTTCTAGCCACCACCCCATCCCTGTACCACTCTTTCGAGCCACTTCACCTTCCTCTCAACAATCTTCTCAGCCAGCCCTATCCCCATCACTCGTTCTAGCCAATTCGCCTTCCTCGCACCACTCTTTCCAGTCAGAACTGTGTCACTCTTTTCAGTCACTTCACCTTCCCCATACCACACTTTTTAGCCACTACCCCATCCCCCACCACTTTTTCAGCAATTACTCGATTCCGCACCACTTTCTAGCCACTTCACGTTCCCTGTACTAGTCTTTCCAGTCACTACCCTATCCCCGCACAACACTTTCCAGCCACTACCACATTCATGCACAATTCTTCATCGTCCTTAACCCCGCCTCACTCCCCGTGTTACACTTCCCCGCCTCTCTCTTCGCAGTCTCTCTCCCTGCCACCTCTACTCTCTCCGCATCACTTCTCCTCTCCTCACACCCAACCGTCTGCAAAACTCCTAGACTTTCGGGCCTCTTTACTGGCCCCACTCAATCACAATCTGTCCTCTTCGGACTTCCCTTTTAGAAAACCCTCCCTATCGCTTTTCCAGTCTCTCAAGCTCTTTTCAATCTTGGAGGCCCTCCCTCCCTCCAGGAACTCACTCACTTGCAAGTAGTGCATTCTTTAGACATCCACGCGCTTATGCCCTTGTCTTATACCCTTCGCTTCGCGAGCCACCCACCACTTACTAACCCCCTCTTACTCATAAATGTTCGCGTTTTCCTAATCTTCTCCACCCTCCATCACTGTTACACATTATGAAGTAGTGGGCTCCGCTTCTTCTTCTTCTTCTTCTTCTTCACCACGCATTTTTACTTTTTGTCCACTTAAGACTTACTGACCTTTTCGATTACCTATTCTGTTAGATATCAACACTAGGACACCACAGTATGGAAATGTACATGATGGAAATCCGTGACTAAATTTATTAATTTATTGAAACTAATTTTTAATTTAATTACTTTGAAATGAATGTAACTCGCACCTATTCTTACGCCAACGGCTGTAAGTGTTCCAACGGCTGAGGGTCCGTAGATTGATAGATTTACTTCGCTATCCTATGAAATTGCATTTGTTTCGTTCTTTAAATAAAATTGCATCATTTCAACTCCTATTAACGTGATTGAATCAAAATCGACCTTTTTAATCAACATATTAAAGCTGCAAATTTACAAAAACAGTTTTAAAGCACAATTTCGAAATATTTCTTAAATGGAGAGGTAGATTTATTTCTTCTATTTTGCGTTTCTACAGTATCAAAATCAAATTTAAAAAAGGTTCCATTTTTAAAGCTCAAACTTCTGCAATTTTTCTCAACTATTCTGCACAAGCTTTATCAAACTTATTTTTTTAAATAAAAGGTTTTGTTGGTGTTAATTTACTTATTACTTAAGTGAATTAACACCAAAAAAGCCTAATAAGCAGTGTCTCACAGTATTTGTATCCAAATGGTCATTTCTATAATTTGTCAGTACTGAATGCAAATTTGCTCCCTAGAAGACTATCAAGAAACTATAAGTCTCCTCTTTTCCTTCCAATACCTCTTTTCTTCGTTGGCGTATTATTTTAGTAACTTCTTCGCTTTTTATAGACTCTCGTAACCAAATCACCGTTAGAGGTAAACACAATCTCCTTTTAGGTCCCCCAAGCCATCTCTGCTTCACGTCATACTTCCTTCTTACATCACCGCCTTTCATTTCGAAGAGTGGATTTTAGACATCAGAAAAGTGTGTAAACAAATAAAGTCACCATCTGGATGGAAATCCTATTCGCCGGATACTGTTACATTACTGGAAGAGCGATGGAGGTATAGCACGTCAACGTGACATTGTAACATCCTCTGGAAATAATGGCGAGAAAATTAAAACTTGGTAATCGTATCTCAAGGTAATGTAAAAAAATTATTGTGATAATTTTATTAATGAAACAATTTATTTTGTTACGAGGAAGTATTTACAACACTTGTAATTTAAAACAAATGCATTAAGGCATTCTCACCTAAATGTTTTAAACATCAATATGCAGCATTGTTTGTACGCTAGTTACGGTAGATGTGAACGCATAATCGTTTCCTAGTCTATTTCATCAACTCATATTCCAACATTGATCGTTACAGTTGAAGAAAGCAAGTTTGTGGCATCAAGCGATTTACTGATTATTTTGGTCTTTCTTCACCTTCTTACCATTTCTGGATGTCTATCAGAGCTGTAAGTACAATAATTATATTAAGAGACGATGATCGCCCAACTAACGACGACTCTTTTGGCATTAGGTACTTTTCTCTCTCCAAAATCGCACCTAAATAATTTGTATTTAATTTCTACTCTTTACGATGTCTATGTCACAGATTAT
The DNA here is from genome assembly GCA_031308135.1 of Acheta domesticus. Lineage (NCBI taxonomy): Eukaryota > Metazoa > Arthropoda > Insecta > Orthoptera > Gryllidae > Acheta > Acheta domesticus. The sequence goes on along the minus strand of JAHLJT010004567.1, from coordinate 112,411,469 downwards.
CACATTCCTTTCCTAAGTTTCAATACAAATGTTCTTCTAAAGAAAATTATATTTGACAGCAAATGCCAAGTCACTTTTATTTTCTTACACATTGCACATGATCCTCGCTTATTTAAGTCTTAATATTTTGTCTTTACATAACTTGCGACATTCACTATTTCATCTCTCTTGACATTTTTGCACTTCCCTACACTTCTTTCTTAACAACTGCAATAAGTTATTACAAACGTTTACAGATACACTGAATTTCTCCTTTCAATTCTCACAACGCCTCTAATGTGGGTCTGTCATTCCTGTCTTCTTACCCATCTCTTTACTTTCTGCATTGCATTATCTTTCGTGCCTTCAATAGCCCTATTCTAGTTTTCTTCGATACATTTTAAAACACATTCTGCACGTATTCCAAGTAAGATGCTCTCCACTAATACCGTGGTACATCCAGTTCTATTATAGGTTCGTCAACTCACTTTATTCCGTCTGCCATTTGCCAAACGCTTTATCCAACTCACTCTTCACTTTCTGCAAGTTCCACTGTCACGTCATCCGTCTTCATTCAATCTTTTCATTTTTACCATCACCGCAAATGTCAGTTCTGAAAGGCGCCTCATTAGAGTTGTTCTGGCTAGAAGGGGGCACCAGAACAGCTCCGTTCTGCTCTGGAGAACAGCACCTGTCCTTTGCTTTCTGAAACTCTTGTTCCGCCCTTGCATTTACTCAAGCTACCCCCTTCGCCTGCCCATGCGACCTCTCCTCCCCTCATTCTCTTACGCTTTTCGTCTTAATACTCCCCACCTATAGATGTTCAAGACTTGCCTTTACCGTAATTTTCCTCCGCCCGTTCAATTAACCATTCCCCAGCTACGTCCTCGAACCCGCTTACTGTCACTGTCTGCGTTCCCTCCTTTCCTAATCCCTGGCTCTCGCTCTCGCCCATGTCCAATCCACACGTCTCCACTCTCTCTCTCTCTCTCTCTCTGCATCGCATTAGTCCACGTCGCGGCGTAGTCATCACGCATGACTTCATCCACATTCTTGCCTTTGCTCACGCTCACATTCTGACCCCCTTCACCCTCTTCACCCTTTCCCTTCTATTCTCTACAGCAGCGTTGTCAAAGTCGACGCCACGAGCGCGACGTCGTGGCACTCGTGCCACGACGAAATCGCCTCTCCACACACAGTTCATAACCCCGCCGCAAGAGAGAACGCCATCACTATTGTAACACGGTGGGGTTACTAATAGATTCCTTTCCCGACGCTAGTGACGCAGAGAAGCTCGTGGCATGACACAGTGCCGCAAGGCGTGCCACTTCCACCAGTAGCAGACGTTGACACCACAGCTCTACAGTTACCTCCACTCCGCTCTCCCCTGCTGCAGTCACTGCTTCAGTCCCTGCTTTAGTCACCGCTTCCGGCACCACCTGTGTCCTTACCCCCGCCCCCATCCTCATCCCCGGCGTCTGTCCTCGCCTCCGCTCGCTCAACCGCCTGGAGGCGCTCCTTTTTATGGACTCCCGGGAGTGGTTTAGGAACGTGAGTTGTTTACTTGACAACGAAGAAAATTAGCATTGAAATTTGAGAGATGTTTCATTAGCAAGGAGTGCAACCTAAGCGCGAGGCTACGAAAGTAACTGCAAACGCCTGAGAAACGTGCGGCACAAAAATATTTTGGATTACTAAAATTACTTAAATACGTAATATTATTTTTAGGGAAGACGCACACTCTCATTTTAAAAACTAGAAGCAAATTTTCAATAAAATAGAAAAAAAATTCTCACATAATAACCAGATAATTAATAAATAAACACATGGAATATTGTTATTATTTTAAATTAAATAATACAATTAGTGATTATAGTTGTAAATCAGACCAAACACTTATTAGAGAGTAAATATTCCCCTACTATGTTCTTCTCCTAAAAATCTGTTTCTTGATTGAACAAACATTTACTATCGTCATTGTGATATTTTATTCCAAATTTTAATTTTATTTATATTTATTAACAATTATTTAATATTTCTTCAAAATTCATGATATTTTCAAACCAGAGGAAACTGACAAAGAAACTTTGCTTATTCTTTTGAGGTGTGTACGAATTTAGTTTATTTTCAAAGTGATTAATATATATATATATATATATATATATATATATATATATATATATATATAATCATTGGTTTTCTCGTTGTAACCACATTTTACAAACTGAAATGTTCCACGCATATTATAATCATTACATGTTTAGTTATAATTACTATAATAAACCTACAGAATCGTATATACACTAAATTAACATTTACAACCACCATGAGTGAAAAGGAAGAGCAAAAACAAATGTTTACTGCAACACCTGTTTTTGAAATTACTTTTGAAAACAAAAGTACTTCAGTATCGAAATACATCGGCATCGCATGGCACATAATTTCCAAATCAATATTGGCAAAAACACGATTAATGTCCAACAGTGCACAACATTCATTACACCTGATCCATTCAAATTACGCAAAAAAACAACTTTTAATCAATTGCATCATACGTAACATTCAACATGAAATGCAACATTTATTTGAAGGGCGCTTCACCAAAACTGATACTCTGACACGCGCACAAAGGGAGGGATCCAATCACCACCCAAAGTGATTTGGGCAAATGTGTTGGAGTGGAGTCGCATTACATTGTAGGGAAGGTTTATATTTCTGAGTCTCAGTTTGCAGTTTATGATGAATGTTTTCTGTAGATGGAAATAATTACGCAAAATTCCATGAACATACCAGTGGGTATTTTTAGAAAACAAACATTTTGTTAGAGTTTGCAAGACAAAGCACGAATTCAATCCGTTTTATTTTTAACTTTTTATTACAAGTTTCTTAAATATTTTGTTTCATTTGGCGATTTCGTATGTTTCAATATAGTTACTGGAAATGGAATATCTCAGATAACTGTTTGTAAATACGTGTTCCTGGAATCGTTTTTCTATGAATGTATGTGTGTTTCACATAAAATCAATATAATTCTGCGCCTTTAAGACTTCCAGACCTTCGTCGTGAATTGTGAAATTTTTACTCCCAGCCTCTCGGAATTCATTTACTTGGTATCAAGAATGAATGGACGAATGACCCAGGCATAATTCATAGAAATGAAACAATCATTTTTGAAATAATTACTTTGTCGTGTTTTATTAACCCGTAACTGGTGAGGTCATTTATTTTGTCTCGTAACTAGTGATGTGGGGACCCCAACACAAAAACTTGCTAAAAAGTATTGAAATAATAAAAATGTCTTTTTTTATGATATGAACATGAAATATTATGCATTATCATTACGATGATTACAAAAATAATTAAATAAAAAGCGCTGTGACATACCAAAATTAAAAAAAAAAATTAGTGTCAACATGCATCACTACAAAAGCACTCTTCCAACTACAATTGAAATAAATACACAGACTAACTATAAAATTGTTTTTTGAGGACTAGAATCTGATTTTGGAGGACCAATTAATCAAATCTTATGACCAATACAACACAACCTCAATTTTAAGTAACTTTTCACACTCCCTCATTCACTATACACTTTCCATATACTACACACTCTCCACGGTCACCTTTTCACCACTGAATTCGCTCTCTTCCGCTTTTCAGTTGACCTTGACCCATTGCTCAAATTCTGGGTCACATCTCCTAATAATATCCCTCGAAGCATCCATAGTTTTATGAAATATAAAAAAAATAACACGGGATAAAATATTACGTAGTCGGTAAGGTGGGGATCTCTCTTATCCCGCGGAGGAAAAACAACCGCCCCTAAGGAAAAAAATTTAGATATTTTCTCGACCGTAATTTTACGCAAAATTACACGAAACGAACTCAATATTTCGAAAAATTATTCATGATCTTATTTCAAAATCTATAATTAAGGAACAGATTTCATAACAGGAAAGCATCTCTATCTTTTTATTTTAGTTGTAGAAAGACTCCGAAAAAATGTTGACCTCTTGCAATTTTCGAAAACTCAGGGTTAAGACGTGCACCACTCTCTTAAATATCCTTCACGTCATCCAACAACAAAATTTAATCAAAAACGATGGAGCTATTTTTTTGAAAATTTGGAATCTATCACAGTGGCTTCATGTAAAGTATCCCCCAAAATTGAATTATAGATTTCAAAGTCAAGGGGCCACGTTATCAGATAGATTGATTGGTGCAATTTGAATTTTGGAGAAAATCGGCTGAACGGTTTAGCCACTAGGGTTGTTGACAGACGACGGGCAGACAGCCGGACGGACAAACGTTTTGCTGTCAATCAATTTTTCGATATCAAGGACCCACATGACGTGTATTCTGGCTACATCACGTGTCAGAGTATTTTTTTTCTAAATTTAGGAAATGGCTTTATCCACCTTTTCTTTACCAGGGCCCCGTATAAAGAACTTTCTGCCGAAAATTCACCGTTTTTTCGTGCAGTATTACATAACTTTCTCTCTACTCCGTAACGAGAAAGTAGAAATCTCGAAGGCAACACGGCGACCTACTCGCTCCCAGCGTCGCGCCAATACGCGCTTCCCCTCGCGTTGGTTTTTGACCAGAAGCCAAACATTTGCCGGTCGCGTGGCGCGCGGTGTTTGCGCGCCGGAGTGCGAGGCAGTCGCCTAGTCCAGCTGCCTCCGGCGGGCGCCGCTCTCGGCACCGAGGTGTACCACAAGGGCCAAAAACGATTTTTCAATCAGCGCATCAAATGTGTATTCGAATGGGTATGGCCAACCGTAGGGACCGATTAAGTTTTTCTGAATTCGTTTGCGTTAGTACGTTCCTCACTAGGAATCATTGTGTATGTTTTCCAACATTTGTTCTCAGAATACCGAGAAGATGAAAGGTTCCAGGAACTTTATTCTGCGTTTGCAAGCTCAGCGTTTTTAATGAATTTTTTTTTCAGTACTCAGAATTTGGAACTTATTGGGGACCTGTCAAAACTGACAAAAATATTCAGCATTCTGCATTAGCAGTAGTTCATCTACTTTAAAGTATGTCGTATAATGGTGAGTACAGAAGCACATTACAGCATTTTTTATAAACAAAATAGTCCAAATCTACAATACTTTATTTAAAATAAGTTTAAATGAAGATATCAAATACATGAATAAGAAAACCGTTGGTTGATTATAAATACAATAAGGTTTTAATAGAGATGTTTCCGAAAATTTAAATATTTTTTAGAGTTTAGAGATTATTTTTATTTAAATAATATATAAGAAGGTATTAGAAAATGATGGTAGGGAATAAATAACTGAACAGAAACAGAAATTGAAATAAAAATGGGGAAGCAATTACAATATGCACTTCCTACCCTCTGAATTTTTCATTCATTTCAGGTAAACTATGTGGATGTATAACTTAAACTATTTATTTCATGTACCTTAATGCGATGTGATAAAATTGAAAAATCATAATTTATGTTTAAAAGCAGATAAAAATAATGTAAAATACATTCTGACACTGTCATAAGTCAATGAAAATGTGTATGCTTTGAATACATATGACAACCCGCAAACTGATCTGCTTCAGGCTGTGAGCGGTCATGCAACACAGTGTTCCACCTCTTTCACCGCCGGTGCAGCCACCACCACCGCGACCGCCTCTGCCGGTCTCTCGTTGGGGGTAGAGACCCGGCGCGCATAAATTTCGCGCGCTACCTAATGGGCAAAGAAGCCGGGCGAAAATTACAGCGACGGCGTTTTTAGCCGCCACCATTAGAGGGCGTCTTCCCCGCACTCGCGGGACGCGAGGCAGGGCCCTGCGGGGGGCAGGGGGGAGGGAAAGGGGCCAAGCGGGTCGCTACACCGGGAGGTGGGGAGGGCAGGGCGGGATACAACAGGGGCTGAGTGCGATGGGATGAGGCGGAGTGGTGTGGAAGTCCTGGGATCGAAAAAGGAGACAGAGCAGGACGAAAGGGGAGGTATGTGAAGAGAGAATGTGAAGAAGGTGTGTGTGAGGGAGGAGACGGGGTGAATACGGACATATGGTTAGGGTGGGGGCGGGGTGGGGGCAGAGATGGGATGAGAGCAAAATTGGCGTGAGTAAGATAAGGGACAGGGAATATGTAGAGGACGGAAGTGGGATGAGGGTAGTTTTGAAATGAGGGCAGTTTTGGAACGAGGGCGGCGATGGGGTGAGGGCAGGAAGAGAATGCCGGCGGTAAGGGGGTGTGAACGAGGAGGGATGAGGACGGAGATGGATGAGCATGGGAATAGATGAGAGTGGGAATGTGATGAGAGCGGAAATGGGATGAGGGCGGGAATGGGATGAGGGCAGGAATGGGATGAGGGCGGGAATGGTATAAGGGTTGGAATTGGATGAGGGAGGGCACAGCATGAGGACGGAACAAAATGAGGTTGGGATGAAATCGTAAACGCGCTGAGTGCGAGGGCAAGGAGGCTGAGGAAAGGATGTAAAAGCTAGAATGAGGTAAGGGAGTGGTTGGTAAAGACTACGAGCAGAGAAATGAGAGTGGCCTGGGTGACGTCGGGGATGAGGTGAGAGGGAATGGAAATAAGAGGGGGGCGAGATTGGGGAAGGAGAGAGAAGGTACAGGGAAGACGAGAGGGCTGTGGCGAAGTGGTAGCAGTGGGGCAGGGTTCGGGACGGAGCGAGGCTGGAGCGGGGGGCATGGCGCAGATGGTAGAGGGGTGATGGCCAGGGACGAGGGGGAAGCGGTAAAGTAGCGGGGATGAAGATAATGCTGGGTTGGGAAGGTCGCAAAGGGGACGGAGAAACAATTGAGTGGAGGCGGAGATGGCGTTGGGGTGAGCGGTAGGTGCCTAGCAGGGAGGGGGGAGGCTGGGAGCAACTGCGCGCCAGCAGGTCGCGTTGGTGCTCCTTTTTACGAGAGGTCACCGCCGCCGGGGTCCCGCTGCATGTCGCGACAACGGCTCCACGAAAAAGAACGAAGCTTCCGCCAGATGCTCACCTAATTTATGTCTCCGGCGTACTTTACACGGCGTCTCTATGAAGGAGTTCTTTAAAAACTTGCAAAGCAACGGAAGGAGAGTTACTTTGTCGCGCCTGGGAGGTAATTGTTTGCCACATGCTTGTTTGTGTTCGAAGAAATGCTTTTGGTGTCGTCTTGCCGTGCCTCTGTCCGATTCATGTTACAAGCTGACACATTGGAGAAACGGTGTAGTTAGTAACATGAAGTAAATATACTACCCTTTGAAATAATTTTTGGAAGTTTCGTAGTTAGGATGATTTTTCCTTTTATTTTTTAGGCATTATAAAGTGACATTCTATTCTTTTAGTAACGAAATCACACACACAATGATGATGAGTGGAATTATAAAAAAATAAATTATAAACACCAGTGACGTAATGAATAACTAGAAAAAGTGAGAGAGGGTCAAAATACTTGGTTATTCCAGTCTATCTCCATATATGAAAGTCAATGTATTTTCCGGAAGGAAAATGGGCAATATTAGGATGCATAAATACAATATATTGAAGTGCAAAAAGACGATTAGGAAACGAAAGTCATCAGAAGAGAATTTAATACGTTTTTATTCATGTGAAATCGCACTGCAGTTTCCACTGGTGAAAGCGAGCAGATTGCTTGGATGTTTGTTCCAAATTCACCGTATTTGATTGCATTCCAAAACCTACTACACAAAAGAATTCTTAAAATTACATTCTGACAATCATTAATTGATGCATAACGCATACATGAAGTTTCTGTCACAAAAATTAATAAAAACCATCTGGAACGCATTATCGATTTTATTCTCCTTCCTCGAAAAGGTCCTTTGAAGCGCGAAGTAGGACTGAAGCTTGAAAACTTTGTAAAGTACAGGCTCAAACAAAGCGACGTTTCGTCACTTCTCGAATCCGACAGCGCCTTCGTGAATTCTCTGTCGTCCATCACCCAACTGGAGATACGAAGCAAAGAGAGAGACGGGAGACAAACCTCTCCTTCCCTCAATTCCGCCAACTTTGTCAGCTCGACTCCCTGCGGTTTGCTCGCTTCAATGGGCCGTAATTAAAGTTTAGGGGACGTGATTTTTTTGTGACGGCGAAGGTATTAATGAATTCATCTCACACCCAATCCCAATCGGCAGAGGGTGAAGGACAGACGAAGAGAGACGAGAAAAGAATGAGAGGGAGAGAGGAAAAGGTGGGTGGCTCGTTTCGCACCCTGAAAGTCGCCGCGTCAGAATTCGCAGCACGGCGCCAGCTAACTGGGCCAGATTTCAGCCACAGTCTGGGCCCAACACCCTCCGTGAAGAAACGTCAGAGAAAGGCGTTCTCTTGAACAAGGTGGGGTTGGTGGTATTGACGGAAATGGTGAAAAAACGATGACGAAATGGTGATACGGACTTGGATGAGAACAGTGATGGAAACTGTGCTAGAAACGGTGATGAGAATGAGCATGGGATTGGTAAGATAAACGGTGAAGACAACGATGAAAACAATAGCCAATTGGCAAATGTTGTTTTTACTTATATAAGGTCGCTTTTAAAATACTAAGGTCATTTAGTTATCACTGTAAGTAGCATTGGAGGTAACGGTATAAGGACACACATGCACAAACACACAAACATTCAAGCCTCGGACGGGATATGATCATGCGACCCTTCAGGGGCAAGCCAGCTCTTCACCCTTACCGACTTCGGCTATCCGGGCCGGCAATTGCCATGTTGACTGACAATGCTCACAGTTGCAGCAATAAAAATATTGTAGAATGAATGTTGCTGTCTGGGGTGACTGAATCTTCTTGACAATTATTCTTATTAACTATTCATATTAGAAAGTTCCGATTGAGTTGTTCATTAAATATTTGTAGACCAATTTTTGAACACTCCTCTCTTTTGGGGATATTTTATATATTACTTCTGGTATAGAGTTAATTATGTTTCTTTTTTGTAATTCTGTCTTTGATTGCGACGCTGTGAAATCATATCAATAATCAGAATTCAAAGTAACGTCTCATAAAAGGAACGTACTCTTATTCTGATTTAATTATTCACGTTGTCATTTAGTGTTGAAAAATGTTCAACGAAATTAACGGGACATTGTCCTCCCGAAATATCTGAGAAAAAAGAGAAGTGAAAATGCCAATTCATAGCCAGTCCTATGTGATTTCTGAAATATTGGGAATGTTTGGAGTCTGGCAGAGCGAATGAAAAACGAAAAAGAAACGAAATTGAACGTCAGTCATGGTGAGGAGGGACGCTCTGCTCACAATAGCAGCTTTCATATTGCCTGGCCGGGCCGAGACGGCCGGCTCAGTTAATTGCGCAGCCTCTGTCATAGACTTTTATCGACCACGCAGCTCAAGTAGCAAGTGGAAACAAGCCGAATGCAATGAAAACATTGAAAAAGGTTACGATGAGACAGCTGTGTTGTAGTAGGTAGAAGATATAGTTTCGAACGCGGAATGAATTGCTCAAAAATTAGTTTGCAATTATGATAACGCCCACTGTTGTAGATGTTTTGTATCTTTGGTAATTAATATTATTTACTTATCTTATTTTGTAATTATTTTTAAATACGTTCAGAATGTATCTTACTTTCTTCAACATTAGAAATATTAATTATATTTCTGTAATTTTGAAACATTGCTCTTTATAACCTAACACTGTTATTTATTATATAAAACTTATTTATTTTTGCAACTTTTGTCTCTCTCTCTCTCTCCCTCCCTCTCTCTAGCTGCGTCGGTTTTGGCTATTCCTGAGATCGGATAAATAGATATTATTATTCATCGATTACCGAAGAGCGTTATTAAGCAAGTTAATTCATTTACATATTTAGGGGTAACATTCACTAGCACAGGATTATTTAGCACAGCTGCAGACGAGTCCCTATCCAAACCTAGAATTGCTATGGAATCCCTTTGGAAGATACTAATTGATGATAAATTTGAAGATGGACAATCTAGATTAGATATATTCAGTTTAACACTGAACTCTGTCTTCTTGTACGCTTCACCCATTTGAGGACTGCGGCACTTTAATATTGCAACCTTCAAGCAGGAGTTTTTAAACTTCTGTTAGGATTACCAAAATGCACTCCTGGATACATAGTAAGAATGGAGACAGGTTCTGTCCCATTGAGTACACAAATTTTGGAGATAGATATGCTATATTTTACTGAATTGATACAAATGCCTGAAAATAGTTTCCCAAAACAATGCTATATACTATTACACAAACTAAGTAATACATCCGAAAATGCTTACAATCGAAAATATATCTGGGTTAGTATTCTGAAAACCAATCTCGAGTTCCTCGGTAGCCATCAACTGTTTACTGATCTACTAGAGTCGAGTGAGACTGAGACGATGATTTCACGTATTTGCAACCTGTTCACAAATAATGTTTTTCAGAAGGATAAAAATAGAGTAGCATTCTCATCTTACAAATCAATTCACAAATTAATAAAACATACAAAATCCCCTAAATGTGAACCACACGTATACTCGAAAATACCATTTGTACAAATCAAAGTAATGTCACAAATTAGGCCAGCTAGGGTAAGCACTGTAAAACTCAAATTGAAAACCATAATACATAAACTATCAGAACTAGAAATATGTATGACATGCAATATGAATCAACAGGAAACATTAGAACATATTAAATATCTCTGATCAATTTATGAACCTTTCAGAAACAATATGTTAAAAAATTAAAACGTCTTGGAACTATTGAGACTGAATGATCAGAATAATATTCAATCGTTTTTTTTCATTTTCTTAAATCTTGTTTCAAGTTACGGTTTGCTCTATATGAATGAATTTGATTTATCTGAAACTAAATTGAATAACAGATTTCTGATATTAATGTGAATGTGAATAATGTGAACAACTGAGCATCTTGAAATGTTAATCAAAAGAAAATAATAAATTAATATTTAATTTAGAAGCTTTAGTGGATTGTGCGAAACATTTTGCATACGTGAATAATTTTTGGTAGTCTTTGATTGTAGAATGCTATTAAAAGTCATGGTTTTTGAAAACTCTCAGTAAGACATGACAATGAGTGTCTTGAAATATTTCTTACAAACCTAATATACAACTGGGAAAACAGAAGAAAGATGGAGTTATGCTTACCGTGACTTTGAAGAAAAACAACTTTTCTGGTCAATAACAAAATTGATCTCAATTTCAGGGATAGGTCCAAAATAAACCTAATTAAAAATGAAGAAAGGCAAGTCAGGTTTGACGTTTAGAGTTCTAGGAATAATTTTAGATTCTGCTACATTTCAGACTCCTTCTATTTGTATTTTATTGCAGAATGTAAAGCAATTAATAAACCAATGGAACTATAATTCATGTAGGTTATAGGAAGTATATCATTTTCTTCTGATGTATCGGCCAAGATGGTTTTGATCCCAATTTTATATTTTTAAAAAGGCAATTAATGGAGGTTTGCTTAGAAGGATTATCAATTTCATAATTGAAATACAACGTAATATATACGTTTGGTAAATTAAATTTAAGATTTTTTCCATGATTTAGTTCATTTTTTAAAAATTAATGTAAAATATATTTTTTAAATGTTAATTTTACGTTTTTTTAAATTAATGTGTTGTAATGTTTGGTTTTTTTTAGTAACTATTGATTTGACTATTTATTTTATTAATGAGTTCATTATTTCCAAAAGTGTTTCTGGCGGATAACTAAGATTAAAGCCAATAAATAAAATTTTAAAAAATTATTTGTGATTTTCACTGAGTGTTTTTGGGTACCTCCTCCTAACAATTATTTTCTTTTAAATAAAGAAAATTAGTTATTTGGGTTTAATACAAATCTGCACTTTATTTGTGACTTCAATTTAATTTTGTACACACAACCAGAAATAAAAAAATCATAATTTGCACAAAATTTTGTAGTAACTATTTCCATTCCCTTTCCTTTCAAAGCAAAATATATAGGTGCATTCTCTCTGTTTTTCTCGAATATTTTTGAAACGATGAGAAAATGCACGTTTATAGATCAGACGTTACTGAAAGACCATACAATTTCTTATCAAATTCATTGTGATTAACTTCAAAATTACTGTTTTCATTTGCAGTAAATAGAATATTTAAACAATGTTTTGTTATTAGTTTCTCCTTTCAATTTTTTAAAAAAATAAGAGCATGATTAACCCTTGTATTCCAATATGATTCCATACTAATGTTAATAACATCAGGAAGGTTTTTGTTTTTAATAGAATATAAAATCACTCTCTTCTTAAGTTTCCTTCGTTTCTTTGTGCACGTCAAAAATAATTTCATAACCTACAATGACATGAACACATTATTCCAAAGTTAAAAGGAATAGAAATATGTTCCATCAACTACACAACTATAGCAGTGTCTCTCTGTTATCCTCTACCTTTCTACAAAAGAACTTCGCATTTGCGAGGACGAAACAGAACAATCCTCCTCACAACAATTCGCACAACGTGCCCAGTGCATTGGGTGCTCGAAGCGAAACGCGCCATCGAAAAATGTCCTCTGTCAATAGCGCACCTGCTCCGCCCCCTTCGCCAATCCACTCAATCGCTCACTGACGCCATCGGACGCACGCGCGCCAATTAACGGGCGAGGGCGCTGGCGCGGAGATCAAAGAGGAGGCGCGCTGGCGCGACGGACGCGGCCGCCGCCGCCGCGGCGGGACGGCTGGGCGCCGACAGGCGGCGGAGGAGGAGGAGCAGGAGGCGAGCAAGAGCGTCGCTGTGGTGACAGAGGTAGTGGCCGGAGTGGATGTAAACGGTGCGGCTCTGACGGAGGTGCTGATATAGAAGGTGATTTTATGAGGAGCGAATGATAGATATTAAAAAATATAACTTTTACTAACTTTCTGTACTAAAGAAAATCATTCAATATATCAATTGTTTACGTTATAAATATTAGCATAAGTCAACAAATGAAAATCAAGCTTATTAAAGTGTACCCGAGCACAACTGCATTCGAGTCCATGTGTTTATTACGAACTAATAATAATAATAAATAATATTAACTTATTAATAGTAAAATTACTTAATAAAAGTATTTAGTGTATGTTTCCGGTACAAATATTCGTAGTGAAATAGTATCAAAATATCATGGCATAGTTGTACTAGCGCACCTAAGAGGGAGGGGGGGTCATGGGTCATCACCGTCTCAGGGAAGGCAATGATATATACTAAAAAAATATAACTTTTACTAATCTTCTGTACTAAGGAAAGTCATTCACTAAATCAATTGTTTACGTTATAAATATTAACTAAGTCAACAAATGAAAATCAAGTTTATATTCAGAATTGAAGAAAACATGAAATCGGTTGGACACTATACCTGGAGCCATTCCTAACCCCCGAAAAAATTCTGGGTGGGTCTCTGCATAGTAGCCTAATACGAGTATAATAAGCTTAATACATGATACAAATAGCACAATACAATCGAATAATACTAGTGGTTTGACATGTAAGGCTAATACAGTCACTTAGCATATTAAGAAAGTCAATATTTGTAATTTGATAATTGCCTGCTATAACTTGAATTAGATATCTAATCGAAAAAGAAAAGAACTGCACTCAAGAGGGTTTAGCACAATTTTACACCCAACTTATCTTTTCATTCCACCAGTATAGTCAGCATGAGTAAATTATACTTAATGGTTGTTTTATTGCTTTAATATATTCTAATGCTTCGCAGGAATGGTGTGTATTAAGGGGTCATTCACAATCTCGTTTTCATTCTCACTATACCTCCCTCATTCTTACTATCACTCCCTCATTCTCATCTCATTCTCCCTCTATCCCTCTCATTCTCATTTTACCTTTATCTCACTTATTTTTCTCCTCTTCCCACATACATCTCTTTTTTATTGATAATTTTGAGGAAGTATTCCCCAATTTCAAAGCTCGTCTATATCGTTCGTATTATCTTGCATTAATATCGATATACGTAAATTAACCTACTAAGTCCTTGACCGGGAGAGGTGTCTCAGGACATCAATTGATGTCACTCCAGTTCCTCTGACCCACTGTGACTGTGTCCCACTGGTGGGAGATACTTGGTTCGGGAAAAGGTACACGTAGTTCGCACCGGATCTCACCATCCAGCGAGAGATCACCACCACCTCCCGAGGAAAAAATATGCACAATTCTTATAAGACTCTTAGCAGTTGACGCGCCTGGAATCACAAGCAATCAATCATCATCATCAAATCTTTCGTATTTTTTCTTCCTCGTTTGTAGCCCTGCTCTCTTCATATCATTATCTCATTCTCCTTTCCTCGCAATCAATATCCCGCCCTCATTTTCCTTCTCAGTCTCGTCTCCTCATTTCATTTTCATTCTCCCTCTCGATTTTAATTCTCATTTTGCCTGCCACTTTCCCATTTTCCCCGTCTCTTTCTCATTTCATTCCCTCGTTTTCATCCTTATTCTCCTTCACTCATTCTCCCCATCCCTCTCCTCTCCTTTGTTCTCACTCTCCCTCCTTTATTCTCACTCTCCCTCCTTTATTCTCACTCTCCCTCCTTTATTCTCACTCTCCCTCCTTTATTCTCCCGCCTTTATTCTCACTCTCCCGCCTTTATTCTCACTCTCCCGCCTTTATTCTCACTCTCCCGCCTTTATTCTCACTCTCCCGCCTTTATTATCATTCTCTCTCCTTTATTCGCATTCCCCCTCCTTTATTCTCATTCCCCCTCCTTTATTCTCATTCTCCCTCTTTTATTCTCATTCTCCCTCTTTTATTCTCATTCTCCCTCTTTTATTCTCATTCTCCCTCTTTTATTCTCATTCTCCCTCTTTTATTCTCATTCTCCCTCTTTTATTCTCATTCTCCCTCTTTTATTCTCATTCTCCCTCTCTCATTTTCATTCTTATCTCTTTTCCTCTTCTCTCCTACTTGATCATCTCTCTTTATTTTCTCCTATTTTCCCAGTTCAAATCCCCCTCTACCTACCGCAGCTCTCCAACACTCACGCCCTGCGCACTAACAAAGCGCGCGTTTCTGTTCCCGTAGCGTGTGACGCCCGCGCCCTTCCCAATACGCGGCTCGCGCCGAGAGCAGCGGGGAGCGGCGAGGCCAGTAATTGAATCGCCGACTTCACGCAGGGGTTTCATTGACTTTCTGCGAAAGGCGTGCGCCCCATGAGCCTCTATGGGGCGCTGACCTTTTGTTCGTGGACACGTGTCGCTCGGCGCTCGCCCGCTCTGGCGACAATGCACATCGCGCATTCTTTTGGCTTGTCCTCTCAATGCGGTAGCATTCGTGAAATTATCTTTGTGACTTTTCTGAAAATGATGTAATGTGCGGTAGTACGATAGTCGAACATTGTTTCCATTTAACCATTTAAGTTGCCATGTTTCCATTTAAGTTGTTTTTTTCACTTTAATTGTATCATTCTATTATTGAAAGAATGCTAAAATTCAACGGCGAGTGCTCAAAAAAAATACTGTGGCCAGGCACACATTCCGACGGAAAAGTTAGAAATAAAAGAGAGAAAATTACTTTTATTTAGGTTCATGTCTTTTATCTGCGAAAATATCAGTTATTACAGGAAGATAGATAAGATGTTAAAAGTCTAATTTTATTAGGTTTAGTTGCATCTAATATGACTAACTCACCATCGTTCTCTCTCTCTCTCTGTCCTCTTAGCGATCTCATGCTCCCGACAGGCATTTTGGGAGAAGTCAAATTAAGTGAAAGACTTTTCGCGACAAAAGTTGCAACTTTCTTCTATTAAGTTAGGTTAATGTTCACCCTCGTAGTGGAAACGCTGGACGAAGCGAAACGAAACACAACAGAGCATAATATCGCCAACATGGGTCCAAAATATATACTAAACAGAAACCAAGAAACAATAAATATTCACAGAAGCACATGATATTTTTACACTGACGTGCCACAAATCAAAGCGTAAGCATTATTTCACTATGATACAAACCAAACAGACGATCGACTTATGCAAACTCGGGAGTCTTTTCGAACTGGACAAAAGAGAAGCCAAGAGAGTAGTTTGTTCACTATTACGTTTAAATATTTTAAATGCATATAATTACGAAACCACAAATAATACATAAACTAATCACATTTGTGAAAACAAATATTCGGAAGGTCTGGTCTGTGAAAGAAACGAACGCCCGAAGAAAACGTTAAATTCAAATACTATTTATGGCTAGTTATGAACATTCTTCACAGTTCATTCTTATAACAAGTTAGCATTTATATGTGAAAAAATTCAGAGCCAAGCGACTCATTGCGACTTTGGAATATTCGACAAAATCAGTCCTTCGTTTAGCTTAGGCCACCCCAACGACTCTGCAGTTAATTTTTAAGCAAATAAAAAGTGCGTGTTAACATTAATTTTACTGAATGGATCTGAGTTTTTTTGAAAGATATCAACAAATAGAAATTGATAAACCTTTCCATTGTACAACTGTAGTTACATTTACGTAGCTGGGAACAATATGGAGTTCTCTCCGACATCGATTAGGAGATCTGCCTGTGCAACCCGCAAAACGCTCCTGTATTATTTTACGTTTGTTGCATCTCTGTAGCATCCTTGATTTAAACCAAAAGACGGTACACCACAGAGCTTTTTGTCATCAATATAGATGTAGAACAAAAAATTATCGCATGTTAATATGGCAGATTATAACCTTGGAGATAAACAATTGCTCTGCGGGATAGTTTGGTCGTTTTTGTATAATTAAATAGAACATTGCTTCGCATTTGTAAAATGATACAGATGAGTTCTCGCAAGAATTAAGTTAATATTTTGGTATTTGATACTCGAGTGTAACTTTTACAAAGAAAACAAATCTAATTGCTAATGAAATTATACAAATCGAAAAATATTGCATTCTTTCCATGTGCCCACACAAAACTCTCAATACTTTTGGTCGAAAACAAACAATAGAAATTTAAAGTACGAAAGCAAAAAATATTGTCGGCTTCATAACTTTCCCAAAGTTAAGAGTGGGACATTTTTTGCCATTTGCAGTTTTTTTTCAAGGTGGTAAAACGCAAATTTGGTTGTCTCAAATATGTTCTTTGAGCATACGATTTCTATGTGGCTTACTTCCTCTAGTACATTAACTCTTAAGACGACGTTTGAAATTGTAAGGATGCTAGTGCCTGCACGTAGAAGAAGAGTCTACTTACATTCTTTCACAATAATCCTCCAAAAGCACCACACCTGCAGAGACATCTTCCAATACTACACCAAAAAAGAGTGGAAGACCACAAAGTCCCCGTGATACACAAACAGAACTTAGCGTAATAATTTTTCGCCTGAGCTACACGTAACACAAAGACGTTTCATCAGTGAAAAATGCACTTCCTCATTTTTCCATCCCGGCCGTCTTTCTCCTTTTTCAATCCACTATGCACGTGCGGATCCCGGCGCCTCGCCGCCCTGAGGCGGCGGTAGCGGCGGTAGTGGGAACCACAGAAGACGTGGCGGGAATGCCGAAGAGGGAGAGGATGGTGAAGACGGCGCCAGTAGGGGGAAAGAGCGCCAGTGGCAAGGGTGTTGGTGGTGGTTTTGTTAGTGATGACGATTCGGCCGCGGAGGCATCGGTGGCAGTGGCTGCGCAGATAATGGTGGAGATAGTGGTGGCGGCGATGGTGGAGAGGACTGCAGGGGTGCAGGAGCGGCAGGGGCCGTGCCTGGAACCGTGGCGGCGGGAGTACAGGCGGGAGTGGCGTGGGGCGCGACGGGAGAGACGGATGAGTCGGGGGCGTCGGGGCAATCGGAGGCTTCGAGGGCGGTGAGAGAAGCGGGGGCAGGGATGAGGGCGACAGGTGCGGTGGCGGCGATAAGGGCGATGACGACGGTGATCATGCGGGGAGCGGCGGAGGCGGGGGGAGTAGTGGCGTGAGCGTGGACGGGAGGTGGAGGGGGGTAGTGGTGATGGGGTGGGGGATGAGGTGGGGCGGAGGGGGGCAGAGGGCTGGGGGATGAGGTGGGGCGGAGGGGGGCAGAGGGCTGGGGAATTGGCTATGGGTGGGATGGGGGCGGGCAGGGGAGGGGGGAAGCGGAGCAGGAGGGGGCGAGGGGACTGAGAAGGCTTTGTGGGCGGGGGCGGAAGGTGGCCAGAAAGCGGGAGGTGGCGGGGAACAGATGATATGTTGACGGCAGGTGGGGAGGCGGCGGAGAAGCGCGAGGGGTGGAGGGGAGCGGGAGGTTGCGGAGGAACAGGGAGGCATTGAAGGTGAAGAGGTGTCAGCGGGGAAACGTTGGGCAGTGGGAGGTGGGAGGCGGTGGAGGCGCAGGGGGCGGGGGTGCGAGGCATAGGCAGGGGGTGGGAGGCGTAGGCAGGTAGGGGTCGGGAGGCATAGGTAGGGGTCGGGAGGCGTAGGTAGGGGTCGGGTGGCGTAGGCAGGGGGCGGGAGGCGCAGGCAGGGGGCGGGAGGCGTAGGCGGGGGCGAGACGTCGCGATGCAGCTCGTCGCGGCTGTTCATCTCCCGAAAGGCGGCGCCGCCGCATCGCCGCGCGCCGTTTTACGACTCGCCGCGTCGCGTCGCGAGGCGCCGCGCAAGTTGTAGCCTGGGGAAGGGGAAGCGCTGAAAAAGGAGGGGGAAGTGCGGAAAGGAACGGTCCCAAGTCGGCAGGTGGGTAGGTGGTTCTGTCTTGCCCAGGAACATTGGAGTCGTTGTGGAACGCTCGTCTTCCTGATGCTTTCTGTGCAATGCTCAGCTAATGTTAAAGTTATAATATAAGAAGATATTTTTGATTTCTTCTTAATCAGTGAATGAATATGGAACACTTTAGTTACTAATATATGAGCAAAGAAAATTTATATTTACAGCTTTATAAATGTTGCGATACCTTTATTTTGTTGTCTAGTTTTCAGAAAGAACACAACCGTAAACTTTTTAGTAGCACTGAACTTCAAGAATCGCTGGGTTTGTTCACGAGTGCGGGAAAAGAAGAAGAGAAGGAGGAGGCTTCACAAGAAATGTTGTCATAGTAATAGGGGGCTAGGAAGATGTGTTCTTTGTCTAGTAGAACTTTAGAGGCTGTTGAATATTGTTGTGTAGTTAGTATTTTTATAGCTTTCGCATTGTAAGCGTTAGGGAAAAGTGCACTTAAAATGTTTGAGTAATGCGTTACAAATGATATGGCTTATTATCATCATTCACGAAATGAGGAATTTCAATGAAATGATAAATTTCCTAAATGATAATAATTAGAATTATGTGGACAAAATGTGTAGAGGATTTTTTATGTTTTCAGTGTGTTTTATATTCATTTTTGTAATTCGTAACGGCCATATTTCACCGGCATAATTCCCCTGTTTTTTTTCTAGCACACAACAGCAACTTTGAGATTTAATACCCCAACAGCGCTTCGCCCGGCAACTTCTTGCCACCACCGCCCTCCCGCCCGTGACTCCGCTCCTTCCCTGGCGGCCGCGGCTCCTTATCGGAATCGAGGCATAATGGCGCATTGTCGTCATTTGAATGGCGCCCTCGCGACCCGTGGCGCGCCGTCGCTTTCAATACCTCTCTTAATGTATGTTAATCGGTACTCCGTTAATGGACGGCGAATATTGCGAGGGAACTCTGGCCAAGAGATGGCGAGCTTCAAATTCCTTGCTACCAATACTATTACGCACTTACTAGATAAAACTATACCATGAAGTGTAGGGAAGTGAATTAAAAGAAATAGAGCTGCATTGCTTTTGAAAGTATGTGAAGTACAATGCGATAAATCGTATTACCATTCTGCTCGTCTTACACGAAACATGTAATACAATTTATTACAAATACACGATACCTATGTCATGAACAGTCTCTCTGAAGTTTCTTTGGCTTCCTTAAAATATGAGCAAAGTAACCGGTAAACAACTAAGGATTCTTCATTCCGTGATTGACGTAGTTGACGTTTGGTTGCTTTCCTGCATACGTTCTAGAGAAATAGTACTTTAAGCGCTAATAAAACAATAAAGGCAATTTTCATGAACAATGGATGGTGTATCATATACATCTATGATATTTATGATTTTAATGATACTATAACAATGAAATCACAATTTACAGCACAGTTCAAAAGATGCAGAATATTTATCTGATGCGATTTTATTAGTCATATCTGAAGAAGTACTATAACTTACAGTTTTACGATGATACCTCGGCATATATAACTACAGAAATACATATCTTAAAATGATAATAGCAAAATTAAAATGCAAAGCCCAACATAGAAAATTAGGACACTGTTAAACGTGAAAACGTATAGCAGAACACAGACTCTACAGTTGTAATAAATATTTCTTAGATTCGATCGGGATTTTAAAATGCAACCTCGTAGTAGGGAATCAAAGCTAATATCTTGAAAATTGTGTACACCCTCGTAGGGCAAATCAAATCTGATCGAAGAAATAAGCTGTTTTGAAATAAATAAAACACAACTCCCCTAAAACGAACTACTCTCAGAACTCAAGTCACTGCAGTCAGAATTTTATACATGTGTTCGGATTTGATGTTATATTTTTTTTCATTCATGATCACAATTATGAACTTTTCATAGAAGGATACGTGACACATTATGTTTGAAAAGCAGTTTATGTCGCCTTAGCCTGTAGTTACGTCTTTGCACGTTCTGTCCGAGATGACAGGGCTCGCACTTCCTATCGATGTCGTTGCGCAACGACCTCTTGGCACGCCGCAAAGTACTAATGTCAGTCTTTTTCTGCGTTGGGCGATGAAAACGCCTTTATGGTGTCTTGGTCATGAATATGTTTATTGAGGCCCCCTGAGTGTTCCCTGACACGTTTCTTCCTCGTTCTCTTGCTTCTCGAAAAAGCCCAGCTCTGCCTGTATGCTTTTCAACTGCTGTTGTCTATATACGCAGCTATAAACTATGTTGAAACTTAGTTAAATATTTAAGGATAATAAAGCTTGCTGAAAAATACTTGGAATAAAAATTAACGTCCATTAAACCAATACAAATAATTTTATTAAACCTCGAAATTCTCGAAAAAGACGTCTTCAGAGCTTATGTTAAGCAACTCGTAGAATACCTCGTAATATATTTCGGACAACTAATACATCGATTTTCCTGATATGATTTTCAAAATACATTTGATTATTTGGATCGTTGTTTCAATTTTTACTTTCTACAAGTTTAGCACGTAAACTACACCACTGCCAAAATCCTCGAACGAAAATTAATTTGGGAAGGACCAGAACCAGAGGGACAGCAGGAGGCGCCCGGGGACGAACCCCATCTGCGTCAGTGACAGCGGCAAGCGTTGTAGGCGGATCGCGAACACGGCCGCCGCCGCCGCCGCCGCCCCTCGCACCCCTCAGAGAGGAGGGGGCTGTGCGTGCAGGGTGCGAATCCCAACAGACGGCCAGGCCTCGGGCGGCGCGAGGGGTCGATGGGACGAAGGGACGGGGCGGGAAGCGGCAGTGGCCATGTCGGAGGGGGACAGTGGCAGCAGCGGTGGCGGGGAGCGATGACGGTAATGCCAGCAGCAATGACTAAGGGGGCGCGGGTGGCCGCGAGGTAGTCTGCTGGCGAGTGAGGAGTGAGTGAGGGGCGTGGGAGAGGCGAGGGAGGGGCGAGAGAGGGGCGAGGGAGGGGCGAGAGAGGGGCGAGGGAGGGGCGAGAGAGGGGCGAGGGAGGGGCGGGAGAGGGGCGAGGAGAGGTGGGGGAGGGGCGAGGGAGGGTCGGGGGAGGGGCAAGGGTGGGGCGAAGGAGGGGAGAGGGGTGAGAGGGCGAGGGAGTGGCGAGGGGGGGGTGAGGGAGGGGCGAGGGGTGGGCAATGGAGGGGCGAGGGTGGGGGTGGTTGGGGCGAGGGTGGGGGAGGGTGAGGAGAGGGTGGGGTGAAAGAGGGGTGAGGGAATGCAGCGATGGAGGTGGTGAGGGAGGTGGCGAAGGAGGCGGCGAGGGAGGCGGCCAGATGAGGCGACGGTGGCGATGTCGACGGTGCGAGAGTGCGGAAGGGATGTCGGTCGGCGGCAAGCAAACGGGGCAGGGAGGTGTTCCAGGCAGTGGGATCGCGAGAGAGGAGGCTGTAGAGGGAGCGCGAGGCTGGGTGTGGCGCCAGATGCTTCTGACCGCTCCTGCAGTCCCCAGAGTCTCACTGCCTTCGCCATCATGTCCACCACCAACCCTGCTACCTTGTTTGCCGACGCCATTCCTACTCAACCACACGTTCATCAGTAGCGCAAACACCAACCTCATAGTCTTAACAGAATAACCCATTATCTTTGGCTAATTCCAGATGTGTTCATCAGTAGTAATGGTATATGAGATTAAAAATATAAACAAACAAAAAATATTTCAGTTCTTACTATCCGCTCTATTCATAATATATTACGGAAAGTTCTCTATGACGACATCAATGTAGAATCCAGCAATTGGGCTACGGCAGGAAATCCCCCCTGAGATGCAACGAACATTTAAAACAAAAAATTAAGGTTTTGTATCTACATTGCATAATTACATAATACAGGATTCGGCAGGTGCACTCGATGTTGCCACATACACAAAATGTGCATTATAGAACATAGGAACCCGATGTGTATATTTAAACCCCATGAAATAGTCCGAATTCTTTCCAAGACCCATTATTTTGGACCCATTACATTTTTGAAAGTTTACCATTTCTGATTAGTACCTTTGTACATCATGGATCAGAAAATGCAGAATCTCGAAAGACGTATTTATAAAAGTTAATTAAATATTTGATATTATATGTGTTTGAACAGCACAAACCTAAAAATATATGTTTGTAAACCAAATATTGGTAATATTACAATATTTACCCACACAAAATACCGGTCCTTCATGAGCTAACGCACGGTTGAGAGCGTGCCCATTTTGTGTTAGGTCTCAGTATAACTTTTGAAACAATGATTTAATTATAATTAATGCTTCTGTATGTGTTCAGTTTTTGACCAACTAACAACTACGAGTGCTACTGAAAAGTAACTCGATGATATACAGCGAAAAATTGAGAAGTGATAGTTTTTTAAGCCTATCAAGATTATTTATAGCGGTAATGCACTTTTCCTGTCTTAATGTTAAAATTTTTAAAAGCCTTGACTTTGTTTTCTCTCACTAGGAATATAGTCCGGGATAACAGAATAAAGAGCGAGTACGCTAGCTAGAAGAGACTACAGAACCCTGTTTCGATTATTGTCATTAAAAGTAATCAATTAATTAACTGGAAATCAATGGAATTTGTAAACGGGAGTTCGCAAACGCTTCGGTTAGGGAACGCTTTTCGTAACGTACAAATTATTCAAAAGTTATTGATATTACAAAGATGGCTTAGCCAGAAATAGGATTCAGAGCAAAATATTTTTTTTTGAAATAATGGTGGTAAATCTAAACATGTTTCAATGCGTTTCAATCTTTCATACAAAACAAAATAAAAAGAATTTTACATTTCAATTTTTAATGTATTTATTTGTTGTCTCTTTTAAATAATCATACTCAATGATATATTTCAAAAATTTAACCCAAATTTATATATTTAAAAACTATAAATGGTAAGCAGAAATGTTTTTTTTTAATTTGAAGAATTTTAACTACTGAGGATGAAATTAACTCTACATTTTCTTGTGTTCTGATATAACTACCTAATTAGAAGCCACGTTAAATTGAAATTAATTAGTTGAAATGAAATCCATTAGTATAAGTTACAACACGTTCATTACCTCGCAGAGGAAACAGCATATTTTGGCGAGCGCATGCATGCTCCTAGTGTGAAGGGGTTGTTTGACACAATGGGAAGGGTGCATATGGCATTGAGAGAGAAGATTGTTTTACTTGAATACTTGAAGTCACGACAGAGTGTGTAGTTACCTACATTGGCAGATCTACAACACCCTCGAAGTTCCTAACACATGCCCCAAGTGGTACGAACACTCTCCAAAACTGGTGACATCTGTTGGGCTCTATACAATATTGTACGACCAACGAATTCAAACGAATAGTTGGATAGCGTTAAACAAATCGGATATTGTTATTTGGGATTTGGAAAAAAATCGACTCTACTTGTAGATGTTGTTGTGCCTTGCGATCAAAACGTTGTTACCAAGGAGGTAGAGAAACGTCATAAATACAAGAGTTTGGGCATTCAGAGCATCTGAATGAGGGGTGAAAGAGTACAAGTCGTCTTTATAGTTATCGGAGCTATGGGATTCATTCTGCAAAACGTGTGTAAGAACTTGGCTGAATTCCCAGGTAAATCAAAGGACGGGGAAGTACAAGAAATAGCTTTTTTTGGAACAGCTCACATTTTGCGCAAAGTATTGTACAGGCACCGACAGTCTCTAGATCTGCTCCTTAGGTAGCTCGTTGCAACCTTGAGTAGATTTTATATTCAGCCTACTCATAACATCTTTAGTCGTGGTGTAGAAGGAATAATATTAATATTAATAATAATATAATAATAACAATATAAATATTCAAATGTCTAATCCACCACAAACCGGTCCACCGTCGTTGCCGACATCGACCCCTTCCCTTCCTCTGCCGACGTGGTTTTCGCGATGAGCGCCCTGAGACTGCTTCTGTCGCTCGCCGCGTTCACACAACGCGCGTCGGACTTCACACTTCATTTCAATACATTTGAATGCGACGTCGCGACGCGGAACTCCTTCCTCCTCCGCTTCCCAGCCCCGTCCACCGGCGACCGTCTCGCCTGCGACCGCCGTCGCGACCGCGACCGCGAGCGGCGACAGCCTGCGGTGCCTCCGCGGAGTTTCGGTCGGCGCTTGTTCGCAGTTGCGGCCGCTGCAATACACGAACTGTAGGAAAAATTTGAAGACAGAGAGAGTGGGTGTTCCGTCTCTAAGTGAATTATTAGTTACTAGTGAGAATCCGGTTAATTAAATAGCACTGTTAGTCAAACAACCAAACTGTTTTCTGCTTGAATTATTTTTTGTATTCCAGCATTATAAACGACATAACCTCACTAATACCCCTAACCTCTCGTATTTCAAGATTTCTATTCAATGTAGAAAATTACGTTCACTTCTTACACAACCTACACGAAACTGAAATTTAAAAAAAAAATGCTTGAGAATGCAACATTCACTTGTCCCCCGCCACCGTCCAACAGTGTAATTTTCTTCCGAAAGATCGCGCGGCAATCAGAAATTACAGATCCCGAATTACTATTTTTTTTTTAAATTTACGTTTTTTTATCGCACTTTTTAAAACGAATGCCCCATGTGCAGCTGAAAAGAAACACTATTTTTCAATCCATTGCTTCTTTATAAAAATCGGTTTCGTATGTCGCCCAAGTTATTCAAAAGACCAAACAGCACTTTGAGAAATCATATATAAGATTTCTTATGTTATGATTGTAAATGTTGAAGTAATTAACATTGAATGCCTAATCGTTAATCATTTATTTTGTGTTTGTTGGGTGATTGAAAGTAATTTAGAAAATGTATCATGGTTGATAGAGGTACGGAATACTTTAGAGTCGTTTATACGGTCTTGGGTTTGCTCTGTTGGATGAAGTAAAGGTGTACGGAACTATTTATAACTTGTGAGAAGTTATTAGAAATTGAGGTGGTTGTGTTTTTAATGATGATCTCTCGTTTCAGGTAAACATTTTTGTACGCAGATAATCTCCTTTGCATCAATAACTCCAACAATTAAAAGTCTTCTAAACATACATAAATGTTTACTTAAATAATCAACGTCTTGGCTATTAGCGACGGACGTCACATACATTACAAAATATTTTTTCTATAACCATAGAATTTCTAAATATTTCTTAAGTAATTTCAATGTTGTATTTATGTAAAAGATTAGTTATGGGGAACATGCTTGAGTAAAAAAATGAAGACAAAATTCATGGGCATCTACTCATTACGTAAGTATTAATACATCGCTGAAGGCGAAGACAATATAAATGTACTTCAAAAATATCGATAATTTTAAAAAATGTGGATATGTACGAGTATATTGCTGTAATGTAAATATGAAAGCTAAATATGGAGAAAATCTTGGACACGATTGTTTATAGTTTCCATTTCATTTCAGGAAGACTTTCGAGTATAGGCAACCGCTCCTCGCTAACACACGTTTGTGATGCGGGTTGCATTATGTAGCCTCATAACCGCCCTCACGGTCAGTAAAAGCGGGAAGTTTGAATTGTACTTTGGCTCGGGCCGCTATCAAGACCCTTGATGCACATCTTCACATTAAATTTCCATTTACAGAATATGCACTTGCAGCAATATATGGTATTCTGATACTTTTAGGGTAAATCCGAATATGAATTCTTGGATTTCGAGAAAAGAACAAGATTCGGCTAAACAAATTACAATAGCTGAAATGTTCTCCAAATAGTCAGTGTAAAGAAAACAGCACATCTTACATTATTTTTTCTTTTGTTTTACCATCTCATTATGTGATGAAAAACATAATTGTAAACTTGCATTTCATATTTTATACAACATTCATGATAAACAAAATAACTTTGTTTAATTCTTGAATTACATCATTATTAGAGACATATAGCATTAGCCGTCCGTTTGACTATAAATTATTGTTCATCTATCCACAAATAATTTATCAATAAATAAAGGCAATTTAAGTATGCCATAAAACCATTATTTTTGTAGTTTAATTTTCCATTACATTTAGAATTTACACTTACAACTTACGAAAAGTAGAAAGTACGTCATTTCCTTCGCGAGAAGTAGAAATTTTCCTTGAAAATAAGTTTATGCAAACGCGCAAGCTGACCCAACGAAGCAGCAGGTGTAGAAGCGGCGCATAGTGTAACGAGAATTGCGGGAAGTATGCGATGGTGTAACTTCTCCGATGAAGAAAAAAAGAGGCATTTTTGCGGCGGCCAGCCCTGAGCCGATGCCCCATCCACTCACCCCTTCGCCCCTCGCCCTCTTCCCCTCCTCCGCTGTGGCGCACTCTGTTTCGGGGGAGGGAAGTGAACAGGGTGGGGAGCGGAGGGGCGCCGTAATGGAGCGGCCGCGGAGGACATTACGCGGCTGAATCTTTCAACAGGTTGCGTTTTAAAACCCTGAGGTCGGCAGTAGCGCCGCGATGGCAATGGTGGGGACAATGACTGGATATTGCAGAGAGTTGCGGGTGGTTGTGGGGGAGGACGTGGGGATAGCATTGGCGATGATGGGACAAAGTGATGTGAAATAAAAGATGGCGGTCAATGAATAGGATTGAGGGGCAAGGGACAATGTAGGTGGATGATGGGTGGCGGCGATTGTTTTGATGGTTGCGATAGTGGCTGAGGTAGTGGTAATACTGTTGATGGTGGTAGTATTAAATGGTAGTTATGGAATTAGTGGTGATAATACAATAACAGTTAGTGAATGATGTAGTAATGTCAACTTTTGTCAGTTTAGTGGAGCGGCTGTGCTAGAGTCGGCATTGAGAAGCGCTATTGTGAGAAAAGAGCAGACAAAGAAGAGGAGTAGCAGATTGTGCTTTGCCAGAGCAATCTGCAGGTATGGCCATTCTTACTGTGCGCCCAAGATGTAACATGTGGAGCTCTAAAAGGCAATATTTAATTACTTTTCTTTCTGTGATCATTATTATCAGTAAACTTGCTTTCATTACCTTTTTTAGCGTTATGTTGTTAATATTTCAAATGTGTCCTTTTGACACTAATCTCAATATAAAAATGTTTATGTCAAATATGAAATGTTCGTATTAAGAAAAATAGTGTGCCGAAACTAGTAAACTTCATAACCTGAGTTTACTAGTTATATACCAATAGATCATTCCTGCGTTTCTAAAAGTAGTATCTATAAAGTAATATATATCAGACATTTTCTTATTTTTTAGATTTTATCGTATTTTCTTAACTTTTGCATTATTTTTAATAGTCTCCGATAGTGAGTCAGGAAGATCTTAAGACTTAAAAATTGTGATCATTAAAATTCTCCTTGGGTCTGTGAGTATGTGTGAGACGATAAACATATCAATGGAAGAGGCACTTGTTTGTGTCTACTCAAGTGTCGCGGATTAATCTTTTAGCAAAACCTAGAATTGAATTTTATCCTCACTGGGCATGTGTTATATTAATTTTTTTCGTTTAGAAACAATATTTTCATTCATGAAGCTCCATTACGCTTATACTTCATTTTTATAAGAATATAAGAAATTAATGTGCCTTTCGTAAGTATATAAGAAAATAATGTAGCTTTTTATACATTCGCCTTAAGTTTCGAAGTACCTCCGAACACCTACTACGTATCACAAGACTGACGCCAGCGTACAAAATGGTCTCCTGCAAACTCCTTCGGAGGTAAACGGCCGCGAAATACACAGAGGGGCGGCCGCTTCCGGCGGTGGCCCGGGCGACGGCGCGGAGGGCGGCTTCAGTGGCCGAGGGTGGGCGTGGGAGCGGGCGGTTGAGAGGAAGCCACATCACGCGGGCGAGCGCATCTCGCCAGCGCCCCCGCAGCCGGCTTCCCCGCGATTCACCACCTCTCGCGCGAGCCCCACCGACCACAAAGGCCGCCGCCGGCAGACGAGGAAACGGTGGATGAGGTGTGAAGGTAGCTGTGGAGACGATAGTGGAGGCGGCGGTGGAGACGGCGGCGGAGGCGACGGTGGAGGCGACGGCGGAGGCGACGGTGGAAGCGACGGTGGAGGCGACGGTGGAAGCGACGGTGGAAGCGACGGTGGAAGCGACGGTGGAGGCGACGGTGGAGGTGGAGGACGAAGGTGGTGGTGGCGGTGGAGACGACGCAGTTCATGGTGATCAAAGCGGTAGCGAAGATGACGATGGAGGTAGCAGTGGAGGCCACAGCGGAGATGGGTGTGGTGGAAGCGGTGCAGACGACGAAGCTCGGGGTGGAAGATGCGGCGGTGAAGATGGCGCAACGAAGTCTGCATTGGAGGCTGCGGTGCTGGTGGCAGTGGAAGTGCAGGGCGGATGGCCACGGCACGGTGTGTCGGAAGGTGGGCATCGGGACGAAAGTGGAAGCGGCGGGGCGGCAGTGGCGAATGCGACGGTGGAGGTGGAAATAGGGACGGCTGAGGTGCCCTGGAAGACAGCGGTAGGAAGCCCGCCGCCGCGTGAAACGAGATCGCCACCGCCGTCACCGCTGCCGCCTGACTGCCCAGGCGCCCATGCCTGCGCCGCCGCTGACCACTTGGCCTCAAAGAGAACGCCTCGTACGTTGACTGGACACGTCATTCCACACACCTGATAATATCGCTGTATTTGCTTTGAAAGAACAAGAACTCCCCCTCGCTTTCTTATAAATCCTCGGATATATGTTATTTCTCTGGTATTTAAAATTGTATGTAAGATATTTAATAATTTCTTTCCTTGGAACTTATTTTAAATGAAAAAATCAGATTTGCTCGAACGTTTAGTGAATGTTATTGAATGTGAATGAAATTAGCAATTTTCTACCGAACAGCAATAAATAATAAATGAAATTCCAGCAATTCATTATTACACTACACTACATGTAGCCAAAGTTAATTTACAAATGTGATTATATTCTACTTCACCTCACAAAGTATCTGAATAAATAAATTGTGTGCATCTATTATGCATTAAAATATTTATAAAATAATTCGATTCTACACACAAAATTTGGCGCAAACTACGATACACGATATTTAAGTACAAGATATTTAAGAAATATTGTACATTTTTTTAAATACTATAAAATGTCAACGTTTTTGCTTAGGCAGTTAACCTGAATAGTACCTTACATGGTTTTACCTGTTGACTCTAGAGTTATCTCTGGTGTTGATTAGGCTAGAAAGAGTTCATTGCTGGCAGCACAAAGGAGTAGGGTTCAATTTATGTCCGCAAGCCTTGCCGGTGGGTACTTCACCACGTCCCCTTCGGTGTACATAGCGTGACGACCCCATCATGCGACACGCACACACCTTTCTCTAGGGCCACGTTACCCCGAGGCCTACACGTTTACCCGGTAATATAAATCTAATTTTATGGAAAGGCAACTCCATAGAAAGGCCATATAATTAGGCGTACGCCTTTCACGGAAATTAAAGCCAACGTCAAACACGCGATCCGCGCGCGCTCACGCGGTGCCCTGTGATGAAACTGTTCGGTGCCGTTGCAAACATGGCGCTGCTCGAGCTCCATTTCCGGTTCCGGTTATAAAAGGCCGACTTCTCTATTCGCCTGGGCGTGGATCTGTCAGTCGGCGAGGTACATGTCCTAGTGATAAAAGGATCTCGACTGGGGACGAAAGAGTTAATAACTTGCCGAAACACACTCCCGGACAGCAAATATTGAATCGTACAAGAGAATGATAATATAATTCTACGGCTATGAATTTGTTCAATGATATCATTTCCTGCGGTTCAAAATGTATTTATTCATTCGCTATGAATTATATCAACTGAAATATAGTTATGATAAATATATTGTGAAAATAAATTAACCGTGATATTTTTACATGATTAGTTTTCATAATTCAAACAGTTCCGTAGCGGCTTCCACATTGCATGTTTATATTGATGATATCATAGGTAATTCTGCAAGTGCTTCGGAAATAACCAATAAATTAACTTAGCAACTCCGGCTTTTAATGATAATTTTGAAAATTCTGATGAAAGTAATAAATTTATTTCTGAAATATAAAGAGTGTACTGAACTAAAACGTTATTTTATCGCTTTGGTTATCACTGCTTGATATATAATATCACACTATCAATTTTACACAACTCAATTTATTTCCACTCATACAGTATCAATTTAAAAGGCATTCACAATACTAATGCACCTCTATTTCATAGTGATTTCAGTGTAGTCTTCGCGTTAAAAATTGCTCTTTTCTTCGTTAGTTTGCACATAAATATTTCTATTTCACATTCACTTCTAAAATTATCTTAAAAAGAATCATAAGAATGAAGAAATATATTTTATAAGAGTGTATATTTCAGCACTTAAATATATCAAACTTTTAATATGAGTAGAAATTTACTTTAAAATATTTACACGAATTAAAATGATTTCATAGATAATTCGTGATTATAATATCTGATCCTTAGAGAAGTATTACTTCCCGATAATCGTTAATGAAACGTAACTTCTTTAAGGAGTATTTCTTAGATTAAATATATAAGTTATGAAAATTCTTTTAAATATTAGAGATTGACCAACATTTTTTGCTACCCTCAGAGATATCTTGGAAGGTATGAATTGTCAACAAATCTCATAGATTTGAAACATTTAAGTAGATCACAAGGTAGATTCAAATTAGTGTTTGACGATGCTGTTAATATTTCATCACCACGCAACCAAGTCACTCACGGACTCAACAATTCATGCGACAGGGTCCGTCGCTAATGTTTCAGAAGCACTTAAC
Source organism: Acheta domesticus (assembly GCA_031308135.1). Classification (NCBI taxonomy): domain Eukaryota; kingdom Metazoa; phylum Arthropoda; class Insecta; order Orthoptera; family Gryllidae; genus Acheta; species Acheta domesticus. Next base: position 112,380,173 of record JAHLJT010004567.1, on the reverse strand, counting down.
GGCGATGCGGCGTCTCTCGGCGTCGGGACTCGCTCTGAGCCAAACCCGGACAAATTATGAGCATAGAAAACTAAAACTGAAAAATAAACATTTAATAATATTAATTCCCAAAAATTCACATAAAAACTACAAAAACAAGAATAATTTTATACGTTCTTGCTTACGAAGGATATCTTGATCAATATAAGCTCTTCCTGAATCAAACTTTGTACCTGCTAAGAAAGAAACTAACTAATTGATTATTTCTGACAATTCTCTATTATAGTTTTCTATTTTTATTTATTATGTTGTTTTGTATAGACTTAAGGATGAATTTTCAGATTGATATTTGATTTATTTTTCATTTTGTAGGAGTCTGTTGATTTTATTTGCTCTTTAGCAACCTCCTCCTCGGCTTCTAATCTCCCATCTTCTTATGGAATCCTGGTGCCCTTCCACTGCTTCCTAACCATACTTCTCAATGAAAGCTTGCTTCCGCCACACGGTATATTTTTAACTCAAAGATATGACTGAAGATATGAATAAATTGGCAGTTAAGGTGAGATACACTGAGGTATGATGAATCTTCCATGCCACAATCACAAGAGAATACCATTCGATCCCACGCCTTCTCTATATCGGCAACTGACTCTACCGAATACGTATGTATTCAGGTGAATGTTCCTGCATTAAGTCTAGAGAGAAAATAGTCGTTAATAATAATAATAATAATAATAATAATAATAATAAAAATTTGGCTAAACTCCCAGGTAGTTCAAAAACTGGGGAGTGCAAGAAATTGCTTTATTTGGAACAGCCCACATTTTGCGCAATGTATTGTAGAATCACCTATAGTCCCTAGATCTACTCATGAAGTAGCTGGTTGCAACCTACAGCTGATTTTATTTTGAGCCGAATCATAACATCTTTAATCGTAATGTAGTGGAAGAATAAAAGTAGGCATTTAAAATACGAGAATAAAAGACACTACTTTGCGCAACATTGTTTATTGTAATAGCAGCTCTTAATGGTCATCATCTTTAGTTATCTTCTGTTTGAGAGCCAGAAGGCCGGCTACGTCGATTAATCAATGGGCACAAAATAATCGAAACGCCGCTTGTGGGAGTCATTTGAGCTATTTCCATCCCACTGAGTGGCGCGGCGCGGCGCGCAGCGTAGGCCGCTCTGGGCGTGACAGCTGCGCCGTGTCGGCGGAGTCGAGCAGAGGTGAACAGGCCAGGCGGAGACCGCGAAGGGGTCGAAGCCGCGCCTCTCGGGCATCAGTGGCTGGCAGCGACGGCTTTGCGGCCGTCACCTCCGCGCCACGCGCCCGGCGACGTTCGCCAGCATATTCATGCGACAGCGCCCCGCGCCGCCGACCTCGATGCGGACGTCGACGGCGCGCCGGAAGCGCCGTGAAGTTGTGGATCGCTCGGTTGCGTTTGACCTCTGACTACGGAACTAAAATTAGAAACTCATTTATAAAGGAGGATTAATCCTAACCGAAATACGTATATAGGACCCCATAATACCAAAAAAATTATACAGTTGGTAACAGTTTTGTTTGTACAGTCCATACTTTTTCTCGAATATCGTTAATTTTAAGTGGTAAATTAATACTAATGAAAAATATATTATAAGATAATTGAATAATTCCAGTTAAATAAAATTTAACTTTGTACACCTAGAAGAAATGACCTTGAATTTGGTCATTTCCAGCACATTTAGTCGCTCGCAAACTACCCGCTAGGAAGGTTTCCAAGCAACAAAATGTGCTGGTGAACTTCAAATTCATGGCCGTTTCGTCTAGATGTACAAAGTGACATTGTATTTAAATGGAATTATTCAATTATCTTGTAATATTTTTTTAATTAGTATTAATTTTCCACTTCAAATTAATATTTTTCAAGCAAATTATGGACTGTACAAACAAGACTGTTACTATCAGTATATTTTAACGCTCCGTCCATATATGAGCGGCCCAAGATGATTTCAGTACCGGGACGCGTTTGAAAGCCGCGCGCCTAGAGAAAGTGATGTATTGTGAGACCACGGAACTCTGATAAGCGGCGTTATCATCTAGGGAGATCGCGCCTACTAGGAGAAGCAGGAAAGGAGATCAGAAGACGATTAGATGAACGCACAATGAAGTGTGAGGAAGTACTGTCGAAAGATTGTAAGGGGGTGATAATGTACCCAGAACTTGTATTAGTTACGATTACGTAAAGTAAGGAATGCAGAAACTGTAGAGGGCGGTGGAAGTAGTGCTGACGTTTCGCGGCTTGCTGGGACAGTAAAACTTAAAAACAACTCCCGTGTTAACGACACGAGTAAGAAGATTTACTGGTGGTTGAACTGTGGATAGAGGCGAGCGGAAACCACGGAGAGCGAGCTGGCGACACGAGTAACCACGGTAGAGTAACCATGGAGAACAAGCTGGTGGCCGATACTGCTAGCGGAGTTTTGGGCCTTGGCCCTGAGGCCAAAATCAGCACACCAGGTCGCGAAGTTTTTGCGCGGTTATCAGTTCGTCCCCGGAGCTCCGTTTCAGCCACGAGCGGCTCATGCTGCCGGCAAAACCACGGTGCGCATGGCTCATGCCGCCATGCACGGTGAAGGCTACTTGAACCCCAAGCTTCCACAGTAAAAACCTCAAGGAGAGTTTAGATATTACATTGTCTGAATAAATTAATTAGGACAAAAATTATTGAAAAGAGATTTTGATGAAAATCTTGAGGATTTCAATAGTGAATTAGGAATTGTAAGTTGAGGAAATATAAGGGCTACGTGATATGTGGAGTTTATTGTGATTTGTTTCATTTGTGAACATTGTTTCGAGTTGGGGTATTTATGCTAGAGGGAGAGGGGAAGAAACAGTACTTCATTACATCAACTGACTTCGGGATGAGTGAAGAGCCAGGGATTATTATGAAATATTATGCAGAAATTATTTTGCAAGGCTGTCACTTAGATCGATGTAAAAGTTGCCGTAAATAAAAGTTGTTAATTTTATAAATATGACTGTCCGAAATCTTTTTGGATCTTCTTGACTTTTAAATATTATGCAGGTTTAAAATAAAATTGGAGACAGATCGTTTAGTGTACATGAGAAATATCATTCGTTGAACACGCAAGATATCATTCGTTGAACAAGCGAGAGGCCATTCGTTGAACATGCGAAACAACATTCGTTGAACATGCGAGAGATCATTCGTTGAACATGCGAGAGATCATTCGTTGAACATGCGAGAGATACTTCATTGAACATGCGATGAGGTCATTCGTTGAACATGTGAGGGACAATTCGTTGAACATGCGAGGGTCATGAGATAGACACGGGAGAGACAACGTGCGAAAAGTCATGTACAGAACATGCAGGAGAACATGAAGAATAAATACAAGGAAATATGCTTAAATCATCCGAAGGAACGTACAGAGAAAATTTGAGGGACCATATCAGGAAGCACGTATGGAAACATGCGAGGGTAAAATGGAGCGAAGAATTAAGTGAAGGCTTAGCTCTTCTGGAGTCCACTACTCCGTAACATGGCGATCAGAAACGAGTGCAAACTAGAAATCAATGAAAAATTAAATTGCTGCGTTAATATGTTAATCATGATAGGCCTACAAGGCTGAAAAGTGCAGTTAAGGTTTTGGCCTGACGTTGGGATGCACTATAAAGCTATTTTCGCTTTTCCAGCAATAGTTTGAAAAGTGCGGGATGTTCGCATGGATCTAGCGAGTATAAGTTAATTTAGACTGAAGAATATAAATAAAGAGTAAAAAATATTTTATTCTGAATTTTATGGTCGCTTCTAAATGATTCATAAGATGTTATGGCCCTCTTTATCGTCTAAGAGTGATAAAATTTGTTTAAACTACACTCAATGGTGCTGTAAATGGTAAAATATTATCGTGGGTGCTAATTGCGTCAGGAACAAAAAATGGTCATTAAAAGAGGGAAATTTAATACATCTTATTTATGTTACATCTTACATAAAAAGTACAGCTAAAAGTAATATTACACACTACGATAAGACATACTTTTTCTACACAAGAAAGGTTGCTTCCGGTATGTGAAGGTATCTCTTTTTAGTCTCAAATAATAAATTGCTATTAATTATTTCATGTGTTTTTCATCTGGAACATCAAATTCTTCACATTCTTTCTGTATTATCGTATAATCTTTATTTCTGTTTAAATGATGAAGTAGTCTGTTTGATACTAAAACTTTAGTTCAATTAGTTTAGAGTAAAATTATGCTTGCCCTGCACTACTAATGCAAATAAACGAAACTTCCAGAATGCGAGTGTAGTTTTCGCCCTTATTATTACATTCATTTAACATCTAATGTCAAAGGGATTATTTTAATTGTTTCACGAGTTAAAAGTTTGGCAAAAGAACATTGTGAAATGATAACTTTTTCATAATTGGTAGCGCTAATTAGAGGATAATTTTTAATAATAAAAACTATCGGAAAAAACGAGAAAGAATTGCTTTTCGCAAAGGGAACATGAATGGTTAAAGTTCAACTCTTTCGGGAATATCATACAAGCACGGCAATTAATTTTCACTTACGTCAAATTCTATTTTAAAAGCTTTTACTGAAAATGTGACCCGGGGGAAATTTTCTTTGATCATTAACGATTCTATTATACGAGTAAAACCAATGCATCTGATATTTTACGAAGTTGGAAAACCAATTATCTAGATGTTCCAGGAAACATCACCTCTTTAGATTTAGTCGTCTTTTACACGCTAAAATCTTTCCCTTTGCTTAGCGAGAGATCTAGTGTAATTATCTGACACATCTTCTAATAGATTTATTTGGGAGGCTAAACGTCAGTTAAGTAACATTTCCAGTTCGAGCACGATTCCACAACTTTCTGAGGAGTAATAACGAATTGCTCTAACGACTGCGTCACTGTGTGACGAAATCATTGCAGAGTTGCGTATGTAAATAATTTCATGTTAATTATGACGATGTATTTAAATAATGTTATTATCAGATTCTAGTAAACAATAATCTTAAAGAAAATAAATAACCATACTTTGCAGTAATTTATATCCTCTTATTCTGATATATATTATTTTCCGGTATGTCCTATACACCACTCTGGGTGCAGACTTTCCACGTAGGTATCATTCTGTACAACGAAAATATTGCTGGATTATAATTATACCTTTTCAACTTCAAAATGAGAACAAACAATTTCAAATTGAGTACTTACACTCAAAATGAGAATAAACACTAGCATATTGGAATTAAACACAAACTACTTCAAATTGAGAAAAAACAAAGTTGAATAGATTAGAGTTTCATTTGTTGTCAACAAAACTAACCTATATTTCGCCGTGTATGGGTAAGGCAATGATGTATACATATACTCCTAGATGGATGACTGTCTCCTTGGCGGTGAGGCCACCCAAGGCGCCATTTTGCACGGCAAAAACCTTGTTCGTATTGCCGAAAGCGGTGTGTTGTAGTGAGTTTTCTCTTGAGTGATTAGTGAAACATTTTTTGTTTTGATTTTTTAAATGTTATCATTTTGATCTTTACTTAATGTAATTGTCATTTTCAAAGTTGGCCCAGGAAATCAATTATTTTTTGCCTTTTTTTATCCATGTTTTATCACTATAAGGTGGGTTTCACAACAATATCGTGTAGTGGAATCTTAGTCTTAAGTGTTCATGTTTTGAACATGTATTTTAATCTATTCATTTATTCTCTAAATGTATGTTTTGTTCTATTTCCTGTTATGTAAAATTAAAAGAAACATTATCTATTATTTGAATATTTTCTTTCAATGGTGAAAGGTATCATTTGAATGTTTGTTCCTGCAAAAAAGTTTTGTATTCATAAGTAAATAAAAATGTCAGCCCATAAAAAGTACATATGTACTATATTTCTCTATGTGTTTTTATTTTAAATCTCTCTGCCACTTCCCAAATCCAGCAGTTATTTACAATCATCCATTCAGAGAGAAAAAAGGGATATTTGGAGTGAAACGCAGTTTTTCAAATCACATCAACAATAACAACGTCTTATTCTTCTATTTGAAAACGGAATATTGAAACAGAGAAAGAATCCTTAATAATAATAAAGCTACCGTAGTAATAATAATTATTTACTGTCACGTGCAGTATTAACATATAAATTGATCTCTTCTGAAGTAGTATAAGACGTTTGTACCTGTAAGTCATCATAAAAAACAAGTCCTCATTTTTGCAAGTCTCCGGTAACACTATGTCAATGCTGTTCGTAGTTTTATGTAAATTATAAAATATATTTCGACAATTTGTTGTTGCCTACAGCTTTACTTTCTTATGATGGAACAGAACCATGTTAATAAATACAATGTATACGTGTTACACTCGTAAAAATCTACCGAACTTTCATGGGTGCAATTGACATTCGAAGCTTTTGCCGTGCAACATGGCTCCCTGTACGGCCTCAACTCCGCCTATTGGGAAAGCGCGGAGTCAGCCATCTAGTGGTATTTATATACATCATTGGGTAAGGTAATTGCGTTATAATGATTTACATAAAGAAAAAGGAAACTGAGGGGAATAAAATACAAATTTGTGCAGTATGTAGTAATAATGTGGACTGGAGAGCGCTCACTAATACACTTGGAGTGACAAGATCTACTGCATATCGGTGGGTAAAACGTCAAGACGAAATACCACGACAACACGGTGGACGAAGACGATGGCGTAATGTTTACGATAAAAGACATTTGTAGAAAGCCTGCGAAAAGAACAGCGATGTAATTAAAATATATCTAAACGAACAGAATAATGCTAAATGTACTCTATAAAATGACATTAACATGAGTTTGCTGTATTATTTTATTTTTTCCAAAAATTACAAAAACGATTTTTACTTGTGTCTCACATGGTTAATATTTACATTACTGGCTATTCGTTTACATTATTATATTTATGAGTACATGTGCTTTAAATAATGTCAAATAAAATTTCTCGAAAACTCAACTGTTATCTGTAAAAACTTGCTCAAAATTCCGCATTCTCAGAAACGCTGAAACGCCATTTTTTCCAAAATGATTTCAAATTTTATTCTTCAAACTTTTCGAAGGGATAGTACTAATTGCAGTCTTTAATATGAAGTAATGTTTATTTTGGGGTGGTTTTTTGTTTTTTCAAAAATTAACCAAATTAAACTTTTTGAAAGATCTCTCACGCCGTTAATATGCACGTTTCCAGCAATTTGTTAACACTATTGTATTTCTGAGTTATGCACTTCAAATGACTTCTAATGACGTTTTTCAAAAACTCAAAACTTTTCTGTGAAAAACAGCTTCCAATTTCGAATTTAACGTGGCGCTGAAACGCCATTTTCTTAAAAGCTAAAAGTTTTTCAAGAATTGCCATTTGGGCCGAGATTTCACTGTTCTTTAATATGATGAAAATAATATCTTTGTTCTGCTATTAGGAAAGGGAATAAAACGAGAAAAAAATACTTTGGGCGGTGACAGACGGCAGCTGGCAAGAATATGTGGCAAGTCTGAATAGCTAGCCGAGACCAAAAAAAATTGAAAATAATACGGGAAAGCCTATGCCATTCTGTAGCACCACTAGGTTAGAAAAAAATACATTCACAAAAAAATTATGAATATCGTAATTTGCAATTTTCGGAAATTGAGAGTTCAACAATAAACAGAATTGGGCCTTTTTTAAGCTACCCTTGCTCTAGCCGAGATAAAATGTAATTAAAAAATTTGCAGCTGTTTTGGAAAAAATGTTGAAAATGTTAGGGCTTCGAGTATAGTGCCCCCAAACTAAAAATATCTATTTCAAATTCGCAAGGCTTCGATAACGTCTAGATATATCGAGGAATAAATATTTTGGAAAAATGTCGTCTGAAGTGGTAGGGCGCTGGTGTTGAACACACACAAACAGTTTTTTCATAAACTAATTTTTCGATTTCAAGGATCCACAAAAACGGAAATTCTCTCTACACATGTTAGAGGAAGTTAATTTATTACTTTAGAAACAAAAATTATTCACTTTCTCGGAATGAGTGCCCAACAAAACGAGTTTTTCTTTGAAAATGTGATATTGCTAGCCTTTCCGCACTTTCTTTATACTCCTAAGCCACATGCAACGAAATAAAAATCACCAAACCCAATGGTAGTTTGCAACATCGGGAGAGCGTTTGTATTTTGCTCTGAATGCAAAGTGCATTTTTACTTTGTAGTTAACTGTAAGCTTTTTAAAATTTACCCCGAAATGCAATGTAATTGATATGCATCTCTAAAAGTAATTTTAAAAAGGTTACATGAAGAAAAATATCGTATCTTTAATGTCCGAGGGCATTTAATGTATGTATTAATAAAGTCCATATTTGACATATACGATATGTGGTCTTTTAATCTTTGTATTATTAGCAATATTTCGAAACAATATATCCTTTTTAATTAGTGCTTCGTTATATTGTAGAATTCAAAATGTCTGCAAAACTTGGTTTATTTGGTTTTGGGTATTAAGCGTCAATAAGTATACGCGGATGTATAATTACATTGCTCTGAGAATTTTGTCAATTTTCTTCCTAGAAACATCTATCGAATAAGTAGGACTTACTCGAAATTTTTTCTATTTACCATTCATATCGATTATGAGCAGTGTTTGCAACAAATAAAATGTTTGTTAGTTAAAAGTTTTGAGAAATCGAAGACAACGGGTGGGTGGCAGCAATGGTAGGCTGGTGGGAGCTTTGTAGGTGAAGGGATATTTTCATGTTCTCTATATGAAATTTTCAGGCTTGGTACAAGATTAAAACTGCTGTCTTGTATACCCGTGTTTAAATTGTATAAGATTAAAATACAAAATTGCTAGAAATAAACAGGAAACAATTGTTTTGGGTTAAGAAGAAAATTAGGGCAAAAGTCATAAAATGCTGACCAACAAATAATGCCAGAATAGTTTGACATTATTTTAAGACGAAGAAGAATGCTATTTTTGCTAATTAGAGGTAACAACGTGGATTTTAAAACCAACTTACGGTTTGGCTGTAATATGAAATATGTCAAGTTAATACAGGCTATACATTAACAATTCTTGTATAGTATTTCTTGTAAATTTGTTATTTGGAGTTTGCGATGCTTGAAATGAATACATGACCAGCAAATTCTTCTTCCAGCAGACTAGAAACCACCAAGGGGCAATGAAGGGGCTATACTCTGATGATTATTGGAAATGTAGGTGATTGAGTGATCGATGTACCCGCTCACTCGCAGGAAATGCCGCGTAATATGGCTTTAAAGGGGTCCCTGTGACCAAAGGACTTCCTGACCCGGGCACTCAACCTCACGGCTCACACATCCCCTCCCTCTGTAGGCACAGGCGGGATGGGACAGGCGCAATTACGTCGTTCTGTACACCATAATTGGATGACTGAATGCAACTGCTGCCGTCCAATCTTGGTACGGAGGATTTTGCTATGCGAAGCATAGATCACAAGGCATATTACTCGGAAAACAAGCAAATTATGTTTGTGAAATAAGTGGGTATAGCTGCTTGGAAATTTGATGTTTTCATTTAAGCTTGATTTCAACAAATTTTTGAACAAAATTTATTTTAACATTCTTATCATTTAAACATGATAAAATAACATTATAAATGAGCATGAAAGGTAATATTATAAAACTTTTGGTTCATGATTAGTTTCTTTTTTGTATATCCGAACAAGATTTTTTATTTAAGATAAATAATATTTTATATAAATAATTTATCCCTGACACAATGAAAAGCGCCATATATTGTCGTATCAACAGGAAAAAACACCTCAATGACAATATTTTATTCGGATAAATAAACTATTTTTTGCTTCACTAATCAAAAATAAAAAGATGTTATTACTCGTTACATAATTAAATGATGATTTGCGTTCTTATCTAGTGTACGGTTTGATGGCTTCTTAAATATTAACTTGAAATTGTAGCCTTTATTAAATTTCAAATACTTTCTTGTTATAATGCAAATAAAGTTTCTCTTTTAACACTAATATATAATACTCATTAATTCTACTTTCTAAACATTCATTAAAAATATTTAATCTATAAAAATGTATTTCCTTCCCAAGAAAATATTGCTTATGCTTACAGACGTAGATTCAATCACACACACACACATTCATCAACATTATGAATCTTTAAATAATACACAGAAAATGTAAATATTTTGTCGTGAATTATTTCATTTTCGTTCAAATGAGAAGAGAAACTGTAAATGAAATATTAATGTCAAGAAATTATTTCGCACTAGAGCCACAGTTTGTAAGAATTTCAATAATATGAATAAAAAAAGAATTAATCTCGTATTTTATAATTCAAGATACGGTAAACATCATACAAAGTATAATCTAATTTACACGATTATTTGGTCAAAAATGTGTTTTACTGTAGGCGAAAAAATTACTATTCTGTGGTTCATACAACCTTTTGTGTACCTATTCCTGAGAAGCTATTTCCATTTCATGAGATAGTGAAACTTGCAAACAAGTAAATATAAGGAGACACATTGTCTCTAAAAGAAAATACTCATCATTCACTACGTGACAAAGAGTTCTCATTTTAAAATACCATTGCCGTGACATTTATCGAGTTCCCATATCCCAATGACAGTCGTTCTCACACAACAGCCGTCAGCCTTAAAACAGCCCGGCATTCCGCACATTTTTACTCCTTCAATCATGGAGAGCGAGAGCGCGGTGCAGACGGCGCTGAGTGGAGTCTTGGGGTGGGGGAGGAGATGGGGTAGAGGGGGGAGGGAGGGGAGGGACGCGGGGCTGCTGCTCTGTATTCTTGTCACGGCGAGCGGAGAAGCGTGGCGAAGGAGCTCCCCCCTCTCCGACGCCATCAGCGCACTCACGGCTTCGCTCCACCCACGCCTCTTCCAATTTCATCTCCCCATGCAACGTTTCGTCCCTGGCTTCACGACATACGTTTCTATGGTTCCATCGTTCACGACTTCATTCGGTCTAGTATTTCCAATATTGATTTATGTCTGTATTTATTATGAAATTATTGGAAACAATTATTACACTGACAATATTTTATTCTTTCTAAAATTTACAGGTTTCGAATATTTGGGTTCGGATTATGCTTCAGTTATATTTTCATTAGTTATGGTTTTCTATAATTTTTTGTCGATAAATCTCTGATGAAAATGTTGGGAGAGAAACTCGGCCAACTCTTCCCATGGTGTCCACTTATATCTAATTCTTCTCCCGTCATTCTCTCTCTCCTCTTTTTTCTTCCCTCATTCTCGCTTCCTCTTCATCCATCAGTTGCATTCCACTCATCATTTCAGTTTATAATTATTGCGTGCCCCAGCTTCTTTATGACATCATCAGACTTCAGACTCGATTGTAGTCACCTGTATCACTAACTACAATCAACTCGAGCTCATCTGCCTGTCATACATGCAGGAACACTGCATCTCTCATTCAAGCGACCTCAGTGATGTGCAGAAGTCTCAAAATACTGACATCCGTAACGACCTTAACATGCAATGTGACCTATCAACTCCATTCTCTCTTAAACAGAATCTTTCTTTGCCACCAATTCTCTCTCAATGTGATAAGATTTTCACTTCTGTAATTTTCGACGCAGTCTGTGACTTTTGCAAACATCGCTTACTTCCTCATCTCATTCCGTTTTGTCTTTGACGCGTCAACTCATATTCGTCTCCATCTTCCCGTCTCACAAGTGTCGTCTCAACTCCATCTCGCCGCGACCATACAATCCTTACTAACGAGTTCATTTCCCACCGCCGCGCCGTCACCTCTCTCCATTCCGGCTGAACCGGTGGGCGCGTCCCTCTGCGCCTCAGAAGCGTCAGTCGAAACGGGCGCGGGGCCGGCTCGAGAGACCGCTTCCACCGCCACCGCCCATTACCACTCGCTTCGCCATCGCCACCGCCTCATCGCCACTACCAGACCCCCTTTGTCATCGCCAGTGCCACCATCAACATCTTCGCCAACACCGCTACCGCTCTTTTGGTCTCCGTCCACATCCGCTACCACTACTATCTCATGGTTTTTGCCACTGCTATCACCGCCGGCACTGCGGCACACTTAATCGCCACTTCGAACCCCCTACGCCACCGCCACCGCCATCCCACCGCCACCGCCGCCGTCGCCGCCGCCCCGCCCCCGCCACCGCCGCCACCACCGCCGCCGCCATCTCCACTACCCTCTACCACTACAACCCCACCGCCACCAACACCACCTCCGCCACCGGCATCGCCACCGCCACCACCACCGACACCACCACCGACACCACCACCGACACCACCACCGACACCCCCTCAGCCACCGACACCGCCCCGTTTGCCACCGCCCGCATCGGCGCCGCCGCCGCCGCCGCCGCCGCCGCCGTCACCGACGCGGCGCTTTCTTTGAGCGGGCGCTCGTGTTTGAACAGCGGCGCCTCCGTCGACAGCGAGCGAGGCAATGCGCGCAGGCACACGAGGCACGGCGGAGGAAGGAAAGAAGGAAAGAGGGACGGAGGGAAGTGATGGAGTGAGCGACCAGTGCGAAGCAGAGTGGAGGAATTTTTGTGAAAAGATACCCACGCTCTGTGTTCGATGTTCGCCAGTTGCCAACTCCTACTGCGGCATTCCCAAACGGTCGCTCGTGTTAGAGGTGTTACCCAGTGTTGTAGATCTGTGTCCTACATATGCCGCCTCCTCCACAGGGTTTTGACAGTTCCTCGTGCATTGAGGATTTCCAGGAACAACATTAATTTGCAGTAGATGTCACCAGACTAGCTGCGCATTGCTTCCCGCCGGGTTCCAGGAAGGATACTAATCAGAGTTCGTGCCCTGAGGGCGTCTGCTTCATAAGCACGACCATGACCTTTGATATATGCTTATGCCGTAGTGGGAGAATAGATTGGCTAAACATCCACAACTTCAGTCGACTACGAGTCTATGAGTTTACTGGATGATTTTGGTTAGTCGGTGTGTCACTCACCTGCTACATTACATATTATTAACAATCATGTAACAAATGTTTTTAATTTGCAGTTGAAGGGTCAGATTTTAGATTGTCCAATGCCTCATTTTAAATAAAAATTATATACTTTCATTAACATATTCTCCATATGGATTATTGTATGATTTGCTAATATTGTGGTAATGGAGTAATAAATGGCTCTGTTATTCAAACACATTTATTCATTTCTCAGCGACGAGTAAATTCGGGTTGAAACCTTTTTTTTATTTCTCATAATGAACAATATGTGGCATACGACTATCAAGACCCTAATGAATTAGATCAGCAGAACTCGTGAGTATCAGAATATGATAAGGAAATCAAAGAAAATCTGCCACGAACAAATACATTGAAGATTTCGTCTTATGACACTTGGCTGTTGTGTTAGTAATAGAAGAACATTCCTATCATTTGTTCACCAACTTAAACTTTGATTAAACAAACATACGGACCTTCCAATTCTGCCACTACTTTTATTCTCTTCCTCGATCAACTCCGCAGACTCCATTTCACTCAAGAGCTCTCACAATTGCTTTCACTACACTCACCTCCGTCACTTTCAAAAGGTTTCCTTCTCCTACAATGCCGTCACCTGTCCCATCACTCGCTTTTTGGTTCTCACCTCGTGCGGGCTTCCCAGTCCCGAATCCGGAAATGGAAACCGTGCCCTCCCTCCGAGACAATAGGCTCGCACAAAGCGGACTCGGTCACCAGGACCCCCGCGCTTTCCGCCTTTCTTCGTCCCACATCACTATTTACATTTGCTCAATTACCGCTGGGAGTTTGTGACGTCCCCGAAGTTCTTAACCGCGCCTTTGGAACCAGGTCTCTTCCATCGCTTCTGCTGCCTCTGCTATGGCCGCCGTGCCTCCGGCCCCTCGCTACCCTCACTGCAAAGGCTAGTGCCATTGCCGTTCCTACGTTCCACATCTCTAGACCACCCCGCTAGCCTGTCATGTTTTCATGATTGTAGCCGCCAAAAGCCCAGCCGATTTCCCCACTACCTTCCCAAACACCATCCCACCCACCATCCCACCCACCATCCCACCCACCATCCCACCCACCATCCCACCCACCATCCCACCCACCATCCCAACCACCATCCCAACCACCATCCCAACCACCTTCCCAACCACCTTCCCAACCACCTTCCCAACCACCTTCCCAACCACCTTCCCAACCACCATCCCAACCACCATCCCAACCACCATCCCAACCACCATCCCAACCACCATCCCAACCACCATCCCAACCACCTTCCCAACCACCTTCTCAACCACCATCCCAACCCACCGCGATCCCAACAACGACCCCAATCACGTTCCCAACCACGATCCGAACTAAAACGCCAATGCGAACCAAAAAATACAATACCAATCCCAAACACAAGCCTCACCACAATCCTAACAACAATTCCCCAACAATCCCCTCCAAAATCCTTACCACCATCTTCCTCACAATCCCCGCCACTGTCCCCGGTACAACCCCACCACTGTCCCACACCATCGCCGCCCCACTCCCACGCCACGATCCCTCCCACTGTCCCTGTCGCAACCCGCGCATCCACCTCTACCTCCGCCTCCGCCTGCGTCCCTGCCACCTGGAGCGCCACCTCGCTGCCGCAACTGTGCTTCTTGAGAAGGAAGACAGGATCCGTCAACATTTGCGAGCGCCTCCAATCGCGGAGGTTTCTCCACGCAGGGAACGGAAGGAGTCGAGTGTGTTTTCGGCGTCGCTGCTCTCCACCCTGGTCGTCTTTTTTGCCGAGAAATCTCTCGCTCACTATTGGCGTTCTGTTGAAGGCGATGTTGGTGGAGTAAGAATGTTTATGACCTGAGATTTTTTCCGATATCCAATTTTGCTGATTCGGAGAGATCGGAAGTTTTATTCCTTCTTATAGGGATATATGGGTTTCTTTGAAGTCAATAGAAAACAATATGATTTTCATAAACTTCGTTCTTCTTCCAATTTGGTGCATTCCATTCGAATTTAAAAAAGCAACAAATTTGGTCAATTTTGGAACACAACATATGCTATCAACATTTAAAATTATCTTCATCAAACCTATCAAAACATCGTAATTATCACGATGCATTTTAAGAGTACATACTGTAATACATAGATTCTAACTAGTTAAGAAAGTGAGTATTTTGAGATCGAATGAAATGTTTTCAATGGACATGACTAAGAGGCAAATCCACAACTTCAAAATGATGATGCCTAAATACCGTTTATAAGTGTTCCACAGATTTTTTAAAGTACTGATTCACAACCCCTTTACAAGAAGGAACTATACCGGAATCATTAATTACGTGAATGGCAACAACTATAATGATTCCTTCATCTCCAATGGTATTTAGCCACTACGACTTTGCGGGACGGATTGCTCAATCAAATATATTGCCATACTCCAATCACAAAGTTTCATTTTCCAATCAATAAATAGTAATCGGAAAGAATGGTTTCCTTTCATGAATGTTGAAAAATATCAATAGTAAATTTGACAATTTACAATATTTACTCGGCTCGTTAATCTATTTAAAAAAGTTTTTCAATATGGTTCTTCCCAAACATTACATAACAAACAGCAAAAAACAGCATAACATAGCAAACAGTTGGTATACCGCCAACCCCGCGAAATTTGAAATTTCACTACCACCACCAAAACTTTTTGACAAAATAAACCAATGACACATTCGAAGTGTTCCTATTTGCAGGAAAAGCCTGACACACATTCGCAAACAGGATTTCGCGAGTGCCCTGGGCGGGGGAACTGGCATCGGAAATCGATGCGCCCTACACGCCTGTCACCCCTGCCCCTCCCTCCCCCGCGGGCGACCTGGCGAGTGCGGTGAGGCGCATTAATTGGCGCTTCCGAAGGGCGCCGAGGGCAGCAGCACAGTGGCGCGGAGCCCCTTAAAAGTTGGAGCAGGCGGCGCCTTCGAGTAACTTGCGGCTCTGCCGGTGGCTGCTCGCGACTGAAGATGGTGGCGTAGGCGGATTAGACCCCGAAGGGAAGAGGCGGAATGGGAATTAAGGGTGATTGACAATAGCACAAAGATACAATGTACAGAAAGAAATTCGAAACAATAAATGGGGAAGAAACAATTAATTGTTTTAAATTTTATTATAAAAGAGCATGGTGCATATTATAAGACTTGGTGGGGCATATTTTTGATACGGTATGTTTAATAGACCAAACCTGTTCAGAGAACTGAGGAAGAGACCGTAGTTTTCTCCAGCTGCAAGGCGTAAGTTTGGCTATCCTTCTGAGTAGCAGTAACATAAGATTTCTTGCATGATTCACGTTAATACAATAGCATTAATATAATGAAATATCTTAAGCTGCATTAGACATGTATATTAGTTGAGATTATAAGAAACTGTTAATAAAAGAAGAGGAAAAATTTAGTACAAAGTACATCAGTGCAATATTCTAATTCATTAAAAACGCATAGATAAATAATTAGATGATCCGTACAAATAAAAATCTCAGATAGATTGAAAGATATCAATGAGAAATATATAAAATATCTGAATATGGACTGATAGCTAAGAACTAGTAAGCTATCTCCGAGAATTCAAAATGCAAAATAATCAAAATACCAACCGATTCGATGTAAACAAAAATAGAAAATAAACTGTAAGAGTACTAAGAAAATAAATGTTAAAGTAAATAGGAAATAAAATGCAATCAAAGAGAGGGTAAAATTAATGCCAAAATACCAAAATAGTAGATACAGACACCATACAAAAAGAATGAATGTCCATCGAAACTACCAAAATACCATTCGATTCGATGTAAACAAAAATATAAAAATAAACTGTAAGAGTAGTGAGGAAATAAATGTAAAAGTAAACAGAAAATAAACTGTAATCGAAGAGAGGCGCACAATTAACTCTTTGCGGTCCTCTGTCCCGTGTGGCGGGACACAGCGTTTTCCTCGTTGCAGACCCTTTAAATCCCCAGGTAGCTGGTTGCACCGGTCCGGCATGCCGCGGCGCAAGAAACTGTACTCAGGTTTCAAATTATTTTTCGTATTATTACAAACAAAACATTTTAATTTATTTGCCTAATTCATAATACATAAATTTGTAACTTAATGTTTGGTGTGGAGAGCTTCACCTCATTACCAATAATGCCTGTGTATTGCATTGTATGAACGAAGTCCGTGTTATCATTACTGTCATTTTCTTCACACTCCTCGGAATATCTCGAGAAAATGTTTTCAAATTCTTACTTTCTTGAAGATTGTTAACTCTCAGAATTGTTTACCGAATCACACAATTCGACAATCTCGAACACTTACTTCTCGATGTCACCATAAGTTTAACTGCAACCTTGTAAGCAAACTGATTTTAAACAACATAAAATGGGCAAAGTCTGGGTACAATGAAGGAAAATACTGCCTAATCTCCTCTGAAGATAATTAGTTGTAC
This sequence comes from Acheta domesticus, assembly GCA_031308135.1. NCBI lineage: Eukaryota > Metazoa > Arthropoda > Insecta > Orthoptera > Gryllidae > Acheta > Acheta domesticus. The sequence goes on along the minus strand of JAHLJT010004567.1, from coordinate 112,362,733 downwards.
AGGAAACCGGTGCCATTTACCTGAGTGAAATAATACAGAGTTAAATATAGGCCCCGCCCCACGGGACAAAGGACCAGAACCAGGAAAAAGGAAAGTCCCGTGACGCGGGACATCGGACCGCCAGACGAAGAAGGAAAAGTGAAAGGACCGCAAAGGGTTGCCAAAATACCAAAATAATAGATACAGACACCATACAAAAAGAACGAATGCCCATCAAAACAACCAAAATACCTATCGATTCGATGCAAATAAAAATAGAAAATAAAATGTAAGAGTAGCAAGGAAAGAAATATAAAAGTAAATAGAAAATAAACAGGAATCGAAGAGAGGCGTACAATTAATGCCAAAATACCAAAATAATAGATGCAGACACCATACAAAAGAACGAATGTCCATACCAAACAATCAAAATACCATTCGATTCGATGTAAAATAAATATAAAATAAACTGTAAGAGTAGTGAGGAAATAAATGTAAAAGTAAATAGGAAATAAACTGTAATCGAAGAGAGGCGTAAAATGAATGCCAAAATACCAAAATAGTAGATGCAGACACCATACAAAAGGAACGAATGTCCGTCCATACGAGCGACAGGTCCAACACCGTCTCACGGAGAACAGAGAGCGCGCGTCCCGGAAGGCAAACAGAGGAGTCGCGCGGAGCGGCGTCGAGGGAAGCGAGAGATCGTACGAGCGCGACGCACGGGGCGGCGCGGCGGCGCGACGTGCGACCTAACGAGAGGTTGGCCTCCCGCGCTGCTAATGAAGGCGTGGCCCCGTGACGGGATGACAATGGGTGGGAGAGCGGGCGCGGAGACAGTGGGATAGGAAGGCGACGGGGTAAATGTAGGGGGAGTTTGTGGATGAGGTGTGGAAAGTGTCGTATGGGACAGAATTGAAGGGGGTGATGGAGAAAGGGAGTAGAGCATCGTAATGGAATGCTCAGAGAGACGATAAACGTAGACCAGTGGTGTCAAGGTCTTCTACTGGTGGCTGTGGCACGCGTCGTGGAACCGTGACATGTCACGAGCTTCTCTCCGATACTAGCGTCGGGAAATATTACGAGTAGTAGTAAGCCCGCCGTTTTACAATAGTGTTGGCGTTGTGCCTGGTGGCGGGTTGATGAACTGCGTGGAGGGGCGATTTCGTCGTGGCGCTCGTGCAACGGACACGGATCGTGGCATCGACCTTGACAACACTGACTTAGGCCCACCAAGAGCAGGACTTGATTACTACGGCTGCCTCGTAGGGGTTGTAACCCGGCCACTGCTGCTACCTGTTCTATTGCTCGTACAGCATATCGCAAAATATGTTAAAACGGATCGAGGTAGTTTCATCAAGCCATACACGTAGCCAAATCACCAAGCTTAGTTCTATCCAGTCTTGAGAGACCCATCCGCTGGCAACGAAATATACTTGCCTTGTGCACGTTGTTAATCTGTCACCGCTACTACATGCTTAATTGCTCGCCCTCTCGCAACCGCAGAGTTAGGGGAAGTCAGAGTCGGACGAGAACGTGGTAGGGCATGGGCAACGTACATTGGACAAAAATACGTAGATCAGAACACGGGATGGGGGCGAAGAGTCGTGGCAGGATAGTGTGAGGAGGAACAGATGTGCCAGGGCATAGTTGATATAGGGAAGGGATAGTGCAGGGCAGGAAAGGACAGAGTTAAACAGAATGGAAGAGGGAAGGAGGTCGGGGCAAAGTAAATTAGAACAGGGGAGAAGAGCAGAGTCGTGGAAGAGTAGTGTGAGAACAGACGGGCCAGGGCAGAATTGGGGTAGGAAAGGCATAGGGCATGGTGGAGTAGACAGGGAATGGCACAGAAGGAGAAGGGCTTAGCGGAGTCGGGGCAGGGCCGAATCGCGGCTCTCGGTAGAGACTGGACAAGTTTGAAACTAGTAAGGATGGAGACGAGGCCTGATAATGCTTGAGAAGGATATATACTAGACAGGGAAAGGTGTATCAGAAGAAAGTAAAGTTGCGACGGGGCAAAACAGAGCAGCAACGCAGTGGGGATGGAACGCGTTCGGAGCGGGGTAGGGTAGCGTCTAGTCCCTAGATACGGAGAGTAGCGCAACCGCCGCCATTAAATATCCACTCACCCTACAACCCTGTCAGGGACCAATCAGAAACTGAAGGAAAATTGTAACCATTAGTAACATTATGAAGATTTTCAAGCATATTAAAATTGGTTTGGGGTATATTCATGGTTTTCAACATACAGAATACCATACACTTCCAATGCTCTTAACAACTGGATATAAAATGGCGGGATCGGTGGCACAATGGAATGCGCTATTCTCTGTATCGATACTGCGATTTTTGTAACATTGCCCCTGACAGGAATCAGCTGTTTCGCTGCCATCCAATCGGGAGCTTATTTTTGTCTACAGTGAGCTCCCGATTGGATGAAACAGTCAACAGCTGATTTCTGTCAGAGGCAAAGTTACGAAAATCTTAGTATAGGGACTCTAGTAGCGGCGACGCAGCTGCGGCAGGGAGGCGTGCCAGCAGAGAGACGACGGGGCAGAAGGGAGGACAGCGCCCCGATCTCGGATTTGTCACCTGACGCGCGACATACGCGCCCCACGTCGCCGGGGGCTGTGCGCGGCGCACCCTGTGGAGAACGCCGTTGGCCGGAGACACGCCTCAAGCGCGTCCCCAACCCTGCTGCCACACGTCAAGCTCTGAAACCCTCCATCGCTCGTGAGACTTAATCCGTATTACATGATTACTACCTCACTAATTCCTATTGTACACGCATGGGCTTGATTATTTCGATTTAATTTTCTCAACTTTTACATCAGTAATTTTATACCAATTCAGTGCTAGCAAACATAAGAATTCATACAATTTACAGATATTTACTGATATATACACCAGTGATCAAAATGAAAGAAAAAATATTATACAGTATTTACACTTTATACTTATTTACAAATATTTACAAACTATTTACCAACTTTTATGAGTTTAAAATTTTTCTCACAATATGGTAACTGTCTAGGATGACTGCTTTTTGTAGTTCATGATGTAGACCGTATGGTATTTTTAGTTGAAGTAGTGTTTTCAGTTGTTTGGGGATAACTTGTGTGGCCGATATGACGAGTGGTAGGATGGTGATGACTTCTTGCTTCCAGAGACGTTTAATTTCTCCGTTAAGACTTATTCCTGCGTTAAGTATTATTATTATTATTATTATTATTATTATTATTATTATTTGATATGTTACCACTTTTATTTTTACTATTGATATTTTACAATAATCAGTATTAGTTTTTATGCATAAGAAACATGCGGAACTGTGCATTATTTAACTACAAAACGTCTTTCTGGATGTTTTGTAACGAATTTGTATTAAGGCCGATGTACACGGTATAGTTTTCCGTGTAGATTCGTCATGTAGTCCAGACTACACGCTTTCTACATGAGAAAATTATGAACATGTTCGTAGTTTTTTCGTGTAGAAAGCATACAGTTTGACTCCAACGCCTCTAGCGGCAGAATCGTTCACAAACGGTAATCGGCCATGTCGAATTTGTGGTTAGGTGCAATTTTATGAAGTGATATATTGTGATAAACTACTTCTTTCCTTATCCCCGTCTTCCAATTTTTATACTCTATGCCCCTTATTGTTAATTAATTCTAAATCAAGATCATAGCCCGAACGCACGCATAGAAATACCATCACTGAAAGTACTCGGACGACGCAATTCAGTTGTTTCCCGCTAGCCCCCCCTGGCGGCGGCTTGTGGCGATTCATTCAGAAAGCATATAGAAAGCGTATAGACCGTGTATGCGCTACTTTTTGGCTTTTATACGTTCACTTTGAGATTTTGACGTTTCTGTATAGAAACTGTATGAGAATCTACACGAAAATTGTACTGTGTATATCGGCCTTTAGAATTACATTTTTATTTCCACATTATTGTCTGATATCTCAAAATTGATATCCATTAAAAACAACTCTTAATGTTTAATCTTTCTAACTTATGGGCTTTTGGTGTATATCTCCAATTTTTATTTTGAGATGCAAAACAAATGTGATGTATTGTCTACTGGGTTTTCAATACAAAAAAAACTGTATATTAGTGGTTAATTATATATTCCTTTCCGCAACTCGTCTTAATTTTCTCGTAATAAAAATAAGTAACAACTTACTCACTTCCGCCTTACAATATGAAAGAGAAAAAGAATCGATACATTACCCATAGCAATGAACCTAAAAGTGTTGTCAAAGTGATAAATGTGTCTCGTGAGGACCTACAATGTAATTTTCAGATATAGTGTGCTAGTATTTGACTCCCAATCTTAAGAAAACGAAGTTAAGAAACGTAGAAAATCTAGATTTATTTCCGAAGGTAAACAGTAATCTCTCTCTCTCCCTCTCTCTCTCTCTCTCTCTCTCTCTCTCTCCCTCTCCATGAAAGTTGGCCCTTCTACATGTGTTTTTACCGAGAAAGTTTATGTATTGTTAATTCTGTTGTAATTCCACATGGCGCTGCATTTTCACTACATATCCACTTCATATTCCAGTCAAATGCAACATGCATCTCATTCGGCAGTAGTTTGAATAAATATCGTTAAATAACACCGAAACGAGGCGTTCTAGGGCCTTAAAATTAAACGTTTAAGGTCAAAGGCCACAGAGAAACATTTATCACACCTTAATCTACAGAATGAACTCTTCATGAACATTCTATTACATTTTTGCTGATCCGGCGCTTCCCGATATTACCTCACTTGCTTAGAGACGTGCAGAATCTGTAAGTAAATGTGAATGAGAGGGACAGAGCGGCAGAGACAGAGACCCACATATACAGACAGATAGTGACAAGGTAAGGAAGGAAGGGAGAAACTGAGAGAAACGAAGATGGGAGGGGAAAGAGGGAGATGAAGGGCAGAACAATTTCTGTCGCGTTATCCTAGTTCACTTTAAAAATACTTTCAAGGTAATAAGAAATGGACAGGACTATGGAAATAAATAACAATGTACTATAGAGGCCTGCTTTTAAATATTCAAGAAATATTTCTTTCATGCATCAAAGCACATCGCATACCCCTTTCAACTTGAACTTCACAGTAATAATGAAAATAATTAAAAAATGCACCATATTTTCCCAGAAATTTAATGACCAATCAATGTATTGATACTCCCCGCCTTGAATTATTACCTGCATGGACAATATGACAAGCTACTTCAGAGGTTTGCTGAAGAAGTTTAGTTCCACTCAGTATTGAAAGTACGTCACGAATACACTGACATCCGAGGTAAAGAGATCAGGGAGGAACCGGCGGCGTTTTCAGCAGGGGGAGGGGGCGGAAGGGAAGAAAATGGCGTCGCGAAGTGGGGGGGAGGAGTGCTACGGAAGTGCACGGAAGGCGACCTGGGGCCATTAAGTTAACAGCGGATCCGATACGCGCCACGGTGGGGGCGGAGGGTTGGCATGGGAGAGGGAGGGGAGGGGTTGCGGAGAGGGAAGGGGAGGGGGAGGAGTGGAGTTCGGAAACGTGCTCCACCTGCGCCACCGAGCGCTGCATCCGCTGCTCCCTCCACCACCCCCTCCGCCACCCCCCTTCATTCCTTGCCTCACCAACTCGATAAAGGACGCGACCGCCTTAGCCCTGGTTGAATGTCGATTGGAGCGGATTTAAGTTAAATTTTATTTACGATATGACCTTTATGCCGGTTCCCGTTTTGTAAATAAACAATACAATATGTTAAACGAAAATTTAAATTATTATAAAGTTCTGGGTAGAGTATATTTGGCTAAATTTGATGAATTATTAGAACAACTTTGAAAATGTAATATTATTTGAATCAAAAGGTTCAACCACTTTATTACCCATTTATAAAAATGTTATTTCGTGAGTTGAGAAATTGCTTATATATCTCTTTGTTTTCAAAATAATTAATAAATGGTAATTATCTCGATATACTCAGAGATTAATTTGTTTCACAAACTTTTCTGTAGAGTTTTATATATTAATTTGTTTGCTTTCACGCTGTTTATAAAGTTTTCAAAGTAGATGCATTCAAGAATGTGGATTTACTCGATAAAGAAGATTTCCTGATGGAACAATCTTTATCGCACACCACATCTAATGAGGAGTAAAAATTTACTTTTCAATGTTATAATTTTTTGACGACTGTTTTGAGTAAAATAGTATTATACTTTCAAAGTTGCTGTTAGAGTTCGTTGAATTTAGGCAAATATACTCTACGCAGAGATTTGAAATTATTGAATTTTTAATTTAATATATTGTTCGGTTTATGTACAAAACGTGAACTGGGCAAATAATGAACTAAAAATTTACAGAAACCGTTGTAAAGAAGACCCATTTTTCAGTAAAAATAATATCATTTATTTTGGAAAACATGGCCATAGGTCATATTCCTTGAACTTGACACATTTTGTCCAGACGTTTAAGTAATAAGTGATCCTTTTAGAATAGCTTTTTTTTGGGGGGGGAGAGTACCTTGTATGGAACAACCTCTCCAATCAAAACCATACATGTATTCGAAGAATTATATAGAAAAAGGGGAAGAGTCATTTTTATTAGAATATTTCATGCTGTCTCTCTTCGTGAATTGCGGACAAAATTAGGATAAACACGTTAACTTCACTGGAAACTCAATCTCCCTAACGTAATTCTGAAGTAATTTAAAAACGCATACTTCGCTTTTGTGAAACAGTGTAATTAGCAATAATATTCACTTGACGAGTTTAAATATTACACAGTTGTTTTCAGAAATTGAAGTCCATTTACGAACTATTTCCATTGCAGAATTTTACACAGTAAAAAAAAGCGAGAGAGCGAAACATTATATTTTCAGTATTTTAAATAAAAGATTAATTCCTTTCATGACTGGTAATCTGATGTTGTTAAGGTTGGTTTCTTTTTAAATCAACAAAGTTCTCAAATCCGTCCAATGTAGGTAACTCTTCGCAATGTGGTATATTTCTTACGGTTGACGCTTCCTACACAAACAGTTCCTAGTTTGTTCGAATTACTTTTGCATGGCAGGAAAACTCTACAACAGAATCGTAAATAAAGTCGCACTCAGCGAGTCCAGCGCCGCCCAGAACGACCACTAGGGGCGCGCGCGTCGTCGCGAACAAAGCCTCGCGGGACCCAGTCGGCGCCGACGGCGGCGGCGGCGGGCAGCAACAGCGGCAACGATGTCGAGGGCCGGCAGGGGGCCATGGCGAGGGGAGCGAGAGGGGCGGGGGCGGCGGTGACAGTGCCATCGGTGAAGGCGAAGGCCGCGGGCGGCCGGGGGCGGTGGCCGCCGTCCGCCAGACGAGGGCCGGAGAGGTCTGTGAATAAGGGCCCCGAGGAAATTTATGTCTGCCCATAAAACGAACTCTAGTCAATACGCTTTATACCAACGGCGAACTACAGAACTAAATTTAATTCAAACCAATTTCGAACTAGAATTGATGGCCGCTTCATTGAAACGGCGCAGCGCACGGGGCTGAGGACATGGGGGGTCGGTTGCGCCTGCGCGGAGAGCCGACCCGACCCGGCCCGGCCCGGCCCGGCCCGGGGCGGCCACTCGGGCACCCGGAGGGCGGTGCTACATCACCGGAAGTTGATGGCTTCCTCAGCTGCCAAAAGCACTTTCGGGAACTTTGGCACCTCTTGGGAACCGCCGCAAATTTTCTGCTAGATTTCCGGAGAACGGAAAGTGAAGTGAAGCTGAGATTTCGAAGCGCTCATTTCTGAGAAATCGTGTTTGTAGATATTCGCATCGGAGCCACGTTGTTGCTGTACTTCTGTTTAACTGTACATTTTATTGAACAATTTATGAGAAGCAGTTACATCAAATTAGGAAGAAGAGTAAGTGTAATAAGTTGTTTCTGAAAACGAGATACATTTCTATATTACAAAGTTAAAACATATTACATTATTATCTCTTTTACTTCCTTTAAAGCCTAAGGGAAATTAGAAAATGGGACAGCATTACCTCATCCTTTTACTTTAGATAATGGATAACGCGTCTGCTTGCACAAAATCATTGGCGAATAATATGAAATTGTCATCTACTATCCACATAAATTAATTAAAAGTGTTATGTATATTTGTTAACATTTTACTTAAAGGAGATAATTTTCGAAAATTAATGTAAATTTATAGTGAAAATTAATGTAAGTATTAGAGAGCCTATTTGAATCAGCGTCATACATAAAACTGTGACACCGATAGCTACTTTCTTCCATTCCATATTTAGAATGGAATACGTATAAAAATTGTTATTGTGAATAGAAATGGGTTTCACTATTAAATTATGGACCGAGCATATTTTTATCATTTAATTTGTAATAAGGTATTTAATTTGTTTTTGTTTCTTCCTTTAATATGTTTGTTTCATATTTCGATGACTAAAAATTAAATAATAGAAATTGATTTAGAATGTGGCGTGAGAAAAAAAGCAATTCGGACACCGCAATATTGAACTTTTAATAATTAACATTGCGACAATAGTTTGTTACCTTGCCTAATATTAATGTTCATAAAGTTATTATTACAGATTAAAACGGTTTGAAGCTAACCTAGTAACATCCAAAAGACTCAATTTGACTTTATCATCTTTCAATAAACGTTTCTTTAATGTTGACCTTTCTTCAACGATTTGCTTTCAAGGATCGTTGCTGACGCAATTTCTTTCTTGGAAAGGTCACTCATTTGTTCGTATGGTTCATAAAAACATAACGTAAAAGTACCAATAATATCCACTCATTAGGAGAGTGCATCCACGAAAGAAAAAAACATCACCATTGCAAGAACTACTAATGATTCCCGTATTTCCCGACCGGCAGAAGAGGCAAAAAGACCAGCGACAAGCGCAATTTATTCCTTTAATCGTCGACGCGGCGCTCAGATTGAAAATAATACAATAAACTGTTAACAAAGAGAAGGAAATCCGAAAACACGAACGAAATTCCATTATAGCGGATAGCTGCAGCGCAATTAATGCCGAGGAAATATTTCTTCAACGCCCGCATAGCCAGGGTGCCCCGAAACTCCGGCACTCGCCGCGGCCGACAACTCTCGCACCCGCATTTGCATTAGCTCAATGGTGTGCATTGAAGCGCGGAGCTTTGATAGAAAAACCAATAGCGTGGCGCCACTGAGGCGGGCAGTGGGGGGTGAAGCGTGCGTGGGAGGGGGCCGAGAAATGGGAAAGGTATGGGTTAGAGGGGGGCAGGGGAAGGAGAAGATAGGGCGAGAGGGGCGAGGAGTGGCGAAAGAGTCGGGGTGGGGGGGGAAGCGGGGGGGGGGGCGGGGGGGAGTCGGAAGCAAGCGCCTGCAACTTCCCGCGTTCGCTGTTGTTTTAATTCTTATTGAGGATCGGAACTCGGATTAGATTTCGCCCGTGCCTTCAATTAAATGGAGATTTCAGTCGGCTGCGGAAGGCGGGCCTTTAATAGATTTTTCATGGCGGCGATTGAGCAAGCCTCTCGTATTAATGCGGGGTGGGAGGGAGGGGATCGCGCGGCCGGAGTGCCGCAGGGTCCCGTTTAGCCACTGGTTTCCGAATAAATTTCTGGGTGGTAATCAGAGAAATGCTGCAGGCTGACGGGACTTTCGATTTTCGTGACAGGGTTATTGCTGGCTGTTGGTGCGCTGATTGTTCGAAAGACACGAGAGATATAAAATGACTTGATTCTCTTTTCTTGAAGAGATACTGTATTTCTTTCCACATTGCCTACAGAATTCGTCCCAACGCCCACAAAATCGTCTACACTAGTACAAATTAGTGAATATAGAATTAATATTGTTTAATCTAAGTTTATTGTTTGGTTATTTGGTTTGTGTCAAATGAGTATTGAAAAATTGCAGCGCAATAACTCATCAAATATTTTTCTCTACTTCCAGTAATGAACAATGATATTTTTATAAAGACTTAGCTTTTGTATAGTTTATGTTTAATATATATATTTGCTGATTAGACTGTGACACATTTGAAAAGGTGCTATGTAATTCTGCACATTCTCTAAAAATACAATAGCAATTTAGTAACAATATTCTCTTGAGGCGGAATTATGTATTTTCAAACTATATATCAATTTAGTATGAATACAATGTAAATTACATTTGAATAATTACATACGTGATTCAATTACAATGCCACTTTGTAGGACGTTTTCATGTAAATTTGCTGCATTTACTAGTTTATTACGTCGCTTTTATAACCGAGAACAAAAACAGCAAGTCTAACAAAGCACTTGATAAAACGAATGGGCAAAATTACTAGCGTTGTTCCATAGTGTTCAATGGGGGAAAATCACTGAACATTTCATATTCGTTTTCCCTTAGCCCTTGGAATGACGAGGATTTACCGGACGGTATAATACATCAGCGCAACGTAGGACGATCACCGCCGGACATGTTCGTAGGTCGTATTTTGCCGCCCATCCCCACAAATTTAGCAGCAAAAACGCATTTCTGCCGGAGAGCGACATATTGATAATATCGATCACTCACGCGCAGCGTCACCCGCTGAGCCGGGGCTTCCCGCGTGACAGCGCGATGGGCGCAGCCATCACCCGAGAGCCGCCGGGCGCGCAGCTGCCCCGGCGCAAAGCTCGTGCGCAGATCAAAGCGCGACATTCCCCTAACTGCTTCTACACTGTCTGACGTTACTAGCACCGATATTTCATCGCTGGGTCGTCGTTTTCGGTGGACTTGTTCCCCGCTCGCGGTACTCTTGTGATGTGAGTAATTGATGTTTACTTCCTTATCCTTCCATTCTCGAGATACATAATCGCAGATAACCTTGATAAGCGTATCCGTTACATGTTTTTAAAGCCAGTTCACATACTTTTCAAGTTCGCTCATATCCATTTCCACCAACGATCATTTATAATACCCTAATATGAATTCATTCCAATTAATATTTCATGTAGACACTTCGTAAGTCGGTTATATTTACTCAATACAAATCCTTAGTAGAAATAAATTATCTAATTTTAATTGAATCCACTCACTACACAATCCCACGGAAGAATACAAGTTGCAATATCTATTTACTTTTGAGGAATATTCCGTTGTTTTTGTCGGTATTTTACAGTTTTATAAAGAATGAGCATTTTTAGTATATGTGTATTATCTGTGGCTTGGTGCCGAAGGGCCAATATCAATATTCAAAGTTTTACAGAATGGGTGGTTTTCTTACGCAATCGAAAAAGTCAAAAAGTCGTAGGCCAATGTAATGATCTTTATTGAAATCATGAGATTGAATTTCTGATTTTTCCCTTTCTTTCACAGAAAGGACTTCCAAGAACACATTGATCATACAAACCAAAAATCACTAAAAACTTATATTCGTCCTTCTTGTTTCAAGTTACAGATGTATTTTTCTACCATCTTATACGACAACTAAATACTATTTCATCAGGAAGTCAAATTAGGTAATCTCTTCCTCCAATACCATAATTATCAACATTATTACTGCTTTTTGTACATCGTCTTCCCGAGAATGGTTTTCAACACGTCAACAACGAAGTGAAGAATTAGTGAAAAAAAAGAAAAGTTTTCAACACTGAATACGCCTTTCGGACAACAATCCCCTTTTCCCTAAAGTGCCGTAGAAATGTTTTTATTCCACACGTTCCTATCACCACCCCCATCCCACCTCATAATTCGCGGCGAATCTCGAAAACACGGCAGCCAACATTTGCGCACAGTCGTCCGCGAGCGCCGTGAACCAGCACTACTACACTCTCGTGATTGGAGGAACCCTCACGCAAAAAGTTGTCGGCCGGGGGAACTCCGCCGCGATAAATTATTCACGTCTATAAAAACGAAATCGTTGCCAACTACAATAAACGAGTAATAACATGTTTTGAATCCGAAAGTTTGTGAACGTGCCCGCCGACCTCATTCGGCACCGTCTGCAAACGTCCGCCAGTGCGCTGCTCCGCGCAGGCGAGATTATTTCGGAAAGCGCCCGAGGTGGGGCGCTAGTGGCTCGCGTGGCCTACTGTTTCCGTTCGGTGGCGTTTTGCGGCAATAAAGGCAACGGCAGGCGGTATTTAAAGAGCGGGCGACGACTGTTATTTCGGTGCTCGAGGGAAAGATTGAAGGCTTTATGTTGTCATGTAAATACGACGACTAATGAACTCGGCGGTGTGGGTCAAGGCTTTTCGCGTGAGTACCTGCCGAGATTGAAGGAAGTTAGCTTCTCTGTTTTTCGTTCTAAGCGACGGTCATTTCAAACGGCTGTGTTTTACACAAATGCGAAATTATCCCAGTTTTATTTATGTATACAAAATTGAATCAATATAGAAGTAATGTTTTACTGGAAAGACAAACGATTCTTTCTCGTAGTTTTAAAAATTAGAAAAAAAGTTCTATGCAGCACTGAAAGAGACAGACAGAATCAGAGAGAGACAAAATCAGAGAGAGAGAGAGATAAATGTAGAGGTGGTAGAGCGAGGAATGGGAAGGTGAATGGGAAGGTTATAGGGAAGGTTGGAGAGGTTAGAGGGAGGGGGAAGCTGTTAGAGAGAGTGTAGAGATGTAAAAGGAAGGGGTGGACAGATCAGAGGGAGGGGTGGAGACGTTAGATGGGGAGACAGAAAAGGCAGATGAAAGACAGAACGGGGCAAGGGAGGTAATGATCAGGGTAGAGGATGGGATGTAGGCTGCGGTGGAAAGGGCAGAGCGCTAACAGCGAATTAGCGACCGCTTGAGCCGACAATACCCCCGGGGTGCTTTACGTGCAGAGGACTGCGCATGCGTAGTTTTGGGTCCCAGCGAATTAGCAATTATAAGTACCACTGGGTCATCAATTGCAAATTATATTTCAAACCAGCTAAGCCGCAGATAATGTCTGTCAAATATTGATTTGCGTTTCCCCTCTCCGCGTTCGATGCACCACATCCGCGTCACCACCGAATCCCCGGCGTATCAATTACAAATGTCTGTTTCATCTGACACGCGCTTCAACTATCAATCTTTCTTTTTGATTCAATTATAGATACTTCTTTCATTCCCTTGATTGCATATTTGTTCGGTCCTGATGAGACCGGACGGGAATATGGTAAGCCGGTCGAACAAAGAGTGATTGATTGTCAGTTCCAATGAGGTCATATCAAGCACACGCTGACGGAGCGCGTCAGTGCACTGGCTAGCCGGCGGCGCGGAGCAAGAAATGCGCCCTGTTACGCTCAGATTTCATTCCAATTGCTTCTCCGCTTATCTGCTCTCCTCAATGAGTTCAGATCCGGAGCACGATTCAATGCAGAGGCATGCACCATTCAGCGTGCGCGTTTGGAAGAGATTTTTTAACGGAATTGCTGAAGAGAACGATTTTTAAGGGACGCTAGAGAAGATTGTTCCGTTTTCATTCGACTTCAATTCTTCGATTATAGGAATTCTTTTAGATCCTTCCACTGTTGCTATAGAGCTTGCGAAATTAGATAATTATATTTTTGTAGGTTAGTGGAAGAAATTTGGTTCGTGAGTTTTCCAGAAATGCACCGCGTAACGCGCATATTTCGTTCAAATTCAATGAAATTCAAATTAAATGATGCCCGGAATTTTACTTGACGCGACTCAGACTATCAGGTCTGCGCTTTCGTTTGACCACACAAATTTTGTCTGAACACAAACATTTCGAGGAGATAGAAGTCATCACTCAGGCGACAAAACAGACTATTTGAATTTAGCTCAGAGACTTCTTCTAGGTTTGAACGTCTTTTACATGTAGTACATGTGCAACATGAAACAGGCGGCTTTATCTCCCTCCCCTGGGAAGGAAATGTTCTATCAAAGGCACAGGACAAATTGTATTTGCAAAAATATACAAATAAATTACTACGTCATTATGTCATTTACCAGCCGAGCAAAATGCTTCACACTTCGTCTCCACTTTATTCAAATATCAAAAATGACTCTCCTTCTCGAGTTGAAAGTACAATATACAGCGAATTCGGCGTAATGTCTTTTTATTGCAAACGCTCAACAGCAAAACGTCCCTCCTGGCTACGAATGCAATTCACAGAGATCCTCCAAATTCACCCACTCCATGAACTTTCATTGTGAATTCTCGCTCTTCTACTAAAAAATCGACTCCCTTGTCGATTACTGAAACACAAAATTATCTGATACCATCGCAACGATGGCTTTTTTTCCTCGAAAATACGCTTATGTCATGAGAGAGGTAGCCGTTTTTATTTCCGTTAATATCGGAGATTGCTCGCAAGGTGCGGAACAGTTTGGCGTTGCGACAGCCAAATTCTGCCACCGGGGTCTCCTACTTCATTACCGTCAAAGTAGCAAATCCAGAACAAAAATAACGGGCCGGCACCCAGCCAGCAAATCAGCTGAAAATTCGCACAGGCGAGCAGGCGAGTGCAGGCTTTGGCCTATAGTCACGCGTGCTCGGGCAATTGTTACAGTTTGTTCAGTTAATTGCACGGGCGCGCGACGGGGTGGGGTGGGGAGGGAGGTTGGAGGTGGGGAGGTGGGGGTAAAGCGTTCGTGTGAAATTCCACTCCGGGCGTTTCACCGTTCGATTCAGAACCTGCGAAGTACGTTATGGCGTAGCCAGGGCTTGAGCCGCTTAGAAATACTCTCGGAGACTGTATTAAACAATGGAAATAAATAAATAAAAATTATTGTAACATCGAGACACAAAACTTCAACTGGTATTTATTTACGGTTTTCTAACATTTACGGTACCCTAAAATATTTTTACCACGCTCAGGGATGCCTTTTTTGTTAAATTATAAACCTATGAATGTTTGAATAGGTTATTTGTATCTCGTCTTTCCTTTGTAGAATGAACAGCGTAATCGTATATTAAAAATGTACCTTCGTCGCCTAACAAACTAATGCGCTCACTTCATGTCAGTTCTATATATCAGTTCATAACGGTAGGGGTTAGTTAGCTACAGTTACGCAGTATTGAAATACAACTATTTCGAATTTTGATGTTAAACTAACGGAGGGTCCTTCATAATTAACCTAATTGGTAATTAGGGTTTAATTCTAATTAGAAAAAGGGGTGTTCAGAAAATATTATGAAGAACTCGACTCCATTTATCTGCCCGTCTCAGTGAGTTCAGATCTGGAGCGAATCTCAACAGAGGCAAGCAACCCAAATTCAAATTCAAAGATGCCCTGATTTGTATGTGACGGGACTCAGACTATCAGGCAACAATATTTACGTGATATTATATACATAAATTATATTACAACTATGGTAATAAGACAATCATTGCAAATTTGTAGGCATTTCTGAAGTTTTGTTTCATTCGAATTTTATTTTTTATAGAATTTATAAATAATAAACAAGTACCGTATATTGAAAGTAAGATGAATTCGAAAAATGACCTAACTTGAGTTCTACTGTCAAGGAAATATATTGTTCTGATCATCAGAAGTCAAGATTTTTAAGTGAGAAAAAATCTCAGAGAAAATTTTGTGGTGAAGAACAAGATGACGGAAACGATGAAAAATAGCAAAGGTATATTGGTTGAAGAAATGGTGAGAGGTAGACTATGCCACAAGACTTGCATTGATCAAAGGCACCTCTTGATCACGATCTCGTTGAGATATTGATGGCGGAGAATTGAATTTGCGAAGTACAATGGATGGGCGAGAGCTTTTTAGGAACGTCAAAGCAGCACTATACATTCATTTCCTTTTTACTCGTTGTTCTTCGATCGCTTTCTGAGATAACGTGCTAAAGCATCTACATAAGTTCCGCCGCCTTTATACTATTTTATCGACAAGACAAAATGTTCCATGTTAACAGTGTTTCCACAGATGTTAACCTTGGGAAGATAAAATGAGTAGGCTAATGTCCCTACAAAATATATATAATTCTTAATTTGTAAGGCAAAGTACAATTTGAAATTTGAATTACAGAATGAAAATTTATTTTGTGGAAAAAAACAATCGGATAAAATGGATACCTGATTAAAAAATTACGAATATGACATGAATGTATTATCTTGACAAAATGGTACGAAAAATCATAATGAGCTGTGAATATATCACCAAATCGTTGTGACATTGTGAAGAAATTCTATTTCAATTAAAGTCTCGTTTCTAGAGACAGCCTTAGAAGCCTCTATCAAGAACGAAACGCAGGATAAAATGACCTTAAAACCCGGGGATATTCGACTAAAGAGATGAGCACAGAATGACCGCCCCGCGTTCAAAGAGACAAGGCCTCAAAGATCGCAGCTGCCTGTTCTCTGGAATGGAGATACTTCCAAACGGGAGTTCTTTCTTTCACGCAGTGAATGCCGACTCTGAATTCCTCGAGAGAGTGAACCCGAAATTATAACGTTTCTTTTTATGAGGCTCTCATCTTACAGTCAACAAATTCGTTGGAAACGAGAAAAGACCAAGAGAGAGGCAGTCTAAAGAGAAGAAATAAAGACAGAGTCCACTTTCAGAGAAAGGATGACATTTTTCCGTACGTACTACATGTATGAGTAGCCTGCTATCTCTTTAGCAAATTACGTTTCAGCGTCGCACAATGCAATTTTTTCTTGGAGAATTGCCCTACAATATTCCCCTGACCTACTAATAACTGCGTTCGCACAGGGTTTTGCAGATTTTATGAGTCGAGCACGAGACTCGAAATGTGATTCGGTATGCATTGCAGTTGTATCATTGAGTGGGGCTCCTCCTTTACTAGCGCAGTTGCTTCGTTCTCCAACTCGCGAAAGGGTATTCTAAGCACCACTCGACGTACTTCCATTGCATGAGCTTGCGTGGTGAGGTGGCTTTTTAAATCGGAGAAAAACAAAGCTATAGAATAGCACGAGTATCCCAAATACCACATGTGTGTTAGACAATAATTGGCCCCAGCATGTTTTAATAAAACTGAACTGTCAGTCTTTTTTCAAAAAAATAGACATCGTATAAACATGAGTGAATGACATAAAACTCATTCAATTGTTTTTACAATTTTTGTCTGCATGTATGGGGTAATTTCAATAGTTGCTAAACCAAATTTTTATGTTTTTACTGTTAAGTAGCGTACTTTCTCGGTAATAATTTAAGTTATTTTCTTCGAATAAATATTTTCTTGTTTAAAACGTGTTTCTTTTATACAAATCTACAGTTTTATTCTGATCTTAATGAAAGTTTATTTAGTTGACCCTCATAACAACAAAACAGTTGCTGTTCACGCGACATTTCAAGAACACTATACTCATGTCCCTCTACCACTACCTTTCAAGAAGAGTTTATATGTACACTATATTATTTTTTCTGCAAATATCTCGACAACTAATGAAATATTTCAACATTGATCAAACATTTCTGAAAGTCTAATATATTTATCACTAAATGTAGTCCGATTCGTTGCTACAATTCGTTGCCGTGCTACAATTAGAATTCCAGAAATTAAAGATCAAAATTTCAAAAATTGTTCCGACGGGCAGGGCGAGTCAGAAAGCGCGAGAGGGTGAAGCAGGGAGACTGGATCCTACCAGGAATGGTGTGAACAGTACGG
The DNA here is from genome assembly GCA_031308135.1 of Acheta domesticus. Classification (NCBI taxonomy): domain Eukaryota; kingdom Metazoa; phylum Arthropoda; class Insecta; order Orthoptera; family Gryllidae; genus Acheta; species Acheta domesticus. Next base: position 112,345,236 of record JAHLJT010004567.1, on the reverse strand, counting down.
TGGATGAGCGTAAAGCAACGTAGAGTGAGGCGGAGTGGGACTAGAGCGACGTAGAGTCCACCAGGGTGGAGTGAGTAGTGGAGGAGTTGAGGGAAGCGGGACGGTGGGGAGGGAAGGGAGAGACTTTAGTTTCACGGAGAGGGTGACGGCGACGGAAATGGCGTCGGATACGGTGGCATAGACGTTAGGGGAGGCGGTAGAGGAGACGCTGGCGGTAAGGCTGGCACTGACATTAACCGTAGTGTTGCAAGTATCGATGAAAGTGGTTGGTGGTGGTGTCAGGAGGTGGTGTTGGAAATGGTTTTGGTGATGGTCTCGGGAGGCGGCGTCGGGAGGCGGTGTCGGGAGGCGGTGTCGGGAGGCGGTGTCGGGAGGCGGTGTCGGGAGGCGGTGTCGGGAGGCGGTGTCGGGAGGCGGTGTCGGGAGGCGGTGTCGGGAGGCGGTGTCGGGAGGCGGTGTCGGGAGGCGGTGTCGGGAGGCGGTGTCGGGAGGCGGTGTCGGGAGGCGGTGTCGGGAGGCGGTGTCGGGAGGCGGTGTCGGGAGGCGGTGTCGGGAGGCGGTGTCGGGAGGCGGTGTCGGGAGGCGGTGTCGGGAGACGGTGTCGGGAGACGATATCGGCAGGCGGTGTCGGCAGGCGGTGTCGGCAGGCGGTGTAGAAGGTGGCGTTGGAGGCAGTGTTGGAGATGGTAGTGGTGGGGGCGGCGGCGGAGACGGAAGCGGAACCTCAAGCGACGGCAATGGCGGTGGCGGTAGGGAAGGTGTAGGTGGATGCGTAAGTGGAGGCGAAGGCGGTGGCGGAGGAGGTGGTGGAGGCGGAGGCGGAAGCTGTGGCGGTGAAGTCTAAGGTGATGGCGATGAAAGTTGTGGTACCGATGACAGTGAGATAGCCAGCTGAGGAGGCTGGAGGAGGTTGACGGCAGGGTCAGCCACGGGGCTGTCGTGGGGCATGGCAGGCTGCGCGAGCGGTGGCGGCGGCGGAGGCGCCTCCGCAGCGCGGAGGCCCTGCTAACGAGCCCCGGTGCTTCATCATCATCCGTCTCATTAACCACCGGCCCCACCACCCACAGCGCCAGCGACGCCTGCCGTACGGGCGATGCATCACGCAGCCACAGCGCCCTCCACACGCCGCCACCATCGCCCACACCCCTCGTCATCACCACTGTGCTGCCGTTGGCATTACCTCCGTCTCCGACAACGGCCTCTTCACCTGCATCATCGCCGCAACCACCCGCCACTAATGCCGCCACCGCATCTGTAATATTGCCACCGCCTCACCTTTCCTATCACCAACTCCTCCACCACCGCGCTGCCACCACCACCTTCATCTCCACTACGCCTCTCGTCACCACCACAGTATCCCCGTTGCCATTTCCTCCGTCACCGGTACCGCCTTCTTCAATTTGACCACCGTTGCCACCACAGTGGCAATGGCCACTGCCCCTCCCCAATGCCCTATCTGTTCTATCCCTAACCACCGCCATCTCCGCTGCCTCTGTCGCCATTGTCATCGTCGCTACTGTCGCTGGCGCTTCCGTCGCCGCCGGTTATGCACAAATGCACGCCGGTACATCATGAAGGATTTACACAGAGATCACAACAGTGTCGCAGCGACTGCTACGAAGTCTGCAAGTCTTCGTCTCACACACGGATCTGGTTCTTTTACACCACGTCAATAACGATTATACAGCGAAAAATTAATAATAAGGCTTTCTATTTCATTTTTCCCGAGAAATGCCTACTTAGAAACAAAGCAAATCTTATTAGCGTATCTGGGAAGGAAAAGAGAAAGATAACAAGAACGATAGAAATAGAAGAAGAGATAGGGAGAGAGAGAGGGGGGGAGATAGATGGAGAGAGATAAAGAAGGAGAGAGAGGGCGAGGGAGAGTGGGAGAGATAAATGGAGAGAGAGAGAGAGAGAGAGAGAGAGAAAGGGTAGAAAACAGACGAATTCCATAAAGCATGTGGATGAAAAAATATATTATTTTAAATGCCAATACATTCTAAGATTTTTTTTAAATCTAATTCTTCTAAATGTCGTGTACAAATGAGAATGAAAGATAAATATTTTTCTCACAGTTCTATGCAATATTCGTAACAAATCTACTTTGTTACGGAACATAAAGGAACGTTTATGAAAAACGAAATATTTTCGCAATATAGAACAAATTTCAATTGAAAGTTTGTTAGACTTTTTTATCTTTGTTTAAATGAAAGCAGTCAAGAATAGTGAAAAACCTGAAATTACTTCAGTATTTGTAAAGTGTCTTTTATCCAATATTTTTTAGCTACTTATTATTCTGGAAGACAACTGCAGTGAAACATTGTTACTGCAAGGTGAGGGGAAGGGCGTGGGCGAGGGCAAGGGTGAGGTCAAAGGCAAAGGTGAGGGCGAGGGTGAAGGTGATGGAGAGAGTGAAGATAAGGGCGGGAGTGATGGTGAGGGTGAGGATGAAGGCGAGGATGTAGGTGAGGTCAAGGGCGAAGGTAGGGGCAAAGGGGAAGGTGGGGGCTAGGGCGAAGGTGGGGGCAACGGCGAAGCTGGGTGCAAGAGCGAAGGTGGGTGCAAGGGCGAAGGTGGGGGCCAGGGCGAAGGTGGGGGCCAGGGCGAAGGTGGGGGCAAGGGCATGGGCGAGGGTTATGGCGAAGGCGGTGGCGGGGTCGAGACCCGGATGGAAGCGGAATTGTGGCGGCGCGCATCCGCTCGAGGACAAGGCGGAGGGTGGGAACGTGGAAATGAACAGGAACGGTGTCAGGGCGTGGAGACGTAGCGGCGGGGGCGGAGGCGGGGCGCGGGCGAGGGCTGTTGTGGCGGCTGCGCGGGGCCAGGGGGGCGCTGAGGGCGGGCGCAGAGGCTAAAGAGCTCCGGTGCCGCCGGCGTCTCCGTCGTAATCCAATCATTTGCCGCAAGGCGCGCCCCGCCCCTCAGCCTACCCGTAACAGCTCGCACGTTCCGCTAAATCTCATTAGTTGCCGAGACAGCTCGTATTTGAATACAGGTCGCTTGCGCCTGCGTGCTATGAGACAGCAAAAGAGGCTCTGATAAAGCACTGGAAGCATGCGAGGGAGCGGGGTAGCTATTCCATGCAGAAAATAAATAGTTGAACGAATAAAACGTGGAAAACGCATTTATAAAATATAATACGACCTAAAACAATAAAAATATATTACTCTCAGAATATGACGTGGTGGCTGAATTTTGTGTTAACACTTTGAATACGTCATTTAGACTTCAGTAACGTCTTTTGAGTAAAATAAAATGTAATAGCTTCAATACCTCGGAGACATTTGTGCTAACTTTCTATGTTTATTGAAACGTTCATCTCAGATACGTATCAATCAGTAAAGTAATTTTTAGACAAGTCACATTTAAGTTGCAAATTGTAGAACAAGTCCGCACAACTCACCACAGAAAGAATTTTATAACTGCATGGCGTCTAATAAATGATAAATAGTTCACTGAACGGTGACAAAATGTGAATAACTCGTTCAGTGGCTCTTGGAATATTTCACAGAGCGACTGAACAAATTCTAAAGAAAATTGTAGCAATTAACTGGAAGAACACTGGCTCATAAGACCGGAACCCTACAGTTAAAGAAAAACATAATTTAAAATTAATTATTAATACACCAATTTATCCATAAAAATATACAAACGCATGTTTAAATATCCATCTCAGCTACAATGTAGTGACTTAACATAACAACTTCAAAGCACATTTTCTCTGTAACTGTGTAATTGCTATTTACGCTCCGTCAAGGAGCACGAGACGGGAGCAAAGTAAACGACAATTGAGCGACACAGAATAGAGTTCTAGAGTTTATTCGCGAGGCAGTCCGTTACGCTAGACGGCGAGAGGGAAGACTGATGCGTCCGAGGACAGCGCGGGGGTTGATAGATCGCGCTGCAGGGATTCGCTGACCGCCGAGCAGTACGTACAGTCGTCGGTGGCTCAGGAGGGATACATCCGCCCCTTCGCCCTCTCCCAGCTATCACGACGCAGGGCGTGTCGTCAGGACACACGCGGCTAATTGCCAGCCCAACCCCTCCGCACTCTCGGATGCGAATAGGTTGCCCGTCACAGCAGCTGACAGCAAACGCAAAGGGTCAGCCCGACGCCCCCGCGCTAGTTGGAGGGAGACAGAATTGCTGGAGTAGAAGATGCTATTCATGTGAATATCAAACCTTACTTCGTTTTGTTTAGATTTGTAGGTCTTAAAATGTAAGATTACTCTCTTTGTGGTCGTGAAGGAATTTAAATAAGAACACTTTAATTTCTGCGTTAAATAACTACAAGTTTTTTATTGTAATAGTTAATATTTACTTTAAAACAAGAAGACGAAAATGCAATTAATGTCCGCAATGAACCTAAAATAATTCAATAAGACTACTACACTTCACTTGAAATATACACAACTTTGAATGTTCCAACAAATGGTAATAGAAACAATTATTGATGTACCATGTGTATTTATAATAACGAAATTTCATAGAAACTAATTCACAATATTTATTTAATATCGAATATTCTTGAGAAAAATATACTGAACAACACCAAACAACGTCCATAATATACAATTAATTTAGTTAAATTGCACTTGTTTTTAATGTAATGTTACGTAAGTCAGCATTCTCAGAACAAGAACAAATAAATAAACTAAGCATGTTTAAAACACTAAGGGTTTACCTTTAAAAATAAGTTTTACCTTTATACACAACCAAATGTGTTTTTTTTCTTGAATGAAAACTGTTGAGCCCTAGAGTGTAATAACTTGCAATTATTAACTGGTAATAAAACACAATTGAATAAAATATTAAAATTAACAGAATGGGCGCACTCCTACCGTCATTTGATCATTAGTGTATTTTGGAGATCAACAATTTTTGGCCTTCCTTCCTTTTTGGGCGTGAATTGCAATTGGCCTTCCTTCCTCTTTAGGCGTGAATTGCAATCGGCCTTCCTTTTAAGACGTGATTTGCAATCGATCTATCGAAAATGGTCATCGATTTGCCGTCTGATGTACACGGTTAGAGTTAACTAAGAGAAGAGAGTGTGGTTATAATTTTTTTCGAAGATCGCGTGTTTTGTGTGCTACGCGTGTGCATTTAAGCTCTATAAACTCTATATCGGTATCATCTGACACATGGGTCTCTTTTTTAAAAACTTCAATAACGTGTTTAAGAGAAGGTGGATGGCAGATTTTGCTACGGCAACTACCACATCCATATATAAATACAGGTCTTACTAAATATGAAACATTTCAATTTTTCGTATTTATTTTACATTTAAAAAACGAATGCCCAACTTTGAGTTCACTGTGAATAGCGAATGTATTGTTACGTAATTTGTAAACGTCTCGTTTTATTGGTCCGATGATAAGTACTGACTCATTTTTGTTAAATTTTCCATTTTCCATATAGTAGGCCTACATATCTACAAGTACTTTTCTAAAGCATCCTCTTTTGTGCTATGTTAATTATTTGCATTCTTAAGAAAAGAAGTCAATTGTTAGCTGTCCTGAAACATTTTAAAAACAGTTATAAAATACCATTAAAGGGTTTATTTCTGTACTTTTTATATTATATAAATGAATGTTTAAGAAATGTCATGTCAAGTTGGAATCTTCATTATTGTATCACACTATAATAGAAAACACTTTTTCATGATGACTACAGTAAGCCTTATGAATATGTTTCCCATGATACTCTCAGTGCACACAAGAAAATCTAGAAACAAGCTACTGCACCACTTCCCTTCACCCGGAAAGCACTTACACCCCCTCCCCGCGAAGCTCAGTGATGTGCAACACAGCATTGTCATCAGTTACAGAAGTGTCAGCCCGCGAGTCGCGACAAGTAGGCTGACTCGGAAGCTCCCACGCGGGAACGCACCCTCTTACGCATCCGCACGCACGCACGCAGGCAGATGGAAGGCCCCAACAAGTGGCGGGAGCGGCGGCGTAAATATTCATGCGAGGGTGGCGCTCTGCTGGGGAGAAGCAGTACTACACACGACACGAAGAGATGGTGTTGCCCTGTCGTCTCCAACTGACTGCCAGCCACCGGAAGGGAGGTAGGACATTCGGTCGCGCGTTATTCGGCATCATCGTCATTATTAACAAGGATTGAGCTTTCTGTCCTGACTTTCTCCGCTGAACTTGTCTCGCCATTTTTAGTACGTTTTTCTTATTATCTTATCCCTTTCGGTACGAATTGTTGCATTGTTCTGGTTCTTCTTGTAAAATGTTTCTGTTTCTTCTATGTCAGTTGATAATGTTTTACAATTTCTAACGTATCTTTCATCATTAATTCAATTCAAATGGCATTATTTCTCTTTTTGCCATCAAGGTCCAATGTGTAAATACCAATGTTAAAACTAGTTCCACTTCTTATTTCATTCCGTTTTTCAAAGACCTAACTTTTACTGGCATGTAGTAAACATCTTTCCTTTACGTGATTAAATTTCAGTAGGGTTCGGGACCATTTCTTGTTCCATCAATATTACGTTAATCAGAAAGTCCTCTTGTTATATTTTTAATTTCGCAAGAAATAGAAATCCTACTTGTTTTCATTCATCAGAATACTACCGCAAGACATTCAATTGTTAATTTGTGATACGCTTGAAATTTTCACCTGGAGAACTCTTCGTTGACCAATTTCATTGACATTTGTGTTGTTTAATAATATATTAACTTCAGTGTGAAAACTATTGAAGATTATTCTACCACAACGCATAAACGGTTCAAACTTCAAAACTTTTGAGATTCTCAGATTCAGATTATCTCCTGAAATACGAAAAGGTTTTCTATTGCAAGCCTTGCCTTAATCACATAATAACATAATAGTGACTTGAAGAATAACATGAAAAGTACGAACCCACAACCATCGCAAACAGTCCAACACAATGTCTCATCCTTTCAATAGTTTGTTGTCATTTTCGCCAACTTGCACCTAGGCGCACTAAGAAAGCAAGAAAGCCAGAAGTTTTGAGTAGAAAATTAAATTTCCCTTTACTTTATTTCACGTGTGGCCAAAAAATTCGACAAAGCTATTTCTCGTCTGTAAACATACCTGAAATAAACTTAATACTCATGAACGTCGTCCTTTATATTTTTATTATGAACACGGCCATTGGGCAACATTCAACCTTACTGCCTTAGCTTATCTCGTACGAGACCCCGCCATTTGCATTCTTCTGGGAACGACTTAGCAGTCTTCACTGTGAACCATCCTCTGCCTCTGACCCTTTTCATAAGCTCTGTTGCTATATTTCCCGCCATTTCCTTATCAACTCATCTTCAACTTCCTTCGCCCTTTATCGCATTACCTTCACTGATATAATTGCGTTCTTCACTCACGTAACATTTCCTTAACTCATTTCGGTAAAAGGCCGTAAGGTCGTCCGTCCTCTCCATTCACCATTCCTTCCTTACAACTTGTTTCTTGTACTTGCTTCCCACTCCGCTATACTCTCCATCACATTTTCATGTTCATGTGTCGTTTTCACAGTCTCGACTTAATGACGAAACATTTCGTCCCATCCATTTCAGTCTGGCAACTACAACGGGTATTGTGCATCCCCAAGCAACTACCAACAACACCTCACTACGGCCTCACCGCTAGGTTCTCTGCCATCACCTCCATTGCCTTCCCCGTCTCTACCCTACCTCCATCGGCACCGACGTCACCATCACCGCTACCAATATGCCACGGTGCTCATCCATTAACAATTCCACCCCCTCCACCTCTCCATTCCACTCACTCCATCCCCTCCACTACAACAGTATTGTGCTTCCCCGAGCATCAACCTCCCCCATCACCACCGCCACCAGTACGCCACCGCGCCCATCCATTAACCTTATCATGTTCCGTTTCTCCGGAGAGCGAACCCCCCCACCCGCACCCGTTTACCTGGCGCCGCCAGCGCGCCTCCCCTCCCCTCCCCTCCCCCTCTGCCCCGTCCCGCACCTACGTGCGCCCGCCATTTGCATTCTGCTGAATAATTTACGTCAAAAATCCTTTCTCCCGAGCCGACTGCCGCGCTCGCGTTCGCGGCGGTTCGAGCTTTTGAAGAGTTGAGTCGGGAGGTGAAGCAGCCGCCCCCGCCGTCGCGCCGCCCCGCCGCCACTTCTTCGCAATGAGCTATCGACTTTTAACGGACCACCTTTGCGTTTGCGGTCTGGTACAGGCAAGGACTTCAGTAAGCGCCCCACTAGGGGAATGGATATTGACTTACGATCGGCCCCAACTCTTGTCATTCCGAAAAGAAATCTAGACACTCGAAGAGAAATCCAGACTTCTGGAGACTGTATTTTGATCTGCTTCAGTTTTCCAGTGAAAAAAGCTAAAAACAAAACTTAAAAATAACGAGAAATTATTTAATATTATACGTAATGAACAGAAGTTTTAATTATATTTGTAGATTTGTTACATAATAAATATTAACCTGTTACATATACTGGCGATAAAACAATAAAATGTATATTTTTAAAATATTTCTGTTTGACCTTATAAGGGCATCATTAATTTATATAAAAGCAATTTGTAAATTGTTGAGAGAACTAGCGCACGTAAATAGTGAAATTAAACAAAAATCTGCTACAAAATATTTGCAAAGGAACTGAATAAATATTACATATTAGATCCAGAGTATATCGTGTATGTATTGAATTAACTTAAACTATAAAGAGAAATTAAACGATGAAAACCACTTGAAAGTTTTCGTAGAAAATCCATTGTTGTGAAGGCTCACGGACACATAAAATATGCAGCCGATTGAACGAATGTGTTATGTGTTACTTCCTGAATTACGAAATGACAATAGCGTAAAACAAAGTACTAAAAACAATAATTATTAATGGCTTTATTTACTCGTCAAAACTCGGGACATTGGTGCGCTTCTCCTTGTCATTATAAACGTCAACTGGGATTACAAAATTAATTGCAATGAAAAATTAATTACATTTTAATATGGATACATAAAAATGTCGACCTATACTCCGATATAAATTGAAATCGTTTTATGCTTATGAATGTGGACACCAATGACAAAGGAAATGATTTATAAACATTTGATATTTTTTTCATACATGTAATATCATAGGTACTATGCGCTCTAAATTCAACTCGTTTGTTTAGGTATTTAGATTTTCACAAAAATCAATATCAAAAACGGCAAACACCTTATGAAGAAATAATAAATAGCGATTGAATTCAAGAATCTCAAATTTCTTGGCACATACGTTCAAGATACCGACATTCATTTAAATCATATCCTTTCACCAACACACTTATACATTCATTATCTTTTATGATAACTATTTGGAAAATATACGTCTCGAAAAGAAGCAAATATCCTACATAGGAATTAATAACCTAACTCAGTCTTTCACTAAACTGAGAATACATTAACTATAAATTATCATTTTTTAAATTATTTTTGAATACTGCGCTTTTTATCGGTAGAGAATACACGCGATACGCATTTCATTTCCAATACTGGGTGCGAATAAAAGCTGGGAACTAGTTTGTTGAGGGTGGAAACTCCCGATGGCTTTCCAAAAAAATTCAGAATGGAATGTAAAGAACGATATTACTTTTGAAACATATATCAGGCTCTACTCAATACACTTTTAACATATCAAATATAAACAAAAGCCACCTGCTATGGGAATCAAGTAAATGTACCCTACAGTTTATTTTAATATTCACTCAAATTCTATTATTCATTTCCAAAACACTCTCATAATGCAGTAACATCATACCCAATTTTGTAGGCCTTTGTTGCGCTCGGTCGGAAATTTTACCCTTTATTGAAGTCCCAGTTGTAACATACTCGTACATTTCCCTGCTCTACTGATACTGTGAGAGGGACCGCCTGGTCGGGCCTGAAAACAACCGAGTGGCGCAAGCCGAGACTCGTCGCTGGGGAGGCGTCTCCCGCATCCGCCCTCGCTTGGTTCCCGCCCCGGCCCCCACTCCACTCGACCCATCCCTTGCCTCAACTTCTGCCATCTCCTCCGGGCCCTCCGCGCGACACGACGGTCAGGCCGAACACCGTCTCCGCCATCACTACCGACACTCGTCCCATTCGACCCTTTCATCTCACCCTCTGATTACCATCACCTCTGTTTATTCTCGCCGCACCTCTCCTCTCAATTCGCACAGGCATTGCTAACAACTATACCGTTGTCACAGCCACCACCACAGGCCCCGCCATTGAAAGGAAGCTCTATCTCACCGTCTCCGCCACTCGTCTCCACCAACGCCGCCGCCCTGGTCCTCTCGCCCCCCCCCCCGCGTGTGGCCTGAGCCGGTCGTTCTTGCCCGGCGCGGCGTCCCAGAGGAGGTTACAGGCGTGGCGCGGAGGCTCGAGCCGGGGCGTGGCGGGGAGGGGAGAAGCGGGGGCGGGGCTGATCGAGCTACTTGCAGGCGATGCATCGCTCTCCATTAACATGTTATATACGAGCGCGGCCGCAAAACCTATTGCCTCGCCCCGCCCACCCCCCACCCCGCCACCCTGTTTCTCGTCCGCTTGCAGCTTCTCCGCGCTGCGTGGCCCCGGCGACGGCCGCAAGAACTCGACGCGAGGTGACGGAAGAGAGCAAGGTCTCTGCCTGATAAGGAATAAAAGGAAAAAGGGTCACGCGAGAATGGGAAGACAGCGAGATACAAGATGAATAATAATGGGAGGAAATAGATAAATGCTGAAAGAAGAAAATTGGAGAGGAACTGTTTAAATGCCAAATAAGTTTTGAAAATAATCATATTCGATCTCGGCCGGTTTAAAAAACAAATATAAGGCGTTGGGTGAAATAGGAAAGAGAAGTGTGAAAGAAAATACAGAAGGTAAAGAAGAGAAGGACACTGAGCCAGTCACAATCGTATTTGGTAAAACAAACAACAAAGTAGTAAAACCAAAAACACACAAAGCGTTTAGTATATTACGCACTTACGTGGCAGGCATTTCCTGCGCAAGAAGCAATTCGATAATTGCGCAAATACGGCGCCGCAAAGTGGACAGGCGAACGGCAGGAGCTGATAATTTAGTGAAGAGAGTGAAGCCGAAAATAGCAGTGCAGCGCAGCAAAGAGCGGGAGTGGAGGGTGAGGGGTGGGGGCAGGTGATGGGGAGAAGGGCAGCCGTAACCGTGAACGCGGTCGAACGCAGAGAAGAGGGCAGTGTATGTCGAACAGCAAGCGACGAGGGCCCGCCTGCCTGCCGAGAGAGGCAGGGCGAGGAAGGGCGCGGAGCGGAGGGGAAAAGGGTGAAGGCCGGCAAGTGGCCCTTTGGGAGGCGCTGTTTATACGCGTTGGGCAGATACGCGCATTCGCTAAACGCTGCGGCGGCCGCCGCCGCCTCTGCCGCCGCCGTCGGAGCCCGCACTTTGCTGGCCGCGCTCGCCTCGATGGCCAGCGCGCGGCCCTCGCCGCTTCACTGCGCCCGTCGCCGCTGCCTTTGCCTAACCTGCCTTGACAGCTCGCTCCGCCTGCCACGGCGCTGCGCTCCTTCCTGCTCTGCGCCGCTCTTCCCCTCGGTCACATCCCAATTTCACTCCAGTTATATGAACCGTTCTGCATTATTTGCCCTAGGTTAACCTAGTGGTTTTACAGCGTTAGTCAAGAATGGTGGAAAAATAATATGTACAAAAAAACATGTATAAAAAACATTTTCACGCGCTGAGAAAAAGGTGTTTATGGTCGCAAGGCAACGAGTTAACTGAAAAGAAATGAATAAAATAAACCAAGATGAATTGTGAGGAGGTGGTCAGAGTTGCAAAAGTATTGTTCTTTCTACCTCTCTCTTTCTACCTCTCTCTTTCTACCTCTCTCTTTCTACCTCTCTCTTTCTACCTCTCTCTTTCTACCTCTCTCTTTCTACCTCTCTCTTTCTACCTCTCTCTTTCTACCTCTCTCTTTCTACCTCTCTCTATCTACCTCTCTCTATCTACCTCTCTCTATCTGTACTTGTCTTCGTTTAGTTCCCTTTCTGCATTTATCTTTTATCTTTCTTGCTCGGAGTTTCCTCTCCTCACCGGTTTTTTACTTTCTATGTTTGCAACTCTGGCCCCCTCCTCACAATTTATCTTGGTTTATTTTATTCATTTCTTTCCAGTTAACACGTTGCCTTGCGACCATAAACACCTTTTTCTCAGCGCGTGAAAATGTTTTTTATGCATATTATTTTTCCACAATTCTTGGCTAACGCTGTAAAACCACTGATTAATAGAAAATAACGCCGTGGAAGCTGCACTTATGTGCATATTACTACAAATATATAGTTGAGTCTGTTGCTCCGAGTACAGTGTATGTGTCTATTGAGTTTCCTTAACATATAATGACTATTTCTTCTCATTGTGGTGTATAGTAAAGTCACGTGTAATTGTTCATTATTTACACTATATCAGGTAATTCAACATTATTTTGCTATTATCTTTTTTCGCAACGTCGGCGAACGTAAATGTGTGTCTAATTGCTTCCACAGTTTGACCAATACCCGTGAAACCGCTACATTATAAACTTTCTGTAAACGACTTGAAGTTTTAAAAAGTGAATTAAAACATTTTAATCCTTGGTTTAAAATATCTGAACAAAAAGGAAGTTAACACAAAACGTTCTCTTTGTTAGAATACTACTGAAACCATCGTTTCTAACGTTCATTTATTTCTGCTGGTCCAAAAAACCCTCAGAACACCTCGCATTTTTAACTTTTTTGTTGGCTTCTTCAAACTTATCTAAAGCTATCATCAACAAATCCGAACGTAAACAGAGCATGCCCCTAGAGCTGCATACAGTTTTTGAGAACCTGTATACTTTCTGCTTCCACTCTAAGACATCTGGATCAAGCGATCGGGGAACCTTTGCTCGGGAACAGTGTTTCCAGGAAGGAGTTGTGACAAAACGCGCGCACCTGGGATTGCAGATAAACCTTCTGCAAACGAAGCCCGGCGGAACTTGCCGAAGAATCTTGAGCTCGCTCAGTGCACCCGGAAAGGGGAGGGCCATTCCACTGAAAGCCCTGGGGACACGGGCGTCGTCTCTGACCTAGGGGAAGATCTCAGAGGGAGAAGAGAACTGCTCAGAGCAAGAGGTGAAAGAAAAGAGGAAAGACTTGAGGTTGCGTTGAAAATAGAAAATGATGGTGAAGTAGTAGCAACGACATACGTGCATTTAAAATTTCAAAGATATCAATGCAATTAATATCGATTCCATATAGTACTAAAATAACTTTTCCTGGGAACAAGGAAAATGTAATCTATGAATGTAGAACATTAAAGTGAAACTGTTTTAAAAGTATCAATTTGAAATACAATGTGTGCACATAATGAATGCACTAAAAATTATAGAACTATATTTCTTTGATGTACCTTTCTGTGATTACCTTCCTTTGGAGAAAATGACTTAAGTGGTATTTGAAAAGGAAGTTTTCATTTTAAAATAAGTAGAAAACTATAAAGTTTGTAGATTGTACAACTAGAGAGGAGAGAGAGAGCGAGAGAAGAGAGAAAAAACATTACGAGTTTGTAATGATATTTATAACCATGAAATGCACAGAAGTCTAATTCTTTGCAAAATTTGACGTAAAAAGGCGCCTTTCAACTGGAAAATTTATCAATTTCTGAGGTTCTATTGTGAGAGAAAATTCAAAATAGTTTGAACATTTTTGGAGGTTCTATTTTGAGAGAAAATTCAAAATAGATTGAACATTTTTGTGAAGATCACGTAGTTTAGTTAGAATATAAACGTATTATTTTTCCTTATTCTCCTAAGACTCAACATGTGGAGTTACTGTACCACATGAAAAGCAGTTTCACATCAAAAAGTAACGACGGGGATGCGCCGAAAAGAAAACGGTTCGAATCTCGGGGGAATGTGCACCAGACTCCGCTCATATTGCGGCGCCGCCAGAGGAGAAGATGCGAAAAGCACGACCGACCCGAGAAGGAATGCGTTCCAGAGAGTGGCTCAGAGACTGGAGCCCGAAGTACAGGAAGTTACGTCTGTGTAGAGTGGTAGAGTATGTGGCAGAATGGAGTGTAGTATACCAGGGCAGGAAGGAGTTCAGAGAGAGCTGACGGGGAGCTGAAGCTGAAAAAGTTGAAAAAGATGGAGAAAAGCGGAGAGGCGGACAGAGGTAAAGAGAGGCGATCAGAGAAGAAAAGAGGTGGACAGAGACGAAGAGAGGTGGACAGAGACGAAGAGAGGTGGACAGAGACGAAGAGAGGTGGACAGAGACGAAGAGAGGTGGACAGAGACGAAGAGAGGTGGACAGAGACGAAGAGAGGTGGACAGAGACGAAGAGAGGTGGACAGAGACGAAGAGAGGTGGACAGAGACGAAGAGAGGTGGACAGAGACGAAGAGAGGTGGACAGAGACGAAGAGAGGTGGACAGAGACGAAGAGAGGTGGACAGAGACGAAGAGAGGTGGACAGAGACGAAGAGAGGTGGACAGAGACGAAGAGAGGTGGACAGAGACGAAGAGAGGTGGACAGAGACGAAGAGAGGTGGGCAGAGACGAAGAGAGGTGGGCAGAGACGAAGAGAGGTGGACAGAGACGAAGAGAGGTGGACAGAGACGAAGAGAGGTGGACAGAGACGAAGAGAGGTGGACAGAGACGAAGAGAGGTGGACAGAGACGAAGAAAGGTGGACAGAGACGAAGAAAGGTGGACAAAGACGAAGAGAGGTGGACAGAGACGAAGAGAGGTGGACAGAGACGAAGAGAGGTGGACAGAGACGAAGAGAGGTGGACAGAGACGAAGAGAGGTGGACAGAGACGAAGAGAGGTGGACAGAGACGAAGAGAGGTGGACAGAGACGAAGAGAGGTGGACAGAGACGAAGAGAGGTGGACAGAGACGAAGGGAGGTGGACAGAGACGAAGAGAGGTGGACAGAGACGAAGAAAGGTGGACAGAGACGAAGAAAGGTGGACAAAGACGAAGAAAGGTGGACAAAGACGAAGAGAGGTGGCCAGAGACGAAGAGAGGTGGCCAGAGACGAAAAGAGGTGGACAGAGTCGAAGAGAGGTGGACAGAGACGAAGAGAGGTGGACAGAGATGAGAAGGGGATAGAGATGATGAGTTAGGCAGGGTGGGTGGGGTAGACGCGGAGTGGGCGGAGAGAGTGGAGTGGGCAGAGTGGGCGGAGTAGACCGAGTAAGCAAATTGGGCGGGGTGTGTGGGGTGGGCAAGGGTGGAGTGGAGTAGAGTAGAGTAGAGTGGGGTGGAGTGGGGTGGAGTGGGGTGGAGTGGGGTGGAGTGGGGTGGAGTGGGGTGGAGTGGGGTGGAGTGGGTGGAATAGAGTGGAGTGGGGTGGAGTGAGTGAAATAGAGTGGAGTGGGTGGAATATAGTGGAGTGGGGTGAAGTGGGGTGAGTGAGGTAGAGTGGGGTGAGGTGGAATGGGGTGGAGTGTGTGGAGTAGGGGGAGTGGGGTGGAGTGGGGGTGGGTGAGGGACGCACGACGGATGGGGACTGGGCGAGGCTGAGCATCGCAAGGCCGCTCGCAGCAATCTCGGGCAGCTGAGCGCTCCGTGGGACGTGCCTGCGCGCTGGTCGTCCCGCGCCGCTGTTGACCCGTCCGCTGAGGATAAGGCACGCCGCCGCGCCGTCGACAACACTCCGGGCGGAAAGCGGCGGCAAACCCGTTGCTTCGCCATCCAGACGCACGCCCGTTAGTCCACGCGCAAACTGAGAACCGGGCTTTTCCGCGATAGGTCGCTTCTGAGAGACTCTTCGATTAGCAATGTGTGACGGGGTTATCTATAACTTACCTTCTCTGAGTACCGGGAATATAAAAAGTGATGAAACTTGTGAAGTGTGCTAGCCGGTGATTTTTTCCATTCAACTTCTCAGAATCTGCGTGATTACACGTTCGAGTAAGTGCTATATGAAGCGTCCCTCTCATTGAAGTAGGACTAAGTTTATGTTTAATGTGAGTTTTTACACTTATTTTTTTCCCAGTAACAGATAAATGCTCTACAATCCCGATGTTTTTTATTTCAGAAAGATGTTTTTTGCTTTGCTTCCTTTTAAATATACGTATGTTCATAGTAATATGTAAATATTATAATGTGTATGGATACGTTTCATGACTTCCTTTTGTTACGCTTTTCGATACTTGTAGAACATTCTTTGACTTAAGTCCTTGAAAGAGAACAAATGAATTTGTAGTTCTTACAAAGCTACAGTGAGCCTTCACAAAAGACATTTCTTTTTCCGTCGGACCTTAAGGGGGTAAAGCTTTGATGTTCGAACAGCCTGTGAGCCAAATGGAACTGAATGAAAAGTACTAGAATTCGCTTCTGTGACATTTCACTTTTATCTTTACGTCACGTCTTATAGCTTACCCTCATTATAGCTTTATACGATTGAATACCCGACAACGTCTTGCTTGCAGGGGCTGAGTTAAATAGAACTGGATTGAATTGAATGGAAATTAATTGAATTAAATTAACTGGAGTGATTTAAGCTAAGTGTTAATGAACTGAAAGACGTAAATGGATTAAAATTTAGTGAAATTGAACAGAAACGGAATGGATTGAAAATGCATTGAACTGTCCGAAGCTAAAATATTGGAGGCTAAACCGAATTAAACAATAATTAACAGTACATTTGTTATATATGACGATAATCCCATTATTGGTGTAGTTATAGAATGACGATTAAACTTCGCTTTGAGTAAAAAATAGTCGTACTAAGTATCTTGTATTGACTTAACAGCAAGATACAGTATAATATGGTTATAAATCTACGTGATTACAAATAACTGGCGTTCGTTTTCATTGAATAAACAAACAGAAATTCAAAATATCGTATTTTCAAACTAAGAATCGTAAGACATCTTATTAAAATACTAAATTAGAAAATGTTAAGGGATATCGTTAGTCCAAGTCTGATAACCAATCCGGTATCGTTAAGATGTTACAATATCAATATAGCATGTATTATCCACTTTGAAACTATACCAACGTATTATAAATTTTGTTAAATTTTGACCATTTATAAGATGCCACGCGTACATAATTATAACACATCCTGTAGCAAAACTGACCTCCCTTTCATACAGGCTGACTTAAGACAATCGAAATTGATAAACACCAATCGCAGATCCGTAACATTCAGTTACAAAGAATTCTATGATAAAGAAGCATGTGTTGCTTATCCTTTCTGGACAGCGTGCAATGAGAGGCTGCCTGAGTTTTGACGTTGCACGCATATCAACAACGTAGAATCTAGCGCATTATGTCACTGAGAAATACATTTTTATTTGCGTTGAAGTTTTTACGATTTAGAAAAACCGCTTTGCTCTCGTAGTTCTCCTTCAGGAAAGTATGGAAAGCATACGGTGTTAATACAAGAGGTATTACTATAGTATATTATTGTCAGAAATATATTTAGTATCCCATTTTATGTTTTATCTCGTGATAACTCAGTTTGAGTTATTCAGTTGCAACGAAGGAAAACAGTACTTTTTTTTTCACTTCGTTATGTTTTGGCAAATACGTAATAAATATATTAAGTAAAATTCATGTCGATGCACACCATTAAAGCATCGAATTTTTACCAATGATTTCATTCCTTTTTATTATTCTATGTAGTTCATGGAAATTAATCGGCATTTATAGTTTAACTAGGATTAATTAAAGTAGTTTGAATAGTTAGAAGCAATTATTTTTCTAATTTTAAATTATATACGGGACTTTAGAAACTAGAAATATAGGAAATAGTATATATTCGTATGTGGTTTATGATAAACCAAATATTATCTAATAAAATATTGAGTTTGATTGTATATAAGCATTTTCTTCATACTACTAAAATAAAGTAGAATACATTAGAAAAGTACAAGTTGATTTGAAAGTTACTTAAACAGATAATAATAGCACGTACGCAACAGATAATATTAGAAAGTAAGTAAATGGTTATTTTCAGCATAACATTTGGCTCTTGAGGATTAAAATTGACAAAATTCTTTCCTGCTTCAAATTATATGCTTTAAATTACTGCGTGTCGATTCTTATTCTAGATACAAAGATACTTTAAATAAAAATAGCATAAAGTAGTTTTAGCAAACATCCTTTAAAACTCTCCGTATTCTCTCAACACCCTAATAAGACAATGCATTTCAAATCCATTTGCCATGAACCTCATTTACATCGCATGAATATACGTCTTCCATTCGAGATGTTAAACTTCAAAACTCTTGATTATTGTAAAGGAAAGACTCTTTTGCCACAGAGTGTTTAGTAGAGAAACCCGGTAGATTCAACAACGTTAGACAGCTCATCTGAAAAAGGGAGCGATGCTAACGTCAACATACAATCATCACATAATCCCTCAACGATTTTGGTCACTCAAAATGATAGATGCGCTTGCAATGGTGACAAACATTTTATTGATTGATTAGTAGATAGGTTAATTTATATTTCAGGGAACGGCAAGTTTTATGATCATTATTCCCGTAAGTATGCATATTTCATTTCAGGAGATAACGGTTTTCCTCCTGCACTGAGATCCGTTGCCACCTACACGTGGACTTGTGTAGGTTTGCCCCCAATGTATCATGGCCCACTTCGGCATTCGCCTGGTTTTGACGAAAAAAATCACGGAAAATTACTGATCAGAATTCTCCTCCCGACAGGGGTTAAATTCGACCTAGCTGTCCGGTTATTACTGAAAACCCGCCCATCGTTTGGACTCGTATCCTACTTCCCGATCAGAGACACTGCAGAGGTAACATTTGTTAATCTAAGCAAGTGTTGTCAAAGTCTATGCCACGAGTGCCACGATGAACTCGCCCCTCCATGCCGTTCATTACCCTGCCACCAGAGACAACGCCATCCCTATTGTAAAACGGCAAGTTTACTAATAGTTCCCTTTCCCGACGCTAGTTGCGCAGATAGGCTCTTGGCATGGCACGACGCCACAACACGTGCCACTGCCAACAGTAGCAGACCTTGACACCACTGATCTAAGCCATCCGTCAGTCAATTCCTTCAGTCGAACCTTCATTAAGTAGTATTTGCCGGTTAACACACAGCCAACGTAAGGAGAAACAGCAGCGACGCGGAAGCCGCGGCGGCGAAAGCAACACGGCGCGGAGCGGGGCGGGGCGGCGAATTCGCCTCCTGTTAATCACGAGCACGGGCGCGGGTGCCTAGTTAAAGTCTATAATGGCTCACAGGATTTAATTACAAAGCGATAAGCTCCTGCTAATACGTCCATAATAACCAAATCTATGAGGGATTATGTTACTGCAAGGGGATACCATTATCGCTCCACTATTTACCGCGCGAACCGGCTGGCTAGGCGCCGGAGTCCCCGCTTGTCAATTACATTAATAGATATTTACATGCAACATTTATTAGGCGATGCACGATTTACCGTCTATGTAAGCGCAATAACTGGAGATTTCCGAACCTGGGGAATGTTTAATATATTAATGGAATTATAATCGGCGGCGTGTCGAAAGATCAGAAGCAAAGTGTAACCAGTGAAAAACATGTTTTCTCATGGTGGAATTTAGCCTTACTTTGCGAGGTTTGCAATTGAGGGAGTTGCTATGTAAGTTATTTTGACCGTTGATGGTGAATGGATTATTGATACCCTTCAAGTAGTCGTAAAGCTTTCTCCAACACAGGACAAATACAGTTGTTTGTTCTTGAAATGTTATCAGCGTTACCTCGTGCTGAGCCCAAGGCCATATTATTTCGGAAGTGTACAACGGTTTAGGCTCGCGAAGTATTGAACGCCTGCTGGTGGATTCACAGTAATACCCACAGTAGTCCTCATAATAGTCCCAGAGAAGACTCCACGGTAGTCCCCACGGTGGTCCCCCAGGAGTACCAGCAATAGTCCTCCTCAGGAGTACCAGCAATAGTCCCACATTAATAGAAGTACCAGCAATAGTCCCACGGTAGAGTCCACGGTAGTCTCCACGGTAGTCTCCACGGTAGTCTCCACGGTAGACTCCACGGTAGTCTCCACGGTAGTCTCCACGGTAGTCTCCACGGTTTGAAATTCATAAAGAAATATAATTTCTGTAATCTAATAAAAGAAGATGGAGATCATTACAAACTCGTAATGGGAATTATTTATCAATGAACTAGAGAACTGGTGTCTGGAGAAAGAGCGTAATCAATGGACGTAATCAACCTAAATACGATTCTATTCAAATTCTATTCAATTTAATAGTGACTGAAGTAATCTCAGTCAGTAGATCTAGTTAGGTAATGAAGGAACCAAATTATCTATTGAAATATCTAAATCTTCCGCAAAAACACTAGTGTATTATAGTTTTTGTCTCACCTATTTACCAAATATTTCTTCGTTATAACTTTAAAAGATAATTTTCTTAATACAGAAGTTCAATAGGAGATATTTTACCTAGTCCTTTGAAAATTTAAATTTGAGGGTAACACGAAATAATTGAAAAAATATTAAATACATTACATTCATGTTACATTCTTTTTAATTGCATTGATCACAATGAATATTCTCCTTTTTACAGAACAAAACGGGCCACCATATTTTTATCGACCTCAATAATAGCACACTCATATGAAAACACAGTTTCCTATTATTTAGATTAGTAGAAAATTCATTCCAACTATTCGCATGTGGTGGGCAAGTTTGCTGCAGGAGCGTACCAGCCTCATGATTAGGCCAGCGCTGAAGGTCAGAAGAATGTGAGTTCCAATTCATAATCATGAAGGATGAGCGATTGTTTTTAAAGTTCGTGGGTTGACTACACTGGCTGTGGAGACGGAGAGATTAGATTTTACCAGAAGAACAATCCCGCGATGACAGCAGACGCATTCTGGTCGGTCTGTGGCTGCAGCGCCCGCTCGCTCGTGCGAAAGTTTCGTACAGGATTTCTAATGTATTATAAGCAATGTTATATTATCAACAATACAACAGTATTTATATACAACAATATTATCTATTGTGAGAAAATATAAATAGATTAATTAAGAAAATAAAATTTAAATACCATTATAACCAAAACAAGCACCGTTATTTGGTAACAGTTCCCCATTTGTCCACACAGGGCAAAGGCCCCTCTAAAAACCAGCTGATAACTTTTCCTGGAAGTTCCAGAGATCGACTCCCGATAGCGAAGAATTTTCGAAACCAGCTTGATTGTTAAAACGAAGTCAGTGGCTGTCTGGAAGAGTGTTCTATCAGTCGACTGCTCTGAGTTTTTCGGTAGCCTCACCGATCAATAACAGACATACCTGAGCAGAACCCTAACAAAAGCATCACGGACCACGCACGTCTTTCTTTCATCATCCTTGATCCCATTCCCTTCCCCTACGATCGCCTTTATATTCACTGCACGCATTCCTACTACATACGTCGGGTTCTTATGATTCGTTCTGGTTTGGTAGTTGCCCCGGGCTGGCGGCGATACCATGAATAGAAATCCCGTAAGTCGAGGGGTAGGTCGGTGCCGGATCTCACGTTCTAGAGCAGAGGTGTCAAGGTTTTCTACTGGTAGCAGTGGCACGCCCTGTGGCACCGCAGCATGCCACGAGCTTCTCTGCGTAACTAGCGGCAGGAAAGCAAACTTTTAATAACCCCGCCGTTTTACAATACTGATGGCGTTGTCTCTGGTGGCGGGGGTGATGAACTACGTGGAAGGGCGATTTCGTGGTGGCACTCGTGCCACGGACTCCCACTCGTGGGATCGACCTTGACAACACTGTTCTAGAGCAAGAAGAGCCTCATCATTTTCCGGGACGCAATGTGTACTACACCTGTGATCTATAGCTAATGACCGTAGAAATTGAGGAGCCCGGATGCACGAAATAAAGGCTGAATGAATCAACCAATCAACACACGCAGTGCGAGCAAGCGTCCTTGTGAAATTCAGCAGAGAACTTTCCCCGCCGGCGGAGTTGAGCGCCCAGCCGCCCTCCCCCCCCCCTTGGCGCCCCCCGGGGCACGGAGCCGCCCCAGCGCCGCCCCAGCATCCCCACCCGGCCCCGCCCCTCCGCCACCCACCCGGCTCGCGCTCTGCGCCGTCCAATCACGCCGTAATGAGATTCCAATTAGTCGCCGGTGACGCGAGGCCCCGGGGCCCGAGTTGCGAGCTTATCGCCCGCTAAGCCCCTGCTTCCCCGCTCCGCCCCCGCGACGCGTTCCAGGCCCAGAGGGCGGGGCGACAGACTGGGCAAGCCCTGCGGCGCCTCCACCTCTCTGCCAAAAACCTCACCGCCGAATCTCACGTATTTCTCCTCATATTCTTGATTGATCCAGTGTATTAACGTTTCAGCCGGTTTTCAATCTTCGCCCACGTAGGTGCATTACTACACCGCAAATTGGCATTTTTCACAGCATAACCCCCCCTATCCTTTACCCCCCTATCCTTTACCCCCCTATCCTTTACCCCCCTATCCTTTACCCCCTATCCTTTACCCCCCCTATCCTTTACCCCCCTATCCTTTACCCCCCCTATCCGTTACCCCCCTATCCTTTACCCCCCCTATCCTTTACCCCCCCTATCCTTTACCCCCCTATCCTTTACCCCCCTATCCTTTACCCCCCTATCCTTTACCCCCCTATCCTTTACCCCCCTATCCTTTATCCCCCTCCTTTACCCCCCTCCTTTACCCCCCTCCTTTACCCCTCTCTTTTACCCCTCTCTTTCTCTATATTTCTTACATTACTATATCCCACTTGATCGCAACTTGAGAAATATTGAATTGCAAAATCCATTTGTGATCATTGATCGTAATTTGCACAAAGAGCACGTTCACAAAGAGCAAGTGTCTAAGTCTTTACTAGTGCTTCTTCAGATGAAAGCGAAATTAATTTTTCTAAGCATGGTTCCTTTAAAGAATGAAAAACACCCAACACTACATTGAATTATTTTATTTTTAAAGCTAAATAACAAATGGGTACGGGAAAGAACAAGTTATCTATAAATTAATTTAACTCGCTTTCAGATAAATTCTCATAGCCACATCCCAAAATCTAAGGCATGTATTAATATAATCAATTCCAGAATATTTTTATACAATATGTTGCGCATAATATAAAAAATACTTTATTCAAAATATCAACCAAATATTTATCGGCGAGCATCACCATACAACGATTAGATTTACTCCAGTCTGTAAAACATTGTTATTTCCTATTTACCACACATCATCTTGTACATCATAAACAAACCACATTTGTTTCGCTTTTACACACCAACTAGCAAACACCTCTTCCTCTTGCTCGCTTTACGCGTTACACTTTACAGCATCCTACCTCGCTCCTCTTTGCTCTTTCATCCCGCTACATCCACTTCGCTCCACACCGCCGCCACCAGCCCCCGCCCCCACCCTCGCCTCTGCCGCCGCTCGCTAAACTGGGCTCAGCAACTCCTGCGGAGGACTTTTAGCCCGCAGTCGGGGCGGAGTAATGCTCTCTTCTAATTGTGACTAACAGAACGCGCTCGCTCAACTCGCGAAGAAGGGTTTCCGTGTTGTACGTCATGAAGTGCGTTGTAGGCGCGCCCGCGTTCAACGACGGAGAGTGACGTGGGCGTAGAAAGAATACCACAGTGGGTCCACATGCCATCCACGTACGCATAGCTTGTTGATGGGGAATATCGAAGCAAATATGTAAACGCTTTTCTCTTTATAATGCATTCGAATGTAAATGAAACTCCGAATAGGTCGAAATGTTATCGAAACATAAGTAGCGTTTCCTCGAAGAAGTACGTGCAAGCTGTCAAAATGTAAGAAATGCAAATTGTGTTCAATTCATATGTCCACCGTTCGTTACAATTTTAACATTTTTGATCGTTTGCATTGGTTGCAACATTTTAACCTTCAGTCCTGGAAATTTCCAAAAATCACTTCTGCATATGTTTCCCACATGCGTTTTGAAACAACTTCTGCAGTTAATTTAAATATGAAAATCGATACTCAGTAGGGGTAAAAACAGTACAAAAATTATTGAATGTTTTGACTATCGAGTTTGGATTTGCCAAACATAGTCGATTAAGAGAGAACAAAAAAGGAAGAAAAATTAAAGTCATCAAGAATTGACAGAAATTGAGGTTCCACTCTTTACAAATTGTTTTATTTCATTTTTCAGTATTTCCTTTTATGTAATGAAAATAACTTAGAAATAACATGTACTCGAAAATGATCGTTATTTTATTAACTCAAGAGTTGCAAACGGATTTTAAAGATAGAGAAACGTTTTATGAATTTTTCACTTAACTATATATCCATTTCTTTAACATGTAATATTCATACATTTAACAAGCCATTTATTATTACAATACAGCTATATAATGGTTTCTAAATAAATATTTTTCATTATTTTAACTTAGTTTAACTTGACTCAAATCTTATTATCCGAAATTTTATTTTCCTATTTAAATAATATTATTAACGAAACATTAATGACGAAAATAACTACAATAATCATGTTTCTGCTTTAGAAATGAACATTTACAAATATAGTTGCACATATTCTTCTACAAAACAAAGATTATATTTCTAAATAACTTGGATTTATAACACTCTGGTATAATATATATTTTTGGAACAATATAACACAACGTGTAATTTAAAGAGACTAACTAGACACTTCTTTGCAAATAAGAACTTAAACAAAATATTATTAAAATTTTCAACATTTCATTTTTCTTAGATCAAAACCTTCTATAATATTAGTAACATATATTGTTTTAAAATACACTATTGGTTATTAAACACTCTTACTGAAGTCGTTTATTTTTTTTCAATTTCGTATTGTAATGTTTGATGATACTTATTTTAAAGATATTAATTAATTATTATATTTCAGCATTCTTTTCTGGACGCACTTTTCGACCAATTTAGAGTTCGTGTTCGTCACGACACGTAGGAGCACGTAAGTAGAGTGCGGAAGGATATTTTACGTACTGTACATGTAGCAATAATTAAGGAAATAGCGGCAACAAAATTTTCGTTTCGTTTAACGCCTGGCAAGTTTACGCAAAAAGGATATTTAGTGTGCTTTAAAAACAGTGTTGACTTAACACTGCTGCGAAGCAATGTGAGAAAATGTTCCGCAAAAATAAACATGGAGAATTTGTAATGCGCAAGATAAATATCCGTTGGGGAAATGAAATGTTGTTTTGTACTTACGATTAGAGCCGATCCGCTTCTAGACTGAATCTGAAAAGAGATTAATATCCACATCAGTACTTTTAAAATGATACATTAATGGCAAATGTTTTTCTAAACATTTTTTACAAATTAATATCAAAACAAATTATTTTTGCTTATTATTTTCCTCTTAAAATGTGTTCATAAATCATTACCTTATATAATTTATCTGACAATCATTATCTTATAATAAAGTGTACACAAGGTTTAGTTATTACAGGGATAGATATAATATGGTCATGATGGTCATAGGAAATACATTTTTTTAAACAATTTCGTCTACATCCTTAGCACCTTTTTCAGAAAGCGAGTGCATTTCGCCACTGCTTCATATATATTCAGTTTTTGTTGTTCATAAGTGCAGACATAATAATGTTTCTATTATAGTTGCATTATATACAAAATTCTAAATTTCATAATTTCAAACTACACATCTTAGAAGCGAATGAAAATCGCAGTTTTTCACTCTCACATTTACAATTATTAAAGAAAAATTATATACTCGTACTTAAATGAAGTAGAAGTAGCTGAAACAGGTAAAAGACAAAGGAATCCTTCATCAAGTAACGTATCGGAGAATTCTTACAGAAAGAGTAACAATGCACAAATCTATGTTAATTGTACTATTTTAATTTACTGCACCTGTGCCACGCTTCTTAAAATCATTCATAATTTTTAACCGCATTATTAATGACACATCCAGCACCTAAGCATTTAACTTGGAGACATCTAGACACGAAGCAGTTAAACATTACTTCAACGAGCAGCTGTTAATTCGCATATCGCATGCGTGCGCTCCTGCTCCGCCTCGTGTCTTGCGAGCGACTATCAGGTGCGCTAACGACCACACGTCGCGTGCAGGGCGGTGATGCAGCAGCCTCTGCGTCGCGGACAACGAGCTGGCAACGCGACACCCGACCTGCGCTCGCATCCGCAGCCGCCGCCGCCATTTGTTACTGTCTCCGATAGGAGCAAAGCGACGACGCAGAGGGGGCGAACGCGAGGTCATGTGAATTGCTGAGAATAGACGAATGAAATGGCGAGGAGAGGTGAGAATTACAGATGAAAAAGGAATTCAGATGTTTTGGGGGTTCCTAACTGCCGGTTATCGCCTACTTCAGTGGTATCAAAGGTTTTTTACTGGTGGCAGTGGCACGCCTTGTGGCACCGCAGCATGCCATGAGCTTCTCTGCGGAACTTGGGTCGGGAAGAGTTAGTAACCCCGCCGTTTTACTAGAGGGATGGCGTTGTCTCTAGTGGTGAGGTGATGAACTGCGTGGAGGGGCGATTTCGTGGAGGCACTCGAGCCACGGACTCGCGCTCGTGGCATCGACCTTGACAACACTGGCCTATTTCAACTCCGAAGGGAAGGGCTTATCTCTGGACATTTTGGACTATACACGGTGATTTGATTTAACCTCGTTAACTCTCCATGGATAGTTTATGTAATTTCAGTATTCTGGAACTGGGAAACACATTTTAAGGAGAGTTTCATTCCTATGGATATCTTTTAGAACGCCTAGTCAAGGATAGGCTTCCCACCGAGTTTTTCTGCTTACTGCATCTCTGAAGAGCACTGATTAATCAGACTAGGGCTCAAAATGATGCAGATACCATGTTGCTGATTCAAATTTACAAATTTTATCTTTTTCTCTGTCATACAGATAAGAATATTATTTTTTCGCGAAGCATGAAACAAAGTGTGACGTGTTACCTTAGGCTATTCCAATTTCTTTAGATATCCTTGATTAACAGAAATCGTTAAAAAGCCCTGCTCCTATTACAGAAGCATTTGGCTTCAAAATATCAAGAATATATTTTTAAAACGCAATAATAATAGAATTTTAATGAATAGTTTGTGTGAGTGAAGCGTATCATGTTCTATACGAACGTCACTATATGGATTCTTTTGCTTCTTAATACAATACCTTAAAGTGTGCTCAGAGCACCACTGTAATATTTCGGAGAAAAATAGACAGGAAATGGATACCCACATCAATATTTTACATTGACAATGGCGAGTTCTAGTAACTTCTTGCGTATACTAGAGAATACAAATTATAAATATGGGGATAATCTGTAAAAAGGGAAGATAGTGTCCCAGTAATGGATCAATTAAACGTGCAAACATAGGCAAAATACTAAAAGATAATGCTAATCGGTGAGAGATTGAAAAAGTGAAATACCATTTGAAGTTACATTCTTTGGAAAAAATAATATACGCGAGTTATAAATTCAAGAAATATTTTAAAACAAGATAGTAATTTTCAAAATATAATGATATTGGAGACAAACCTCACTTTCTTGTACTAGTTTGTCAATGTAAGATGTGGGTGAGCAAGGAAACATACATATTTGCATTTAGTGTCCTTCAGTGTGGAAGAAAGAGAACATATCATTTTTCTTCAATGCTGTAGTTGCTTTATAGTTTATTTATTATATTTCTTTGAAAACAAGAAATTAAGGCAAATAGAAATAAATATAAAACATTAAATTTTGTGTTTTAATTTCAAAAGTGGTTTTTAAAGAGCTAATTCGGTGTTGTTAAAAATATTAGCACTGTTCTCGTTCACTTACAAACACGTTGCTAATTTTGAAAGCATAAAACTGATATACAAATTGAATATTACGTAATGCAATAATATGCACGGAACAAATGTTCTGAGACAATTCAAGGAGCAGAATTTTACAATCAATGCTTCGTATGTGTTTGAATGTGTAATTTTTGTGTATCAAGTGTCATATAAAGGTATCCTAAAAGATAAATCACTAAAGAAATTCAGAAAAGACACATAAAAGTACGACCTTCCATTTCAGAAATATTTTCAATTACATTCATATTTTTCTCGTTCGCAGGAAGCCATGTAGGTGAGGCATGTTTTCCAACTCCTGTCTTTATGACACGAACTGTCACTCGCTTTGAATTCAGGCAAATGGAAACAGTTGGATCCCGTCTATCAGGCATTGGAGAGAATTGACGTTCAACGATGTCACGGAGAGAATTAATAGCCACTGGGCAACGTCCCAAAAGCACTGAGCAGGTACGAGCCGTCACAGGTTCAGCTCGAAGTGCCCGTGATTGCCTTTATGAAATTATAACAAGAATGCATAAAAAGGATAAGTGTATCATAAATTCCGATTCTTAGTTCATAATGTTAGGCCAACTAAAATTCATTTCAAAACATAATTAGTACATTCTCAAACAATAATGTCATAATGGGCATTAATACACGAGTGTGATTTTACTATGCGAGCAAGGAAGGAACGAGTATCGTAAATTTTTCATGAGTACATTAATTAATACCCATTTACAACGAGTTTCATACGGAACTTTTTCTGTGACGTATGGTAACTTTTATAAGTTGAAACTCTTACATTGAATCGTTTCGTGACAATTAATTGGCAGGATTCAGCCAAGGCCGCCTAGCGGACATCCCCCTACCCTAACCTGCAGCAGGTGGCTTTCATTTATCAGTCCACCTGCGAGTGAGTACACAATGTAAGTTAAAATTTAACTTAGTAACCTAAATTTTAAATTACTGATGGTAAGTTAACTTACTGAAGTAATATATTTACATTTTAAACTAAAATATTTGCCAGTTTTTAAGAAGATCCACAAGAACATTTAACACAAAATGATTTGCGTTCTGATTTTAACGTCTGTCAAATATTCCCTCCAATAACTACCACTGCGCTATTCAAATAGGGTCAAAATGGTTTCCGATACAATTTATTTTAAATAATAATCCGCATAAAAATTACGACTAATAAAATGAATTAAAACTGACAATTATAATATAATATTAAATAAATTTTAGTGTGCACAATCGAACGAAACATTTACTAGAAGGATTCGCAATGATTACTTAAGAGTCAATACTTGATTTGTAAACTTCTCTCTGATTGGTCAACAAACTATTACAGTAATATCTGTGTCATAATGAGTATCATTGTGCAACGAGTTGCAGCCAAAACACGACAGAATTATACAATTAGAGTAGAAGAAGTAATACTGAAATCATAAGCATTGTGTCGAATAGATAAAATTGTCTCCAGAACGCATCGCGGTGATTTCATTGCGGAACAGCATAGAGCACGCCGAAAAGAGCTTGCACAAAATCAGATAATTCATCTGTGCTCAAGGAACTTCAGGTGCATTTTCACTTTATATTGCATAAAATACGGTCATTGAAATGGGTGTCGTTGGAAAACGAACACAATGTTCAAAATCGAAGCTCAATATTCTCTGACTGTTGATTGATTATTTCATGTTCCCGGGCACGTTGACTGCTATGGTCATTAGTTCCATGAGTGTAGTGAACCGTTTTTATATCTGGAAGTAGCGGTGATCCATCCCCGCTGGATGGTGAAGTTCAACATTACCCAACACGTCGTCTACCTGGAAATTTTCCCTTAGGTATATATTCCCCAGCGAGACACCATATAGTCGGAGCTTGCTTTAAGCCCCCGACGGGTCTCCTGACATGTGTGGTAGTGTAGTGGAAGTGTTTGTGAGTGAGTGTGTGTGTGTGTGTGTGTGTGACTATACAAGGGGATAGGGTAGGTAGTACAAGGAAGAGCGGTCCATGGTCCGTTTCTTAGGGTACGGATCCGGCATTCGCCTGGTGATGATCGGAGAGACCACAAAGAACTACCGATCAGAGCAGCCGGCCGACAGAATTCTCCTCCATACAGCGGCATAATTCGACCTAGCTACCTAGCTGGTGTCGAATATCCACCGCCGTCGTCACTCGAAATCTAGGGCCTCCCAGCAGAGTCGTTGCAGAGATTGCGGAAAAGCTAGTTCTAAACAAAACTCAGTCGCTTCTTTTGATGATAAAATTAATAGCTTCGCTATGGTTCTCTGGGACTATTTATTCTCGTGATTGTTTGATTCCAGTGGACATGTATCTAAATGAAAAATATGTCGCTAACTTTTATGAGCTTTACTTGTGTAAGAAAACGACTGGAAGTGAGATAAAAAAATAATAACACACTAACAAGTTGGAAGATATGGAACACACAGGAGAAGATAAGAAAACACAAAAAAGGCAGAAGGTAAACATACGAATGTGCAAAAAGAGAACCAGTAGATAAGACAGAGAGAGAGGGAGCCCGTGAAAAAGGCAGAAAGAGGGACAGGCGGAAAATGACAGAGATGAAGGCGTAGAAAGACAGAAGATAAACAAAGGCACATAGTCATGTGTGCAGGCTGACTAAGAGATATTGGGACAGGACATAGCATGAATAGAGTCAAACAATTGCATACGAAGATAGACAAACATACTACCTGTCAGGAAGGACAGGTATATAAAAACGAAGGCAGAAATACTAAAGAGACACCTACAAAATGCGTACGTATTTACCTGTATAAGAATTTGCTCTACCGACTTGGACAACAAGACAGCCTTTGTTATCCACTACGTGACATCTCTTCACCCTTCAGTCACACACTCCTTCCCTTCCACCCTGATTTTCCAACCCTCAGCATTTCCTCTCACCATCTTCCCTCCCCGCCCCCGCTTCAACCCGTCGCCAACCACCGGCCCCGACGATCCTCGTTACCCCCGTCACCCCTCATCGCTCTCGCCGCCCTACAACCCCCATCGCCCCTCGCCAACCCCGCTACCCCACCGCCCTTGTCGCCCTTGTCACCTCTGTCGCCCTTGCCTCCCTTGCAGCCCGTGCCTCCCTTGCAGCCCGTGCCTCCCTTGCAGCCCGTGCCTCCCTTGCAGCCCGTGCCTCCCTTGCAGCCCGTGCCTCCCTTGCAGCCCGTGCCTCCCTTGCAGCCCGTGCCTCCCTTGCAGCCCGTGCCTCCCTTGCAGCCCGTGCCTCCCTTGCAGCCCGTGCCTCCCTTGCAGCCCGTGCCTCCCTTGCAGCCCGTGCCTCCCTTGCAGCCCGTGCCTCCCTTGAAGCCCTTGGCTCCCTTGCAGCCCTTGGCTCCCTTGCAGCCCTCGGTTCCCTTGCCGCCCTTGCAGCCGTCGCAACCTTTGCCACCCTTGCCGCCACCCTTGCCGCCACCTTTGCCGCCACCCTTGCTGCCACCCTTGCTGCCACCCTTGCCGCCACCCTTGCCGCCGCCCTGCTGCCCCCGCCGCTGCCCCCGCCGCTGCCCCCGCCGCCGCCCAAGAGTCAGCGCGCGGGAGGAAAGTGGCGCGACAGATACAAATGGCGGCGGCGAGCATCTGCTCGCGCGCGAGTGTCAAACGTCACGCGGCTGACGCGCGCTGTCCGACGCGTCATTACCCGTCATCCATCAGCGGAAGCACCGCCGCCATCGCTGTTCCAGGGCTCGCAGGCGTCCGCGTTCGAAACCAGCGCGGGCCATTTGTCGCCCCCTCAAACAGCACCAAATGATAATTGCACATATTTTATTACTGCTTACGGCAGTAATAAGATAAGCCAAACCAGACAGAGCAAGCCTTCCGCTATTCGTTGATGTACAGTTCTCGATTTCGGTAAAAGTGAAGCTTTTCTTTGTACGACATATGTCTCGTTGAAATGTATACAATGTATGAAAGAAGGTTAGACATACTTCGATCAAACTGTGTATTAACAATTACGGAAACCTAGAGGCCAATGGGCTAATCCTATGGCTAATGGGCTTATCTCTGTAAAGTGTTCCAAGCCATTAAAATTTTTAAAAAAGGTTAAAACCCACTTATGAATACAATGTGCGAAAAATACAATACTACACATCATAAGAAAATGAAAGAAAATATATCTTTATTTAGATCTCAAGCAGGTTGGAGGAGATGGGGATCTAATTTAAAAATTAACTGTTTCTCAAACGTCAAGGGCGACCGCAATCTACTACGTAAATGAAAGAGATTTTATATAATGATTTGGGTGCTTCAACTACTTTGGTCATTTGTCATATTCAGCATTTTACCCACGGGGGTGGCTGTACCGCTAACCTTAATGATAGGCTGTGAAGTTTTCCGCCTTTACTCCAGGTCTTCCCCCGCTCCTCCAGGAAGGCCATCAGTCCCGTGCCAGGTACCGTGCCGGGAAGCGATATTCTCTCAACTTTAGTGGTAGTTTAAGTCACACGTACATGAGCTTTCTAGGTGGTTTAGGTGATTCATTCACAATCATTATCAAAAACGCTTAGCACTTTATATTTTAGTACAATAATATCAATATATAACAGATTTAATAAGGTTTGTAGTAAATGTGCACATGCAACTGAAGCTTCAAAGACCGGGAAGATAAAGTTCCATCCCAATGACGACCTGATAATTAATACGAGCTAAATAGCTACATCCAATCCGAACATTGCGTGAAGGAAAATTCTTGACTTCTACTGCTTTGCTTCGTCTTTGAGTGTACTTCCACTAATCAATTCCAGATGGTTACTGGAGCAATAGAATAAATATTGAGCAAGTGCCGCGCGACCTCCTTCATTTTCCATGCTTTGTTCACACTCCCATTCTACGGACCTATGTTTAATTGATTGTTAGAGATTCCGGGCGCGTCAACTACTGAGGTCTTAATTAGTCTCGTAAGTGTAGGGCATGATTTTTCATCGGGAGGTGGCGGTGATCTTCTCCCGCTGGATGGCGAGATCCTGCGCCGACCTATCGTCGACTAGTTTCCCCAACCAGGTATCTGCCACCAGAAGGGAACTCCCCCATCCGGGTTCAAGCTCTAAGCCCCCGACTGGTGTCGCGTTGTGTGTGGTAGTGTAGTGCATGTTAGTTTAAGTGTGTATGTGTGTGTGTGTGTGTAAGGGGTGAAGATAAGACAAGGAAGAGGAAAGAATAATCGCGCGCGGTCCGTGGCCTGTTTAGTGAGGGAACTGCTCCGGCATTCGCCTGGTGTTGGTCCGAGAAACCACGAAAAAAATCGGTCAGAGCAGTCGGCCGTTAGAATTCTTCTCCAGACGGCGACTGAATTCGACCTAGCTGACAAGCCAGTGTCGAAAATCCTGCCGCCGTCGTCGGGACTGAAACCTAGGACATCTCGGTCAGAGGCACTGCATCAATGGACCAAAATATGGACAGATTTTCCTCCTTGAAGTTAAAAATCTCCTTCAGGTGAGACTACGATACGATGCGGAATTTTTAAACAAAAAGAGAAATGTTGATAATTTAGGATTGTGATCCAATCTCACAATGAAAACTACAAATTAAAAATATTACTTTCTTCATGGACTTCATTACTATCTCAGAAACTTAGCTAATAGCCAAAAAACTCCTTGTCGATAGTGAGTAAGTATAAATAACATTATTTAAAGAGTTACATGACGGTTTTCCTTTTGCGTATGGTGCTACAGTGCAAAGAGTCAGTGCTCATGCTTTACGCGAAATTAGATACAGCTCGTTTAGCGTTCAATTCATTCCCATCTTCTGTATAGTTGGCCGTTGGATATCACAAAATTCTGGAAATTCATTATTGTGAAAATCTTAGTAGGATTCAGAGATACTCGCGAGAGTATTAAATATGCTACCCAATTGATATATCGATATCTCATCATTCCTTACTACTGACTGTATGTATAACATTAGTAATTTGTATTCTTAAAAGGTACATAGTAAAGAGAATGCAAATGATTCGAGAAATTAGTTCGTTTGTAGAAACAAATTAAAAGAATACGCGATTCAATTAGCGTCAAAAGCAATATCCACAGCAAGTAATATTACCCAATAAGCTGACATTCCTGGGAAATCTTCATTCACCGTGATTCATTACGCGTGAAAAAAACTCAAAGGACGAGGTATCGAAAATCGAATGTTACGAGTCAGTAGCTCCTTGGATCTCCGGCGTAAAAGAAAAGAATCAAAGTCACCCATATTTCTCATCAGATCCAATATTAAACCCCCTCCCGGGCGGCCCCACCGCTGCAGCGGCGACTGGGAAAGGGCTGCTAAGGGACAATCGCAAAGCCCTGCCGCCGCGGCCCTTGCCTCTCGGCCACACCGCTTCCGTCGTCTTGGCGCTTCACGACGTCGCCTGTTCTCATTTTGTTCCTTCATGGCACACTCAGTTTCCAATGCTATTGCAGTGCAGAGGCTACATTTTGCCGCCAATCCCGTTATCCTGCAATGCGTGAGCATACCGTTCAGCTATCCAGATTTTGCTTACGAGATGTCGATTTTCTAAGTTGTGTTGCATTCGTAAGATAAACACAACCGTTTTTCTAGCTTGATACAAATTTAAACGTAATGATTTTTTGAGGCAAGATATTCTACAATTTTCATTTTTCTTGTCTACGCCGTATTGTGTCTCGATTTTCCATCGTTTTCAATGCTATTGCAGTGCGGAGGCTACATTTTGCCGCCAATCCCGTTATCATGCAGTGCTCGCACAAATCGTTCAGATACCCGGATTTTGCTTACGAGAAGTGGATTTTCTAAGTTGTGTTGCATTTGTAAGATAAACACAACCGTTTTTCTAGCCGGATTCAAATGCAAACGTAGTGATTTTTGAGGCAAGAGATTCTACAATTTTCATTTTTCTTGCCAATGCCGTATTGTGTCTAGCTTGCTCCGCGTTGTGCGTTTTCAATACTACTGCTGAACAAAGGCTACATTTTGCCGCCAATCACGTACTCCTGCACTGCTTGCACAACTCGTTCCGCTGCTCAGACTCTGCTTACGAGATGTGTATTTTCTAAATTTTATTATTTTTGTAAGATTAACACAACTGTTTTTGTAGACGGGCTCGAATAAAAAGTAGTGCTTTAGTGAGTCAGCGATTCTACAATTCTCAAATCCATAGTATTTGCCACATTGTGGCTCTACGCTTTTTCATTATTGGTCGTGACAAATGCTACTTCAGTGCGAAGGCTACATTTTGCTCCCAATCGCGTTACCCTGCAACGTTTGCACAAATCCTTTAGCTACACGCATCTTGCTGAAGAGATGTAGATTTTATAAATGTATTAACTTTTGTTAGATTAACAGAATAGTTTTTCCAGCCTATAGCTAAAAACTAGTGCTTCTGTAAATCCAGAATCTTTACTTTTATAGTGTACACCACATTGTGCCGTCCGTTTTTCATTAGACGCTCCATTTTGAATTGTGGTAGCTACATTTTGATAGCAGACGCATTACCCTGCAATTCTTACACATATCATTCAGCCTCCCGAATTCTATTTGCGAGATGTAGATTTTATAAATTGCATTACTTTTGTAAAATAGATAATAGTAGATAGATAGTTGTAGTGCTTAAGGTGAAAAATTTTACAATTCTCACTTCTCTTAGTGCTTCTCTTAATCTAAGTCTCTTAGTGCTTTTTGTTTTCCTTCATGACACATTTTCGGACACTACTGCAGTACGGCGGCTACATTACACTTGTGGTCGCACAACCATACAATTTATTTCCAATTCACGCAACAACTAATGTTGCTTAAAACACTACGATATATTACATTTTATCACTACTGCGCTACTAACATTACTGTATTTCTAATCGTCTCAAAGAGTAGAATAATTTATTTTGAGATGCCAGGCAATCTACAACCGTCTCTTTCCTAGGTCACATTGTGCCTTCCCTCTTCTTTACTGAACATTCTGTTTCCAATCCTAATGCAAGGCAGAGGCTGCATTTCGTTATCAATCTCGTTTGCCATAAAATTCTTTTGTAAACCGTTCTGCTATGTTCCCTTTCTAAATTTCATCTATCAATAGATTAACGCAATTTTTATTGTAACAATAACCAAAAGTAGTTTTGTGTTTTTGGGAAGTATGAAATTATAAAACCACAACATAAATTCTTACCAGCTCTCTCTGTCTCTCTCTAAAAAACACTTAATTATTCAAATAAAAGTTTAACAAGCTACGTCTGCCAAATTTCTCAAACTATACAGCCCTCCTTTAAAATCACATATTAAAACAGTAAATTGGTTACCACCTGAATATCCATTCGATATCACCTATTTGATCCCACTCATTTTACTTGTAATTGAATTCATGTTACTTGTATTTGACCACACACATTTTCTGTGATCCTTTGGCACTCGCCTTCAACACTCGTATATAAAACCGTTCTTCCCGTGAACTCCGTCTTTAGCGACGGTTCGTCGTCGCCAATATCGCTCCCCGCCCCCTGGGCCGTCTTTCGCCGTCGAACTCGCCGCTCGTGTCTCGACTCAAAGAAGCGCGCTGCCTGTCCCGGGCGCCCGATCCGCTCCCAGCAAAACAGCGATCTCCTTGCAAAATACCCATCCAATCACCCGGAGAGACGGCGGCGCAAAATCGACAATCAGGTGACGCTGCTCGGCTCTTCGCACACAACGAGACGGCACAGTGAGACAGGGCGGGGTGAGGAGGACCGTGGCGATGCGGAGACAGCGGACTGAGAGCTAGGAGAGGAGCGAGGAGAAGTGGGTTGAGGAGTGGGGTAGGAGGGTCTTTGGCGAGGACTGGAGCGAGGAGCGGGGCGGGAGGAATGGGGCAAGGCGTGGAGCGCAGAGGAATGGGGGAGAGTAGGAGCGGCTGGAATGGGAAGGGGCGGGGGGAGCGGGCGGAGAGGAGGGAGGTGGGGAGCAGCGGGGCAGGAAAAACGGGGCGGGGAGCAGTGGGCCGGAGAGCAGCGGGACGCGGTGGAGAGGGGCGGGGAGGGAAGGGTCGGGAGGAGAGGGGCGGGGGAGAGGGTCGGGGAGGAGATTATTGGGGAGGAGAGGGTCGGGAGGAGAGGGGCGGGGAGGAGAGGGTCGGGGAGGAGAGGGTCAGGGAGGAGGGGAGGAGAGGGAAACAGAGTAGAGAAGAGTGGTGCAGGGAGGAGCGTAACGGGGAGGAATGTAGCGGGTAGCAGTGAACGAGGAAGAACTTAGCTTAGTGAGATAGTAGAAGAAGAGTGGAAGGAACAGAGGAGAGCTGGGTGAGACAAAGTGTGCTGAGAAAAGTGAGAAAGTGATCCAAACATGTCGAATCGGAAAGAGGCGTAGCAGGGCTAGTCTGCATAGTCGGAACCGGAAGGGACAGAATAACATGGAGCGAAGTGTAGTGAAGGGGGGCATGAGGGAGGAGAAGCGAAGAAGGGAGGGGGTCCAGAGCGGAGCAGAATGCAGCAAAGTAACAGCGCATAGAAGGGCTGGCGAGGGAACTGGTGGTCGACGAGTTTGACGCGTCGGCGGGACGGGTCGAGAGGGAACGCACCAGAAAAGGCAAGGACGGGGAGGCGAGAAGGGAGCTGCAGCAACCATCGAGAACTTTCATTTGCTTGCCATCTTATTTTACATCATCGACCGGCCCCGGCCGCCCCTTCGATTTCCTTTGGCGGGGGCCTCACGAGAGCCGACCGGCGGATGGGGACTTGCGGGCAGCGGGCCGCCGGGGCCGCCGCAGAGGGAGGTGGATCCGCAAGATTCGTGGGGTCCTGGGCAGACGAGAGAATCCGCAAACTGCCAAGTGGTAGTCGCACATGATTTTGAAAGAAGAAGGACGGCCTTTTTTCAGCAGAAATGGAAGTATGGAGACCGACGAAAGAAAAAGTCGGTGACTGCGATACGACATATATTTGGAATGATATTGAATCACATAAATTGTTTAGCTTGTAAATGAAATTCAGCAACGTAATAAAAAATATTTGTTGTTAAGTATAAATAACACGTGACACGTGAATGTACAAAATGTGGAGTTTACTACATCAAGAATATTTTTATAGGAAAAACAATGAATGTTTTATTGAAAAAGCATAAAATACGCATTCAAAATTGCAGATATTTTGTACGTTAACGCATCATGTTTGCTGTAGGTTAATTGAATTAGTATTTTACATTCCCTTCCATAGGTTTTAACAAACTTTTCTTTAAAACCTACTTTCCCATTAACTAAATAAACTGCATTCTACCTATCTAACGATTATATTTATCTACAAAAGTTTCTTTCCTATCTATGTAATATCGTCTTTATTATTCAGTAGGTTTTTGTCATTTTAAAAATTAATGGTTCCCATTTTACCTTTTTGAAAAACATATTTACGTTTATTTTTTAAAGATACTTTGAACCGTAACTTTGCAAGGTCGCGGTATACATCTAAATAGTCAACTTCCGTGTCCTGGTCTCGAGTAGTGTTTGCGAGGGGAAAAAACATGTACCGAAGGATGTAGTGCCGGAGATGAAATAGATGCACGATGCACAGAGGCAGCGAGAGGGACCCACCGGCTGAGAGATGCTCGCTTGCAAAAGCCCGGTGGATTGGGAGGGCAGCTCTAGGGAACGGGGGACGCGTTGGCGACCGAGGACCCCGCGCTTCCGCCCGCGCCCTGCAATTGGATTGGACGAAGGCTCGATCCCATTCAGGGAGAGCAGCGGCGGCGACGGTCGCCATCTTGTTGTGGCGTCGGTTCGGCCGCCTCGTTCCTATCTGCGTAGCCAGCTCGACCTTGCTGCTGCGTGGGCCCGGCTAGCCACCCGTAATCCCCTTATAAGTGGAGTTGGCCCGCGAAGAGAGCTGCCCCTTCGAGTCTTTGGAGAAATTGAGCCGCGCAGCTGCGTCGACACATTCTTCGCGTTTGTGCGACGCCATTACGGAAACGACGAGAGGAAATCGACATCGGGTTCTTTGATGAAATTTAAGAAATCTTTTCAATATTCCAAATAAAGAGTCCAGTAATGTACGTTTAAATTGAAATGCAATTTGTACTAATTGAACATTCAAGTATTTGTATCAAAATTCTGATTTTATTTGATTTCGACGCATTACGTCGTCTTATAATACAATTTAAATTTTATGGGCCCCTGATCTTTTTGTTTGGAACACTTTTATTCAGGTACTTGACCATTTGTAGAGTAAATACAAAGATACCCTCTGCTTAATTGCGTACATGATTACCGGGAAACCTCCAGAAATAATGTTCAACAATTTGCTACTACAGTTGAACCTCATTAACCAGGACACCTCATTCACCCGGACATCCTAATAATACGAACAAGTTTTGGAAAGTTGTTCAGCGTAGTAAATAAAAATGTGTTTTACAGACTAAATCGCTAATCTCAGTAGATAAATTACTCTAATTCACTTACGAGTGCCAGGTCCACTGCCCTCACCCCACCTGCGAAACTCTCTCGTTCCCCTTCCCACGCCAGCAGCAGAGGGGAAAGAGAGTCACCCTGGCGATGCGCTGCGTTTTCTTAAGACCACTAGCTTGTACCGATGCGTAATTTGTATAATGTAAATGCATATTGTAAATATGCAATGTGTTTTCAGGTAAAAGTGTATCGATCATAAATTTAAAACCGAACTGAAAATATGGTTTATATGTTGTATATTTGGTAGGTCCATGTAGTTTTTTTTTCGTTTTCCCCTCATTCTCTGGATCAATCACATGTTGGATAACCAGACCCGTTGATCAAGGTAAACGAAGTTCCACAATACTCCTCGGCATAACTGCTCTCGACAGCCAAACTACGAACGACAGCAGTGGGCGCTGCCTCTGAACTCTTTCTCACCTTCGCGGCGACAAGGGATTCGCGGAGGCAAATTATTTCCTACGCCACAATGAGAAAAAAGCACACACAAGTCTACATTCGAAAGCAAAAGGTTGGTGCGTCCGCTTGCAAAGCAGCGTCCCAGTTCCCCTTTAGCGACCTGCAGGGCGGGGAGGGACGGGGGCGGGGCGTCGGGGAGAGGCGCAAGGCAATCTTTGCGCCTCGCGTGCCCTGGCGCGCGCTTCCCCCAATCAGGCTCTTGTGGAAGACGTCGCGCTGCGCATCGCTAGGCAGGGCAAAAGCTCCTCCTCCGTAGGCGCTGCGTATTGACAAAAAGGTCACCGGAGAGACATTTTGGTTTGCAGGCGTTTTATTTGGATGTGACGTTTTATACTTGGAAAGTGGTGTTCAGAAACCATCATAAATTTAATATAAATAGTACAAAGCAAGGTGCTGACAAACATGAAAAAGACACTCTGGTTCATTTCAATTAATCAAATGTATGAAAAGCTTCAAATTCTTGTAATAAAATATCTTATTCCAAATATATCTTCGAATTTCTTTCCTGCACTTCTGTCATCGCCGTGAACGCATTTTTTAATGGAAAAGTGGAGGAGAACCAGTAAATATCTGCTAATGCTTTTCCAAAGACAAATTCCGACCTTAGTGAAGGTAAGTGAACGTAGAATTCTAAATTTCCATTCTTTGCAAATTCCACTACCATCTACTTATTCAAATGAGAAAACAATAAAATACTAGCTTCATTTAAGTTTTACTTTGGAAAATGATCGTAGGTTCAGTGAAATATACTGCACAATGTGAATCATAACTGTAACCACTAAAAAGTTATTTAAGCTGAGTACGATACAAAATTTACAAGACATCCTATCTCATTGAATTCTCTCAAAAATGTCGCTTTCATTCAGTACGTTAAGCAACGATTATCCTGAGAATGAAATGTGAATAAAATGCTGTCATTTACGACACAATCCCATCTGTGAGCGACAATTGAAATCAACTTGAATGCGATTGTCTTTGATGAAGAAGCTCACGTATAGAAATTTCAATTTTCTTTAATATTTTGTGCTTAACTCGAAATTAATTACTTCGTTGACTGAAGAGTGAAAACTGTTAATACTCCGACAAATGCTATCTTGATGAATTCGATCTCCACTATAATGTAACCTTGACTTAAATCTGCAAGGAAAATTTTCCTCTTTTAATATAAAATTGAATTCAACACTAGCTGCAACATTTATTTAATTATTTGTTCGCAGAAAACAATTTTTCACGGTATCATTTTATTAATGATCGCAGCAGGTAGCCTCAGCATTCTCGACCTCAACCTGGCTGGAGAAGCCGCCTTAACTGTAATATTGATCAATACAGCTGGACACTGCTTAAAATCCAGGATGTCAATTTTCCCAAGCAGCGTTCTGATAAGCCCGAAAGAACCCCATGAAATAATGTCTACACAGGTATAATTAAGAATGAACATAGTAAATACACACATCAGCCTCAAGAATATCTGATGAATTTTAAACAACACTTAAAATTAGCTTATACATATTTAAATAAAAATTTTGGAACTGAAATTGGTTATAGTTCATTTTTATTTTAGCATTTATTGTTTATTTGTGAATTTTAAGCAATTTTCATCCAATTAAGATCTCTTATTTTATTTTAATATCCATACATTTTCAATTTTGTTCTTCTCATGATCATCAACTGTGAGAAGCCCGAATACCTTCAACGATGTCTTTACGATGAGATTAAACGCTTACAGAACGTTTATAATCCAAAGAATAGACGTTGTTAAGGTAACGAATCAACAAATATAGTATTCCAGGATGGATGTAAGAACGCGATTCATTTTGAAACGCATGGCCCCGAGGACATGCTCTTCAACACATGCAGGAAGCGTAGAGACGGCGTTGGAAACCGTGGTGATGTGAAAAGGTTGAGATAATCATTCTCTCGTCAGAACCCGACCAGCAAGGTACGAATTTTATTTCAGTCGAGGCTGGGTAATAATTCAATGTTAAGGAATTGTAAACTTGTATTCGTTGAGTTAACATGGGTTTTGAGTGTTTTATAATCTATAACTTAATATTGTTAGGGAAGCCCTTAGTTTGGTCATTGTCAAAGTCCCTTAAGATACTTCTCTGAGTTTGTTACCTATCTGCGAAGCATTCATTAAATTAACCGTTTCCAATTTTGAACCATTCAAAATATAAAACACTTTCATAACGCGAGGCCTGCTGTCTATATAACGTACACCGCGTTGGCGAGAAACTCCACCAAAGGCGCAAAGTGCAAACCGTGAAGTGGAGGCAAAGGTGGAGGGCCAATCTTTGCGTCGCGAGCGCCCCCAATCAGGACGGCGGCTGGCGGCGCGTCGCGACGCCCGCCTTCGCCAGCGAAGCACCGCTCTCGCCCCCGCGCCAGCGAGTAACAAGGCGCCATTAGTCGGCGCCCGCGAGACGCAGCGCCCGGGCCCTGAATACGAATGCCGCGGGAGGTGCGGTGGCGGTGGCGGCGAAGACGACACAGAGGTGAAAGTGTTGACTGTGGTGGCGGTGGATGGATTGGGTGGGGAGAGATGCGGCGGTGACACAAAGGTGTGTGTTGGCGCTGGTGAAGGAGAGTTGGCGGCGGGGCTGATTTTAGAAGCAATAATAGGAGAGGAGTATTTTTGATGAGCAACTGAAGCAAATGCGTGAATGGAAAACGTTGGAATATGATGTATTGATGCCGATGATTCAAAACTGAGGCTTTGAATGCGAATGATGGAGGGGAATATCGACGACGCGTTGGTACCGACGACGACGATGATGACGACTCAGACGTGGGAGTGTTCTCAGTGGTGGGTGAGGCAACAGCGGGGTTGACCTCATGGAGGACGATGAGATGTGCCTTTTTGACAAAGAATTGTTATGTACAAATAAATGGGACACATGTAGAATTCACTGTACAGATGGCGGTGATTCAAAACGTTTAACGAGTTAATGTAGTTAGGTTAGTTTGATAAGACAATCTCCAATATGATGCGTCTGTTACTCGCTTAGTTCACACATTTCCAGGTTTACTGTACGATTTTCATGTTTAATTTCGACGATATGCATTCAGCGTCAATGAGTTTAGCTAATGGAAAATTCACCCCGCCTGATTAGACTCTTCGCTCGCATAATTACCACTGATGTAACACTACTTATTTAATTACGTGTATTATGTATTGAGTCTTCAATGGTTCACATGTGATTGGGGTAAACTGTAGGAATTCTTCAGAGACAAAAATAAAGTTCAAATACGTGTCCTAAACACATGCTTCATTTATCCAAATAGATCCGTTTAAAAACGACACCAACAGAGCAGAATTGGGTGAAAAATTCAAAATATAATTATAGAAATTTATTCTATATAATTATAAATTACAATGTTTTATTTACAAGGAAAACTTCATTTTAAAGAACATACAATTTTACGTATTAGTTTACGTTTGTATTTCTTACTCTCACAGATCCTATTACGAATTAGGTAGTACCATTGTTCCGAAATAAATAGAACTGTCTATGAAAATTGTATTCTTCTCTCGAACATGGAAGAATGTGAAACTGGGTAAAATTTTTAATTTTTAGTGCGTAATTGCATCTACAACTGAAGATTTTTCTGAAGAAACTTCTGACTTAATTGAATATCATGACACACTTAAAAAAACTGAAAATAAATTATTTTTAAAAAATGCTAAAAATTCTAAAAGTCTTCTTACAATAAATCAAAAACGAGAACAGGCGAATGATTTAATAAGCTTTAAAGCGGCGAACTCTTGACGGACGCCTGTAGACACGATAGATTAAGTGGCGAGCACAGCGTCCGGTGGGGTGGGGCGGAGAAGGGGGAGGGGGCGGGCAAAGCTCTTGCACGGTGCGGCGGCGGAGAGCGCGTGCGCCCGCATGGAGCTCTCAGTGGATTACGGCGAAAGAAAACAGCGGGGCGCCGGCAGAGGTCCCGCAGGAGGCGGCAAGGAGGGCAGGCGGAGGATCGCGGCGGAAATTACAGAGGGCGCTGTTGACACAGCGGCCCGATCCGACCGGAGACCTCCATCAGGGGTGGGGCGGGCCCCGCCGCCTCAGTCATCCCCACTGCCTCACCGCCAGCGCCGTCGCCCACGGCACTCTACTGTCATTGCTGCCAACACCATCGCCGCCGCTTCCCTCGCTCCCCCGCCGCCGCCGTTGCCACCGCCACCACCGCCACCACCAACAGCACCACCGTCAACACCACCGCCACCGCAACGCTATTAGCCCCATCACCAGTACTAATATAATACTAATACTACCAAGACAATCGCCAAACAATACCAACACCAACA
Source organism: Acheta domesticus (assembly GCA_031308135.1). Taxonomy (NCBI): domain Eukaryota; kingdom Metazoa; phylum Arthropoda; class Insecta; order Orthoptera; family Gryllidae; genus Acheta; species Acheta domesticus. The sequence goes on along the minus strand of JAHLJT010004567.1, from coordinate 112,301,331 downwards.
CCACTACTACTCTCGCAACCGCCGCCATCACCATCGTCACCACCAGCCACTACCGCCAAACCAACAACATTAATCCATCACCAATACTATTAGCTCATCACCAACACCATCACCAATATTAACACAATCGCCAAACCCACCACAATCAACGGTCCTCATCCATGCCACTACCATTGCGGTCGCCGATGCCGTAGTCACCACCGCCATCGTAGCATCCATATCCGCTACTGCCGACGTTGCCATGGCTGCCACCGACCGCTCTGTACAGCGCGGTATCAAGTATCTCCGGCCTGCCTGCGGGCGCTGATGCCGCAGATCGTCTTCGGGCCGCCCCCGCCGCGTTCTCTTGCTTTGCGAGAGCTCTTCTGGGGCGACACGTGGCTTAGAGGCTGCCCGCCATGTTTCCTGCTTTATGTAACAGCTTCTTTGGTTTAATTACTTGGAGCTTATTATATTCTTTGTTGCCCCGATCTGTCATCACTTTTCTTCCCTCCAGCTGTTCCTGTAGCTCTCATCTTCATTCTTCCCTACATTTGTTTATAATAATATTTATTTACTCTCGGAATAATCAAAAGTCAGGAAAAATAATTTTAAACAAATCGAGCTTCCTCAAGAGCCTACGATTTTGATCCGCGGAGACAAAAGACCAGTTACACATAATCATCCCAACTCTTACGTCACTCACACCCATTCTGTTTACCTACTTTCTCAATAATCATCCTGTTTTGACACAAAGTGATACGAAAGTTTATTGCATTTTTGCTAGTATGTCTAGCTCCCATTCTACATGGCTTTTCTATAGTTATAATCATCTCCCCCACGAGTTCCTAGGGACTTCATTCATGCCTGTAATCTAGGAAAATAGTTTCGTTAACATCAAAAACATTGTGAATACATCTCACTTAACATATTTATAATTTTTACCTCTACATTCTTTCTAGTCCATTTATAGTATTACACGTCACATTACCTTCACATTTCTGTATGCATAATTCAAATACTCAACATTACTCTCCGATCTACTTTGCCTGGCTTCACACTCAACAACCACGCCGCTTTTGGTCTGCGTTCACCGCAAGCAAACTATCCTTGCAACCTCTATACTCCCACGAACATCATTCGCACTCATCCACCCACTCCATACTCCAACGCTCTCCCCACGTCCGGCAGCTGTGGCCTCTCGGTCGCCGGCAGCTCATAATGAAATTTGGTCGCGACGCCGCCCCGCCCTGCCCCACCCCCTCCGCCCCGCTCCGCCCTTCCCCGCCCCGCCCCGCCCAAGGCTGCAATAACTGAGCGGTCGGCCACTAGAGGCACCCCTGCTAGCTGTTGACTCAAAGAGATTTTCACTTTTGAGAGAGATAGTGATACGATAACAAAAACTCTTCTTTCCGGAAGTGAGGTAATATTGCTTTTATGAAATGCTATATTACACGCACCAATAATCATTTAATCGACATAAAACGTGCAAAGTAATTGTGCATCCTTAATTACATTTTGCTGCCATAAAATTAATGTAGGTTTGTATTTATTACGTGAATTCGGAGGCATTACCTACAATAAGCTTTCGGCACTTTAAAGGAACTAGAACCGTTCAGCACAAAGGAAAGTGCTATTTGTGGTGCTAGTGCTGGCATTAATTCGATTGATTGATAAGTGTTTCCGGGCACGTCAACTGCTAAGATCATTACTCCCGTAAATGTGGTGTACGTTTTCATCGCGGGAGATGGCGGTGATATTTTCCCTCTGGATGGTTAGATCTGGCGCCGACCTACATGCAGGATTGCGGAGTTTTCCTAAACCCGGTATCTCCCTCCAGGGGAACCTCCCATTCGGAACAAGCTCTATGCTTCCGTCTGATCTCCCAAATGTGCGGTAGTGTAGTGTCCGTAAGCTTGTATGTGTGTAAGTACGTATTCGATGGTGTAACGGTTAGCGTACCGGACTGTCAAACCCAAGTTCGCGGGTTCAATCCTGATCGAAGCCGTGGATTTTTTAAGGGCGAAAAAATCCTTCGTACTCCTAGCTTCGGAGGGGAAGTAAAGCCGGCTGTCCCATGTTAGTAGATTTACTTGCATGTAAAAGATCCTCAAGCCTAAATGACGCCTCTGAGCTAAATTCAAATCGCCTGTTTCGTTGCCCGAGATAATACCTTCTTTCTCCGATAGTTGGTGAAAGGAGCGTAGCGAAATTTGCGTGGTCAGACGGAAGAGCGGGCCTGATGGCCCGAGTCTCGCCACGTAAAATAAGGCACTATCTAACTAAGTAAGGGATGAAGATAGATCGAGAAAGAGAAAGGAAACGTTGCGCGCGTTCCGTGGACTGTTGGGTCACCAGTTGGGTCACACAATCTGGGTCAGTCTAACACAATCAAGATCTACGCAAACTCAAGTTTTGATTTTTCCGAATACATTTACAATATGTAGTCGAATATTTTTGTAAAACATAGTAACGGACCTATGTGTAGTATTTAAAAAACATTCTACTGTGTAAGGAAACTGTATCATTTAAGAGATACCAAAGAGATAATTTTTCACCAATTAAAACACGAGTGGTACAAAACATGAAAATCTTCGTATAAATAGACACGTAAAACACAGAGTAATTTTTTGGTTCAAATATTTTCAAGCTAATTAATCATTTATGCATACTTTTTTTCAGATCGTTACATTGATTTTCTGAGCATCATAGCATTTTTTCATGGAAATGGAACTTCTTGTATCCATATGATATATTTTTGTATTCATAAATGGATTTTATTTTCAAGAAAAGCCATTTACTCTGATGTAGAGATATCCTCGTAAATAACATTCACAGACAGCAAGAAGCGGATGCTCTCTATTGATTTAGCCTCAAGCAATACTTCGACGTATCCAAAAACAACTTCACAGAAGACTCTTGAATGTTAATACCGGCGACCGCCATATTTTAAACTCCTCTCACCAAAATACGCCTGTTAGTTTGTGATGAATTGAGATAAAGTGGCAGGGTATTAGGATACGTTACCCTCATTTACATGACTAATGCCGACGGGTCACGTAAGGTGGTCGACTAGTCAAGGGACACTCATTTTTCTCCAGGATCGACTCGGGTCCCCACGATGCTTCTCTCCCTCTTTCACCCCCTCCCCTTTCCGCTCCCATTCTTCTCGTTTTCGTCCTGGATTCGTGTTCGCGATTGCCTGTTCCGTAGACCTTTCCATCTACAATTAACTCGCCATCGATTCCTTACGATAAATGCACATTTCTTACAAAAAGAGTTAAAAATAGACTTCCTTTACAGAGGCACGACTGAGATAAAGGCCGTACCCGCTGTCATGAATACACAAAAGAAACATTCTTCAAAATAAATCCATTATTAATGCGTTTTAAGTAATTGTTTCGTATTGATCTTTTTCAAGGTGCGAAAACGGTTTTAAAACCGCAAATCTCTCATTATCAGCAAATGTATATATCTTTTGGCACGAACTTTAATGTCTCATGTGCAGATATTTTGTGTCTCATTCCTCATGAGCTTTATATGTAAGAAATTCCCAAAAATTCAGTGCCCCCCAAAATGGTCTCCGATTGACATAATATACGAGGCCTGTCTAAAAAGTATCCGACCTTTGGCCAGAAAAAATATTTCAAATACTTGATAGATTTGGGACCCTAATCTTCTTAAGTAGGCCCCTTGTGCTTCCACATACTTAGTCCACCGATCCTTCCGCTGCTGGAAACACCTCTGGAAGTCTTCATTTGGAATGGTGTTCAGTTCCGTCGTCGCGTTCCGTATTATTTCTTCTCTACTCTCAAAACGGGATCCTTTCAGTGACTTCTTCAATTTTGGAAACAACCAGAGAAGCTAAGAAAGTGTGGATCAATTGGGATGAATGTGCAAGGGCGTTGTTATGATGCAAATGCCAATTTTTCGCCGTCCACATGTCTGGTCTTTTGCGCCGAATTGCGTCACGGAGTCGCCGGAGAACATCTCCCGCACTGTCAATTGGCGATCTGCCATCACCAAATTTCGCACCCTTTCAACAACAGCTGCATTGCGAGCAGTTTGGGGCCTGGCGCCACTTTGCTCACTCTCGGCTGATGTGCGGCCATCTTTGAATTGGTTGAACCACTGCTTAATTTGTGTTACACCCATTGCATCTTCTCCAAACACCTGCTGAATCTTACGAATTGTTTGGCTTTGAGAATCACCTAGCTTTTGACAGAATTTGATGCAGTATCTTTGCTCAATTCGTTCAGTCATCTTGCGAGAAAACTAAATCCGACGAACACTACGAACAGCACCTTACTTAGCGACCACCAGCCAGCGACTGGCACAAGCGAACGCGGTGAAAAAATTCAAGGATGCGCATTAAGGATCCTTCTTCCATCGTGCACAGTGGCGCCGCCTTAGAATCACTACTTTGCGCGGAAAAAATTAAGGTCGAATACTCTTTAGACAGGCCTCGTACAGTGAACAATTAATGTTACCACTAACTTTATAAAGTGAGAATTCTCCAATTTCTCAAAACTTAATGTATCGCTCAAAACAAACAAATTATAGTAACAATACGAAGTTTAAGAAATATTGCAGTATAAAAAATATTGCAGTAAATAATATGCAATGAAAGTTTAATAAAAAGGATGTGAAGGTGATTTTTGAATGATAAAGTCAGGTTCAATAAAGGAATAATTGCACTAATTTTTTGAGTTGTTATATTATCAGAATTACCTATATTTATTGTTGTAAAGCGTCAAATGAATCTTTTTAGTTTTGAAATATACGCTTATAGTTTCAAAGCTCAGTAAGATTAAGAAAAATGAGGATTCAACATTACGTACTTCTGATGATTCTTATCAAGCTGCTATTTGGAAGATAAAAATATTTTAAATTATGGGAAGAATATAATACGTCTGAATATTGAAAGAGTTATTATTGAGTGGAATAGCGTTGTCTTTGGTTATGGAAGAAGTTATCACGTAAGTCAACTCGATTAAGAGCTCCAGATTTATCACAGCTTGCCCAGAATGGCCCCATGAACCAAGCAAAAACCAGCAGGTCAAAAAGAATATGGAAATCGTTAATTAATTCAGAGCCTTTGCGCATAATTATTTTACTTTGTTCACTTTAAATGAACTATTACGTGATTCCCAGAACAAAAAAATCTACTTACACATTCGTAATTTCGTAGAATATTCCTCCATCCTGCGCTTAATAACTCATATGCGCAGTAAAAAATGGACACGCGCATATGAAATGAAACTTGCGTAAATCTTAATTGTATTCTGAAGAGTGAAAGAACATGGTAATTTCTCTCATAGTCTTGTGAAGCTGACTCATTATTTTTGAAGCACCGCGATATAACGTAGGTCCAGGGCCAACTAGTGGGTGCACTTTATAGCCATCTGTGTAAATTCGTCAAAGTTCATTCATATTTTCGAAGTCGTATATTCATACACAAAGTGAATCAGATTAAAAATAAAACATCTTCTGTCTATGAGGCCCACGAATGTTTCCTGTGTCATTTTGCTGAGAAACTCATCGTTACTGCATATTAGTTTCTTGATGATTACTCTTATTCTTTAACGTTCATAAGATGGGGCTTAAAGAGAGTCGAAGCATCAAAGATATTTCTAAATATTGCTGAGGGGAAAATATTCGATTTTTCTAACACAAACAATGAAAAACGACAATTTGTGAATTTACTTTTTTTGAGTGCATATTACTCGTATTACATTGCAAGACTTTGTGCAATCCCTCCCGCAACTTTGCCAGCCGATCATCAGAATTGCAATTGTCTCGCTGTTCGCAAATCATCGACCAGCCCTCCCGAGCCTTCCAAAGTGCTGATGACATACGGGCTGCCATACAGCGCGGGAAGGTCTCATGACATATGCCTGCCTACGTACTGACGACATTGGAATATTACAAAACATGCTTCCTTCGGGGATCTAGGTTTCTGAAGCAAAAACGGTAAAATAATTGTATGTTAATTAGTAATCAGCGTTTTGAGGGTCGGATATATCCGATTTTGCCAGCTAGCAGAGTCCGCAGACCCGAGCCCTGTTTTTACTTTTTTATTTACCTTGGGGGCACGGGAGACTTGTGGCGAGCCTGACGTATTCCCATCATCATAACTAGTTTACTTGGCTCGCCCGAGCTTTTTCTTTCGTCACACAACTACGGAAAGAAGGATTGTATTAGAAAGCTACAGCTTTTTTTTTGCCCCTCCCGAGAATCGATCCAGGAACCGCTTCACAGAAAGGTAGCATGTTTTCCATGAGCCACACGAGGGGCTGTAAAAAATATTTATTGCTAATATTATAAGAAGCATACAGCGTGAGATTTTTTCAACAGAAATGACTCAACCTTTATACGTCAAAGGTGTGGTATCACGAGGAGTCAAAAACTAGTAGATTCTTCCATACTTTCACGGAGCTTACCTGCCGTTCCCGCCGCGCCGCGATAGGACGCGTTTGCGCAGAGGCATCTGGCGTGCGGGGCGGTTGCGTAAATCCGTGGAACTGGCAGCGCAGCCGGAGGCTGGCAGCGGCGGCCGGAGATGGGAGTCGTGGATTACGAGCGAAGCGCGCAGTACGATCGAAGCATCGCCCAGCGACCTCTAGCGAGTCGAGGGCGTAAACTATACCAGATTGAGCGGAGGCGGGCCGAGAGAACGGAGCTGGAGTTGGTAGAGGGGGGAACGGAGCGAGAGAAGTCATAAAAGGGATAGGAATGAAAATATCCAGGAGAGAATAGGGATGATGCAATTCATATTTTTATTGGTTGCAACAAAGATAAAGGTTCGGGGGAAACGTATCTGGGAGAGATGTGTAGCAAGCATGAATCTAAAAATGAGAGAGAAAACGAGGGAAGGACGGGCCTACGAAATATTTCCCTTGATAGGTGCGTGAAAGCAGATGTAAATCACGTAAATTGAGTATTAAGTTTGTAAAATTGCCAAGCAGGATCTCTATTTTTATTAATTTTATATCTAACTCGTGAATCGTATCTTCATAAGATAAATGGTGCAAATAGTACTTTTCTTGTCAAAAATATTCAAGAAATTTTTTGTGAAAGTATAACTATAGAGCGGTACTGAAAATCATTGTTGTGAAATTTACCACAGGCAGGATTATTCGGTGCGATTGTTAAGTAGATAAAGGTGTGAAGCTTAAAACATTCTAATTTGCATTAATGTTGTATGGTGTGCAGAATTATAAAGATTTGAAATCCAAACAGGATTAAGATGAAAAAAAAAGAGCTCAAAAATATTCATAGCCAAAGAGAAATTCTAATGTTCTTCTAGAGAAGAAAGTTAACAACAGGGACTCAATTAGCTCATAGGAAATAATAGCGTGAGGTCAAGACCTGTGAGGGAGGAACAGCCAGAAGGTCACAGATTACTCAATACAAGGATTTTTTCAGTTAATGTCCAGATACAATTTTTATTATTTTTTATGTGGGTTAGATGTTTTCTACAAAATTAAAAAATGAATAATCACGGACATCAATACAATCTAATTTTTTGTGTTGTGAAATACATTGAATCTAAGTGTCAATTTCATATAGAAACTGTATGACACTGGGGTTAAGAATATTTTCTCCATTTTAGTGAATTAAACAATAATTACGAGTATACGACTTGCACACATTTTATTACTTTCTCGGTTTTGTATAATATTTAACTTTACCATTCTCTTGCTGAACTCAGTTCTACACGAAATCCGTCAGCGTCCTCTTCAACAAGTGTACTTTTAAAACCAGTGTAAAATAGAAAAGCAAGCAAACGAGTAAGACGCAGGGCAGACTAGATATTTGCAATGGATTTGTCATTGTGCCGTAAGAGCACATGGTCACTGAGTGTGAAAGAAGTGAATAGTCGCCCTCGAATTATGAAACCCTCCTGTAATGTTTTTTCCTAGTTCACTAGTGCTTTTAAAATTAACATATTTCTTACGAGTAACAATGTCGTCATAAAAGATGAAGTTCGTTGGAATTCCACGAATTTGCGGTGTTCTCTGGAAATCAGACGTCATAAACACTACCTTTTTTCGTTATTTTGCTCGTTTGTGTTTGTTGAAGGTTAAATGTTTTTTGCAGACCTAGGTCCGATTTTTTATATTTCAGAAGCTTCTTTGATCTCTCCATTGTGTAATGTACATCATACAAAACCTTTGAAAAACAAAAACTAAAATCTTCACGTTACAATGATCTGTCATAATATGAATATCAATACTGCAGCAATACATTAACGACGAAACGAGAAGTTAAACCAAACGACATGGATGCTTTTTGAGTTGGTACTGTCTGAAGGTTGAATGCAGCCCTGTTAGAGGCTATTTTTCCACAATATTCCGTGCAAGTTACAACAAAAATTAGGCAAAAAAGTCTACAGTTAAGTACCGAAAAACGTATAAAAGAGTCATGATGAAACCTGGAGTACAAATAATTTTTCATAATTAGACATTGTAATGCTGTTTTTTTAAGAAACATGAAACATTTGCAAAGTTGTCATTCTTACTTTTCATTCGGTGTCCCAATATATAACAAGTCATGCAACAATAATGTACTTCGGAATATTTTATAGAATTATATCTATATCTTTGAATGGCCAGCCCAGATAGCCGAGGTTGCTAAGGCTGAACTCTACTTCAGTTCATGATTGACATAGCTGCTTGACATACGAATGTTTGTGTGTGCCTGCATGTAATTGTCCTTTCATCCTACATGATCATCATTTCTTACCTCGTCCTCTCAGGGCTAGCAACATTTGGGTGTAAAAGGTGATTCAGAGTAAAAATGCTGATCCTCCCCACAAAAAATGCGTCACGAGCGCTTATCACTGGGAAAATTTGACTGGGCCTCGGTGGGGACAATTGTGCGTTCGCGTGGTCCTAAGATGAACAATTCGCGACCAAGAAATAGCTTCAAATATATTCTTTAATTTACCCTCTCACACAGCCTCTAACCGTGTGAGAGAGTCTTGTTAGATACACAGGAAGACTGAAAACATACAAGGAAAATGATTCCGTTTTTGCTAAATAATGCAAATAATACGTTAATCCACACTTTTTTCCTCCTCACGTAATGATATTATTTTCTAACTCAGTGCGTCATTGCTTACTACACCACTGATGCACACGAAGAGGAAGAAAGACACATATTTATGGAGCCATTTCATTACAGCCAATTTTTGCTCTTTCAAGACCCCATTTCCCTTACTTTCGACACCAACATTTTTGCTGCTGCATGTAGCTAGGACGTAACCTATTGGCTTATACTAAGAAAATATTGTAAGACTTTATAAGCTGTGCCTTGGAAACATAATTCTTATTTACCAAAGCATTATAGAAGTGTCCCCTAATTATACCCATTAAAAACTTATAACCTCATCGTTATTTAAACAAGTTTGGTTCAAAAATGTTCGTTTTCCAGAAAATAAGACGGATTTTCCTCTTCCCACCATTATATTGAACTACCCTGCGCTGCCTAATAGTAAATGTAATAGTAGATTTTTTACTAGAGTAGTTTTTCACTAAGACAATTTCACTATACATATACTAACAATTTCATTTAGAAGAATGACGCACTAACGATCACAGATTCCATAGCGCAAAACGACTGGTGAGTCATTTGCCTAAAACAAACACACGTTAGAAAACTGACGCAAATACTCAGTTACAACAATCGCATTAATAAAGTTTTGTTTGCGAAAAACATCGTGATGGTTAAGTCAAATGAAACCACATATTTACCAACACGCAAATTGCGCATTAGTGACAGATTTCCATTCCAGAAACGACACATCGAGAACCGCAATAATCCAATCCCTTGTCTCCCCACGCCGCGCGAGCAGACGCGGCGAACATCCAACAACCGCCAGACAGGCGGGCGCGTGCGCGCCCTGCATCGCATTTAATTATGACGCATATCCGCGCGCGCGGCCGGCCGCTGTCTTGGCGCCGCATAAATTGGGCGGTGGCCCCGGCCAGAATTAGGGTTCATCCGCGGGCTTTCTAATTATTAACGAGAATAATTCGGCGATCGCCCATAATTATGATGTGGGCGCGCATTATGCGCGCACCCGGTCGTGGCCACTGCCGCCGCCGCCGCCGCGCGGATCCTCAGGAAGAGCGCCCATCGATCAGTCGACGCTGCTAATCGAGATTAGTGGGCTCCCGACGGCGATCCAAATGAATCTGTACGAGCTTGTGTGGGCCGCGCTATGCGTCATCGTTTATGTAATGTACTCGCCTGGGGAGCGGTTTCTTTCGTACTGTGCTTTCACGTAGGTCAAATGAAATATTTCTGCAACTTCTTGAATTTTTTTCTTGTGGAGTATACTTTTCGTTTGTGAGCTACTCTGAGATGTTTTTACGATTAATATGATTGCATCTGTTTATAGTAGTGGAAGGAAGTTGAAAGCGACAGCCTTAAACATATTATTTAAATAGAAATAAGGCACTGTTTGACGTAAATCTTGTCTCAAAACACGCTTTTTCATATGCGGTAGTGTTCAAGGAGGAATGGGTTGAACACGGAGGCATGTAAATGAGCGAACGAAATGTGCACTGCGGTCATCACGAAGTACGTACAGCAAATTAAATTCGTTAAGCCAGGCTTCTCCCAATTAAGAGCCCGGGACGTGTTCGCTCCGTAGCTGTGCGTAAATTGACGTCAATTAGGAAGAGTACGAGATCTTAGCATTTTCTCAAGATTCTGAAAACCCTACGAAATTAATATAAATGTAGGTATGTCGTGTATGTGTAAGCATATTGTAGGAGTATTGTGTAAGCATATGTGTAAGCTATTCAATCATTATTAACTAACATGCTTTCCTCGCATTTAATACTTTGTAATAGCTCCTAAAAAATGATATTTCTTCCATTTCAATATTAAAATTTGAGTAGTTTATTTAAGTAAAAGTTACCGACCGAGGACAGAAATCGAATGACTTAGATTACGCCCTTTCTTCTTTGCACATGAAATGGAGACCATTGATCTGTTTTGCTTTGGTTGCCTCATTAGATGAAAGAGCACAAAGCAGGACACACAAATAAGGCGGCGTCGAGAGCGGAATTGCTTAACTACGCGCTGTAAAGTCACGGAAGGTAGCAACTCTAGAATCCACGGTTTCTTGGATGGGTGACCGTCTGGAAACCCCGGTTCCTAACGGCGCCAAACCCCTGGCCAAAGGGACAAAAGTCATTGACTGAGACAAAACAAAAGACAAAATCTTAACGAAGGATACACTACATATACATATATACGCTCAATGACCATGAAAGGCTAAGAGACGTGTGGCAAAATAGACGCAACGAATTGAAAAAAATATACAGGCGAGATATGGATTATTTCTTAATACTACTTCATTTCTTTTCTCTGAGAACACGTCATCAGCGAGAGTGTCTATGATTCGGCAGAATATATTGTAACGTCATCAGTTGGCAGTCGGGCTTCCGAAAGTGCTAGCGGGCGTTGGAATGCTAACGTCCACATTGAAATAACGGGCGGCGCAAAAACAGGGCCACCTGAGGGGTAGTAGTGACCCCCCCCCCAAGGACGCAGAACGAGCAGGACAGGTGAGTAGTGACCCCCGAGGGCGTGCATGTATGGTAGCCGAGGGCCTCCCTCATCCCTCAGGAACGCTGTTGGTGATCACATGACTGCCAGAAATAAGTGAGCAGAGATGTCAGAGTGCAGAAGGGTTTGCTTGCGGATTGCCTCGCTTGCGGTCGTAACTGCTGTCCGGAAGGCGGACGTGTACTTCTCGTGACACTGCAAATGCGTTGCACTCTCCGAGTACTGGAGCGGTAAAGCGTCTGGGTGGAGGATGCACTAGCCAGAGGATGAGGAGCAATGTGCGTGGGAGTAACGGAAGTAGATTGCAAACATAACGACAGAGCTGTACGTAGTTGTAAAAATCTTGTAAATAAACAAATGTAACTCCTGTGTAAATGGAAAATCAATATTGGACTTCACTTGGTATATTACTACGTTAAAAGTATGTCACAATGTCTCACTAAGCACAGACACATTATGAGAAATGTTATTACTTATGATCATTTAAAAACTAGTATAAAGTATATAATTCAATTTGTATTTTAAATACTGTATGAAAGAAGTACAGAGTTCTAATATTTTCACTCTAGTCTTCAGGTAAAAAAAATGGTGAGAGTGAAAAACTTTAACTTCTTTCGGAATGTGTAATGTTGAAGCTTCTCAATGTCTGAAAATGCCCAACAAATGGAAATAAATTTTTAAAATGTTATCATTTATCACTGCGCTAAAATCCTGGAAAGGGAAAAGGGGGATCCAGGATACCACAACGCCACAATATTAACCGGTCTCAAGGCAGGGAGCGAACGAAATGCATGCTGCCACAATCGTTGCAGCCAACGCGACGGCCAGTGCAGCAAATGAAATTCATTAGGCTCGGCTTCGTCCAATTAGGAGCCCGGTGCATGCTCGCTCGGAAGACGTGCGTAATCCGACGTCTATTATGCAGAGTGCGGCCCGGCGCCACTCGAAGCGAATGCCCTTGAAAGCGGTTAGAGGTTTAGGCAGGACACGAGGAGTAGCAAATGTGAGATGACGTTGGAATTCGTGTAAAGTTGTATATTGTACATTATGTATTTTGATTTGTAGATTCAGTTGATTTTTATATAATGTTTTGTTTATTTTATATTTTAAAGAAACAGTTTAAATGCAAGTGTTTTGAAACAGATTTTAGTGTTAAAACACAATTATTAACCAAGGTGGTAACTAAATCATTTTACATTCTGAAATGCAGAAATAATAAAAAGGAAACAAATTTTTGGCAACAATAAACACGTAATTCGCCCCGGTTTTAATAGTTTGATATTCTACAAGCGTTGCTGGAAATATCTCTCTGAATACGTTTTATCTTGTTTTCATGTTTTAACATTACACATTACGAAAGAAGTTAAAGTTGTTCACCCTCACCAAACTGCACCCGAAGACTAGAGGCATTGTGAGTGAAAATATCAGAACTCTAAATATTGTATTAAATAAGTACAAAGTACAAACTGAATTATATATGCTTTATACTACCTTTTAAGTGATCATAAGTTATTCATAATTACATCACTCATAATGTGTCTGTACTTAGTGAGACGTTGTGACATACTTTAAAACGTAGTAATATACCAACTCAAGTCCAATATTGATTTTCCATTTACACAGGAGTTATCTGTTTCGCAAGCAACGACCTCGCTTCAATAATTAAACACAAAATGACACTGAAACACGCGTTAACGAACACGATGGCTGCAGAAAAAAACACCACCCGGTTATTGTTTTATCAAATTAGAGGTAAACAGAAAGTTGAATTGAAAACATTTTTCATGAATTAGTGAGTATACAACACATTAACTTCTCTAATTTAACGCAGTAACATTTCAAGACTTTATTTAAGATAAGTTATTTTTGAAAGAAAATCTTGAAATTACAATGACATCAAGTTTATTTAATTACAAATCCTGTTTACATATTGTAGGAAGTTTAAAAATAATTTTCCCTTATTTTGTACTCACGTTTTCAAAATATTGGGTGAAAATAATTATATGCCAACATTTTATCTACATTTATATAAAATATTATCAGTTTTGATACTTAAGTATACGTACATTTTTTATAGCATACGTCGATAATTGAAAAAAAGACAAGTGTAATAATAATATTTATCCTGAATAGAATTAAAGAGCTTGGCTTACGGGAAAGTTAAAGGCCATTTTGTTTTCAAAAGTGATATATTTAGTATGTGTTGAATATATACCACATCGTGCATTGCCCTACCAAAACACCATAATTATGTAACTCTTTGTGCAGTAGTTGCTAGGCGCGCTGAAAGATAGCTTAACTGCTGAAAGGTAGAAAGCTGCTTTGACAAACAGCTCTTTCTTTACAAAAGCGTTAAATAGCACGTGACACATCCAGAGTAGCCTCTCTAGTAGGATTCTATAGCACCTGATAAGGTATCCTGCTGAAAAGGTATAGTTACCATTATACATAATAATTATTTACAATTTTATGAATGCATTGCCTGAGGAAGGATATACTATTACAAGGATACATTCCCTATTTTAAGAAATAAGGACAAAGATGCCTTGGAAGTGGATAACAAAAGAAATAATTTGAAAACTGCAAGAAAAGAATATGTGACTGGAAAAAACGTTCGGATGCCGAAGAACGGTACTTTTATAAGAGATCTCTTTGAAAAATAATTCGATAAAATATGAGGTACTCAAGACTAGATAATGTTAAAAATTAAAATTCTTAAGCAAACTGCAAACTGTGGTTACTTGATTTCGAATGTTAAACTGTTTATCTGAAGAAGAGCACTTGAAGTTTTTATGAACTTGTGCTCTGATATTCCTTAAAACTTCTCTCATTCACATAGGAAACACTGGGTTAAATTGAACTCTCGGACCTCCCGGTCACAATGTAGTAACGAGTCTTGGCGGTAGCTAATTTTCCACACTAGCTGACACCTGCAGGAGAATTATAGTAAATGGCTGTGTGATCAGTAGTTTTGCGAAATTTTTTCGATCAGCGTCAGGCGAATATTAGGAAAGTATCGCTACAAACGGACCGCGCGCTATCTTTCTCATGCGTGCCTTCTCCTCTTCCCTTAAACACATGCACACTCTTCAACGCACCACATATGTCTACCACATCTACCACACGTATCTATCACACCAGTCTATCTAAACTTGTGAATTACATGTTTAAACAGATACGGTCTTATGGAGAATAAGAGAAAAGGAAATCACTGAGGTTGTTTTTAAAATTTCTGTCAATTGTAAAGGTTTGTATGGCATTCAGAATGTTGAGAAATATTCATGTGGAGATGACAATAAAATTGTGTGAGAGACTAGATTTTAAACTATCGAAAAACTTATACATACACGAAAAATATTCTTGAGAACGAGTGAAAAGAACAAATAAAAAACAAAATTGTAAAACGTGAACCTCTAAAGAGAAAGAGAACAATGAAAGAAAAGCAAGAGTGAAAACATGCATATAAAAATTTCAAAAAGAACGCAAAAATTAAAAGTAAAAGATACAAAAAAAATTCATGAAGAAAAATACAAAGATAAAAATGAACCAAAAGAAATAGCGGATAAGTGGGGGCGATAACAGGAAAGCAACAAAGAGGACTAAACAAAAGCCTAGTAGTCGCTTTCGCAGAGAGAGGCAAGTCGCTTGACCGCCGCGCCGCGCCAGTGGCGGGACCGCCCGCAGGCCACATGGCCGTCGGCCGAGTCGCGGGCCGGCGCCTTGTTAAAAACAGTGGGCGCGAGGCGAGGCGGGCGCCGCTCCGTCTCTGTCAGCGCAGATAGAGCGGCGCGCTAATGACCGCGCGGCGCCGCCGCAGCAATAATTAGCAGCAGATAAGGGCGCTGCCCGCGGTCTGCCCCACGCAAAAAGCCTCCCGCCCACGCGCCTTATTCCGTCTCTCGCTGCCCGGGATTTATTCATTGCGCGGTATTCGAATCCTCCACGCCCTACCCTTCCCTGCCACGCCCCCTCTCTCAATTTTACCTTGCCACCCCCCTTTCCCTCCACCGCTCCCTCCACAACTCCCTCCACAACTCCCTCCACAACTCCCTCCACAACTCCCTCCACAACTCCCTCCACAACTCCCTCCACAACTCCCTCCACAACTCCCTCCACAACTCCCTCCACAACTCCCTCCACAACTCCCTCCACAACTCCCTCCACAACTCCCTCCACAACTCCCTCCACAACTCCCTCCACAACTCCCTCCACAACTCCCTCCACAACTCCCTCCACAACTCCCTCCACAACTCCCTCCACAACTCCCTCCACAACTCCCTCCACAACTCCCTCCACAACTCCCTCCACAACTCCCTCCACAACTCCCTCCACAACTCCCTCCACAACTCCCTCCACAACTCCCTCCACAACTCCCTCCACAACTCCCTCCACAACTCCCTCCACAACTCCCTCCACAACTCCCTCCACAACTCCCTCCACAACTCCCTCCACAACTCCCTCCACAACTCCCTCCACAACTCCCTCCACAACTCCCTCCACAACTCCCTCCACAACTCCCTCCACAACTCCCTCCACAACTCCCTCCACAACTCCCTCCACAACTCCCTCCACAACTCCCTCCACAACTCCCTCCACAACTCCCTCCACAACTCCCTCCACAACTCCCTCCACAACTCCCTCCACAACTCCCTCCACAACTCCCTCCACAACTCCCTCCACAACTCCCTCCACAACTCCCTCCACAACTCCCTCCACAACTCCCTCCACAACTCCCTCCACAACTCCCTCCACAACTCCCTCCACAACTCCCTCCACAACTCCCTCCACAACTCCCTCCACAACTCCCTCCACTTTTTTCCTTTCGATATTCACTTCTTCTCGCTAATTCCCCGCTCCTGCTTGGCACACCCCACCTGCTAGCCGTTCCCCTTCCCTATTTCTCATTATCCGTCCCTGCTCGCAATACTGTTCTTCACACCGCTGGCTTTCTTGTTATACTCTGTCCCTTCTCGCCAGTTCCACACCCCCCTCGTCAGTCCTCGACCCTGCTCGCCAGTTCTCCCCAATACTGGTCAGTTCTCACCCCCGTTTACCACTCCTCATTACGTCTCACCAATTATCACGTCCTGATTTGACATTTATTCACCTTATCGCCACTCTTTTTTCCCTTTCCCGCACACTTTTCTTATCCTACGCCTCATCCCATCGCTTTCCTTCCTGCATCACTACTGCCCTTCCTAATTGCCACTGTCGTTCCATCGCACCACTCTCCTCCCGTTTCACCATTCCCTTTCTTACCTCATACCCCTACTCATTCTGATTTACTAAATCCACACTCTTCCTCCTCCTCCTCTTCCCGTCCTGCCTCGCCTCATCCTGTTTTAACCCTCTGCCCCAAACCCGGTTCGTTGAGTCCCGCTGCGGGCATTTATTTTCATACAAACGCCCGAAAACTAAACTTTGGGAGTGCGTAATAACTGACCCCAACCATTCGACTCGTCCCTCGAGTTCCGTTTTTGTCTGTGATTAAAGGCGGATGGAAATGATTTAAATTGTGTTTTGGTATACTCATTTTAAAATCAGGCTCATTTAAGCGTTTCATTCTAAAAGGAGGCTTCTGACACCATTGTCCAGAAGTTGCGGAACCAAGTGCGTGACATTGGGAGCGTTTATGGCCACCTAAACCAAGACATTTGTTAGCATAAATAATGAAACATATCATAATATAATTATACAAAATGCACAATACAGCAATGTTTTAACATTCTTATGAATACAAAGTATAACAAAATAAAATTTTCAATACTTGAATTTAAAGCTTTTCCGTAAAACAATAATAATAGCCCATACAAGAGCCTTTCTATGAACAGTTTTGAAACCTGAGTCTAGAGAAAATTACAAGTATTTAAGCACAAGTGGAACACCTATAAAGTAACTATTCACTTCACCTCTCAAAATCCTCGCCTTCTAACGACCTAACATGTTGATTACTAATCGAAACACTAAGGATGATTCAGACACCTGATAAATGAAAACTCCTCATCTTGTTAAAAGACCGTAGTTCTCGTGAAAGTTTCAAGATTACAGTCGTCAAGCCGCAAATTCACGTTAAGTAGAAACAAATTAAACGATAATTGTAATGTTGGAAATATTGCGTTACAAAAATATCTGAAACCCTAACTTCTCAACATTTCTTAGAATAGTTGATTAGAACACTCCACAAACGTCTGCCTCATACTTCAGTGTTTCAATTTAATCACACTTAATGGAAACACACAATTGGATCACACTTAATGGAAAAATGTAAATCTGTAGCTTACTTCCCCTTATTGGATATTATTTGCCATGAATATCCTCTTACAAAACGGAAAGACAAATCTGCCACATCACAGCTACTGTAAATCATCAGAAAAAATAAGAAATACCTTGTCAAATATTTACAAGTAACCGAAAAGTTATCGCTTTATAGAATATGACATTTTGTCTGTATCCTTGTCTGAGGAATTCAATTAGTTGTTTCCATGTAAATATCTGCCATTACGATAAGCACAAATGGAAACCCTATTATATTTTAATCGAAAAATAATGGAGGGAAATGATTAAACGCGGATAGAACAAAATGACCTGAGTAATAGAATTAACAAGGAAATAATGAGGTAGGTCACCAGCAGAGGGAAACCGTTTCTGTCCACGATTACAAAGCGAGTGAGCGTATGCCAGGCAGTAACCTCCCAACGACACACACACACGGCTGGTCCAGACCACGTTCACTCCGCCCCCGGCCCGCCTCCACCCCCACCCGCGCACCATCCGTGCTGTCGCCAACCGCCGAAACCACCGCCTCCACCCCCGCGGGGGCGGTTGCGGCGGCGGCGGTGGCGGCGGTGGCGGCGGCGGCGGCGGGAGCGGGCCCGCCTGGAATCGAACCTCATCCCGGATGCAGCGGACGACCCGCAGGTTTAATTGCAGAGCAAATCGGACTAACGCAATTCTCCTCGCGGCTCCGCGCGTGCCGTCAATCCGTAACGCGCCACACCCTTCCCCCACCCCCTTCTGCACCCGTGGGAGTGGTGCACCCATCGTCCCGAGGGTGTGGGAGGAGGAGGAGGACGAGGAGGAGGGGGGCTGGCGACACGGCCAGCGACGCTGGGGCGCCTGAGGTGCTCGGCTCAGAGCCACGCGATCGATTCCCACGCACAGCGAGGTATTCAATTACCGGCCGCGCCGGCTTCAAGGAATACGGATCGCGTTGCCTCGTGGCGACGGCGGCGCTGAGAACCGGCTAGCTTTGCAGGGCTAAGGTAACGGATTGGAATCGAGTTTAGGGTGATTAAAGTTACTGAGGGCCGAATCTCTAACTAGTCTGCGGTTACTGAGTACTTTATTCACTAATAGAAGATAATTAAAGATCGTTCTACAAAACTGTATGATACGATGAGTTTTCGAAATCAATAATATTCTCGAAATGTGAGTAGCGCTTTTTGGAAAATTTACCTTTACGTGGTAAAAATTCACATATCAAATTGTTATAATCGTACTTTTCGGCAATAATTTTTGTATTCCTATAAAGAGGAGATGGGAATATAAAAATTTGCTAAATCGCCATAGTAGATCCACAGTATAAACATTGAATGAAAGTAATTCAATAAAATGTTACGTATTATTTAGAACATTTTATAGTTAGTATGTTAGTAAATTGTAAGGTTTGGGAATATAATGAGGAGAAATTAAATTTTTGGAGGTTGATAAACACATTATTCATTATTTTTTTCAAACAAAAATCCTTGCAAGAAGATAAGAAACTGGATTGTACCAGTCACGAAGTTATTGTAACTGAAAATGTCTATATAGGTTATATCTATTACAAAAGAAAATACTTTGATATAATCCTTCTAAAAAACTATCCGAAAGGAATTGATAATTTTTTTTCTCAGAGACGTGTTTGAATACAAATGGAATTCTTAATAAACTTTATTAACATTATACCTCTTCTGCGTGACATTATGAGAAGTGAAAAGAATCAAAAATAAATATGCATTTCATATTTGAAAGACAATCTTATGAGGATAATTTAAGTCTCTCACACGAATCAAAACGTCAGTTTGGATAGACTGCAACTCGAAATACCATTCAATTGCGGCAGTCTCATCTTCATTACACCAGCAATCTTGCTGAATGTCGGCAACTCTCGTGCTATTCTGCGAAGCGTGTTTTCTGACAGGCAGACGTACCTGCAGGTCGGCACCACGCAGTGCCAAGACGTAGACAGCTCACGTCGACGTCTTTCTGCACAGCGCCACGCCTACCTCATCCCCCTTCACCCTCCTCAATCCACTCACCCAAACAACGCCACATCCACCCCTCTATCTGCAACCCGCCACCCAAACATAATCTCACGGCAACTCCTCACACCGTCAACTCGCCAACCCACCAACCCACCATTTCTCCTTGCACAGTCCCCGCCACCACGTCACTTCATGACTTTCCCCCTTCACCAACTCCACCATCACGCCCCCCACACCACATCACTTCACCTTACGACCTCTCTCCGCGATATCCCCGCCATTCGCTACTTCATGACCTCCACGCATTACTTCCCCTTACACTTCACGACCTCTCTGGTGCCTCCTTTCAACTCCATGTCTCTCCCTAACATCCCCGCCACCCCACGCTATTTCACGACCTATGTGCGTACCTTCTCCGCCTGCCCGCCACGCCATTTCATGTACTCTCCCCACGCGCTCTCCCATATCAGCCCACGCCCACACACCACCCCTCGTCACCTCCCGTCACTCCGCGTCACTCCGCGCCATTCCGCGCTACACTGGGCCACCTCCTGCTTCCTTCTGCCATCCCGTCTCAGCCCTCCCAGCACCACTACCCGTCCCTCCGCGTCCTCCCGCGCTACCTTCTCCCCCATCCCTTCTCACCTCCCACCAACCTGCGCATCCTCCAATAACTCCGCGCCATCCCACACTATCCAAGGCCCTCTCCTGCCCCTCCCCGTCTCACTTCCAACACGCCGCTCCACCTCCCGTCCTTCGGCGCTATCCCCGATACTCAGGGCCACCTTCCCCATCCACCCCGTCTCCCTTTTACCAACCCGCACCACCACCCGTCACTCCGCGCCATCCTGCGACCATCCAGGGCCATTTCCTCATTCCTCTCGTCACCTCATCTCACCACCTACCACCCTCTACATCAACTCTACTTCAACAGTACATCATCACTACACTCATTACAGACTTTATTTAGTGCCTTCCCGCGCTACCCAGGGACAACTCCTTCTCCATCCCCTCTTATCACCCATCACCCCTCGACTCCTCCTGTCACTCCGTGCCATCCCGTGCTACCCACTGCCATTTCCTACTCCCTCTCGTCTTCCCATTCTATCTCCCTTCACCCTGCCCCACCTCCATCCCTCCGCGCCATCCCGCGGTACCTAGAGCGCCCTCCTTCCCCACTCCGACTCACTTCCCAACACCTTGCGAAAACTCGTCCCTCCGCGCCATCCCGCGCTACACAGGACCATCTCTCGCCTCCTCTCTTTACCCCATATTACTCCCCACAACCCCGCGCCACTTTCTCCCCCATCCCTTCTCACCTCCCACCACCCCGCGCCACGCAAGTTTCGCATCAGTGATCTCTCCCGCGGCGGCAATTATGCGTCGAATTCATGCCCATCACCACACCTAACACCGTTTAACGCCAAAAGCTATCTGTTCCTTTGATCGTTAACGACTTTACTTCATGAATATTTACGTTATTCCCGCGCGCCTCGGCTAGGATTCGCCTGGCGCAGAAAGGAGACGCTCCCCCTCCTCGTCGCGAAGGGGCGTGGAGGGGCTGCGAGGGTTGGGGGAGCGAGATGTACAGTCGATGGCGGAGAACAGAAGTAGGAGAAATGCAGATGTAATCTGTATGGTCGAAGTACAGGCGACTGAGGTGGTTGCCATTCAGCACAAAGGTTGTACGTTGGAATCCGCATAAGGAATATATATTTTTGATTTATGGGGCATACGAAGCAAAGTCAAACCATTAAGTTTTGCATAAGATTAAATATTTTATCATTTCTTGGTTCTTCGCAGATTCCAAGTGTCAGTTGTCTGTACTTCGGCGTCAAAATGTCGCAACAATTAATTTATAAGTGTTGGTACGAGCGGACAAAAATGATTCAAATTTGGTGCCGTTCGTGGAATTCAACCATTTATAACAATCTTTGGCGCTAATTAACAAATCGGAACATACATTTCAAAAGTGTACGCGCTAGAGTTAGTCTAAATTTTCCCAAAATCCACGTACTAATTTCTAACAGAGGGAGCAGAGTAATTTCTTGTAATGACGTTCTTTGGGATATAATCACTTTGAAACGGAGTTTCAACTGTCAAATGCTTTCAAGCATAACCGAAAGATAGCGGCACCTCCTGGGCGCTGAGCAGATTGCATAGTCTTTGTAGCCAATACTTATAAAGTGTTTCCATTTAAGATGCGACAAAATCATTGTTTGAAAATTCACAGGTACAGCATTGGTTTCCCAGCCGTTGATTAGTCTGTATAAAAGCAGTAAACTCTTATGTACTGACTAACACAAAAGGGGTTTGTAGAGTTCAGAGCTGTACTCTCTAAAAACAAGTAGGTTATTACATGACGCGCCATAACAATGTTTTGCACCTCAATACGCGCAGGGGAGATGTATGCACGAGAAACGAACAAAGTAAGTGAGTGAAACACTTTCCTCTCACCCAAACACAGATAAGATTAACAAATTATTCTATAATTCATTATTATTACCCAGAAGCGCTAATCTTCTCGATTGTTTCTCGTTTTCAGAAATTTTCCCTTGTATTAATGGATGTGCAGCACTTTTCTACAACGTAATATTGTCAGCAAGCTCTCCTAAAAATCTCCAGCTTTATTTGCAGCCTCAACAATAAGAAATATGAAATAAGAGATGAAACAAATAATGATGACGTAATGAAAGTTATGGAAGAATAAAGTTGTACATTACGTTTAATATTGTAATTTTGAACCCTTTATAGAGATGGATAGTGAAGGTGAGTGTGTGAAGATGCTTTAATAATACAATAAATAATATTAAGGATCAAGGAAAAGATATACTAAGCTACCAATAAACAATTGTAAGCTTTGAATGGATACGATCGTATTTTCTTGGAAAGTAGTGATGATCCGTTCTTTTGATGCCGTGAGGCAAATTTTCGAAGTTTTCATAGATGACATTCCTGTCTTGGCATTATCAATAAAAGACTGACAGGATACTGGAAAATTATTTTGTTTTATTAGAAAATAAAGAAAAATACTTCATGAAAATGGAATCATATTTTGTCATGAAAAGCGATGAACGTATTGTTTTCGAAATGTTCTGTTACATATTTTAGCGAATGGTAAATTTGCTGAGAAAAAATGTTTAAGATTTTTTATGTTTGAAATACACAAGTTAGCAGGAAAGGCACAAGAAGTCATATTTCATTAATTCCTTTTTCCATTAAAAATATATTAGAGAAATGTAATCAAAACGTAGTCAAAATAGTTATTGTTTTGTATGTGGAGGTCATCTTGAAACACCACGACATCGTTTACCAGAATTTCCTGCCATAGAGTTAAGATGTTACATTGATTTATGAAGGAAAATATAATGTCGCGCGAGATATAATGAAGGAGAGGAGGCAAAGCATGTTGTTAAGAAGATGATGCCAGAGGTAGTAAAATGGTGGATAAGAAAGAAAAATGGTACACCATGTGTACGGAGTGTGTTACGGAGAATTTTGTACAGATTGAAAAGATTGGGTAGAAGATGATGGATGAGCTTCTAAGATGGATGAACAAGACAACAGCCAAATCGGAATTGAAAAAAACTGCAAACAAGCTTTCAGAAGAAATGAATAGTTGGCAACGGAGTAAGTTGTTACAGGCGCTTATTAGAATATATGGATGCCAATGCTTGGGAGGCGATAAATGATAGAATAATAATGCGCAGATGGACACGTCTGAATGTTCAATGAAATACTATCAATTATTAATGGGAAAATAATCAAGAAATTAAGACTAAGAGCAAGCAAATATAGTTTATTTAAGGGAAAAACGTGATAATTTAAGAACGGATGCGTCACAAGAAAACTATTTCGTGGAGTCTCATGAGTACAATTCTTCTAAAAATACGTGAAACTCTGATCTTTCGTATTCTGTCTGTGATACATATAGGTTTTTTGCCTCCTGCATTCAAGATGTAAGCAAAAGAAAGTGTCAAGGAAACGAAAATTTTACGTATGATGTAATTTCTTCTGGAATTATTAACAATTGTTGAATTACGGTAGTGCACAATTAAAAAACAGCGCTTCTGTGGGCAAGTTTGAAAACCACGGCTTCGCATTACGTTCCACACCCTAATATACAATACGCGACATTCTGGGACCTCTATTACTTTTCGGAGAATTCCTCCTTCATCAGTGCACCAACCCCGTGGTAATAATCGAGCGAACAAGCACTCAAATTCAGAGACGCGCATTATCTCAAAATTTATTAAATCACGTTTCACAAACACTCCCTTCATGGTGACTGACGCGTAAGGGAGTGGGATTGAGTTACCACAAACCAAAATTCTCGCGCGGCTACGCAGCTTCGTCAAATTTCGAGCGAACAAAATGTTCGGTCGGTCGCTCCCGACGCTCATTTTCACCCGCAAATTCAAAAAGAATTTTCAAATCCGCTGCAAACGGATGGCAGCGCGTCTACACGCAGCGCCGCGGGCAGGCGCCGCCCGTGCGCGCAGGTAAGGCGGGCGCCCCGAGCGGCCTTTGTTCGGCGAGAATAACCACCGAGAATAACCGCGGCGCGTGTATGTCGGGGCGCGTCGCCGGCGGCGCTGGCGCCCCGCAATGAAAGAGATACGGGCGCCGCGGGCGGAGGAGGGTAGTGGTCGCGATGGCAACGACGGGCGCGATGGTGGAGGCGATGGAAGTGGAAGGGTGGTACAGGTAATGAAAGAGATTGGTGATGGAAAAGGAAGTAGCGATAGCGGCGGTAGAAGACAGGCGGAAATAATATGTTGAGAGGGATGGTAATGGTAAAGGATGTGGGGTAGAAATGGTAGTGGTGACGATTGAGGATATTTGAGAGGTAGAAATTGTGTTTTAGAGAGGGAATGAAAGATAAGAAGGCGAGGATGGGAATAAGTTTTGTAGTGAGAAAAGTGAAAGATTAGAAGTTATGGGGTTACAGAGTGGACAGAAACGTGAGTACGTGGGTGTCGGAAATCTTATCAGAAAAAGAAAGAATGAAAGAGAGGGGCAGAAAAAAAGAAAGAGGGAGAGTATAATGACCAAGACGATGCGGAGTGGTGATGATAATGGAGGTGGGAGTGATGGTACTATTTCTATGATGTCGATAATAATTTTGAGAGTGAGTGTGGTACTAGTGATGGTGATGGTGGCGGTGGTGGTGGTGGTGGCGGTGGTGATGGTGGTGGTGGTGGTGATGGTGGTGGTGGTGGAGGTGGTGGTGGTGGTGGTGGTGGTGGTGGTAGTGGTGGTGGTGATCTTAATCGTGCTTGCGAAGGTAAGGGCGCAGTTACTATTGCGATACTAGTTGATGAAAGTGGGATAGGAAATGCTAATGACGACAGTCACGGTTATATTGGAGATGCTAGTGTTGGTAGCACAGCCACATTAGCATTTATGGTGGATTAAATGTCAAGTTTGATGGTAGTTATAGTGTGCGACTAGCACAACCAAATTTTCCCGCGCTGGCAGCGCGGCACGTCGGCAGCGCGGCGGATTTTTTATTTTTTGTTTTATTCATGTTTTCGTTCAAGATAAACCTTTTGGTAAAATAAATTTATCTTTTTTAATACCTGAACTTTGTTGAGATTCTTCACTAGTGTTCGTAGTTTAGAGTGGAGTAACGTGATTATGTTGAAGACGATTGCGATTGCGAATCCGTTAATGGGAAAATGATGATTGAAATTGCATTAAATGTATGGTGCTCTTCATGGTGATGAAGAAATTCATGGGGATGTGGTGGGGGGGGCAACGGCACCGTCGATTATAAAAAAAGTTGTGGCGGGAACATAGATGATTCCGTGAATGATTGGGAGAGTGAATGATGCAGTCAGTAAGAGAATGAGTGAGAGTTAGTGAGAGAGAATGAATGAGAAAGAATGGATGAGAGTAAGGGAGAGTGAGTGAGTGAGTGTTCCTAGGTGGTTCAACAAAATGATCATTAATTAGTTCCGTGAGGGTATTGCACGCAAAATCCGAGTTGGTGGAGGCATACCTTTCCCAATCCGGAGCAACCTATAATACAACTTACGAGGGATTTTCTCTTTCCAGATGTTTTTCCACCATCGGATAATTAGATTAGCTAGAACAAGCTTCCGACATAAGTCATAATGAAGTGCATATAAGACTGCGTGCGTGGTTAAAGGGAGAAGACGAGGCATGAATGAGGAAATAAATATTGCGGCCGGTCCATGGTCCATTTGTTAGGGCACAGCTTCGGAATTTGCTTGGTTTTGGCGGGAGAAAACACGAAAAACTACTAATCAGAGCAGCCGACCGCCAGAACTGTCCTCCTGTCAGCGGCCAGGCCGGGGCAATGTCAACGGCAACAGAGGCGACGGGGTTCCGAGGGCGGCGGCGCCAGCGAAGCGCGCTTTCACGGTCGCTCATTTAAAATTCAACGGCGCCGAACAGAAAGAGAGCGCGTGCGGAGCCGATGCGAATCTCTGGCGGGAGATACAGCTCTTTCACGGCCGCAGGCGCCGCGCCGCCTCCCCCATCGCGCCGCCAATGCGCCAACACCCCCTCCTTCTCTCCCTCCCTTCTCTCCCTCCCTTCTCTCCCTCCCTTCTCTCCCTCCCTTCTCTCCCTCCCTTCTCTCCCTCCCTTCTCTCCCTCCCTTCTCTCCCTCCCTTCTCTCTCCGTTCCTGCCTCCATCGCCCTCCGCCGCGCCCTACGTCGCTCCCTCCCTTCTCTCCCTCCCTTCTCTCCCTCCCTTCTCTCCCTCCCTTCTCTCTCCGTTCCTGCCACCATCGCCCTCCGCCGCGCCCTACGTCGCTCCCTCCCTCCCTCGCTCCCTCCCTACCTCGCTCCCTCCCTACCACGCTCCCTCCCTACCTCGCTCCCTCCCTACCTCGCTCCCCTCCCTACCTCGCTCCCTCCCTACCTCGCTCCCTCCCTACCTCGCTCCCTCCCTACCTCGCTCCCTCCCTACCTCGCTCCCTCCCTACCTCGCTCCCTCCCTACCTCGCTCCCTCCCTACCTCGCTCCCTCCCTACCTCGCTCCCTCTGTCGTATCCACCATCAATGCTTCGCATACTCCTTCCATGGAAGCTGTCGCTGCATATGCTTGCGTCGCGTCGTGCTTCTTCAACCGGTTTCGTTTTACCGTGTGAGTTATTCACGATGAATGAACAGTCTGCGACATTTCAGCTGTCTTGAACATTTCATTAATCATTGCCTCGCACCTCCAAGCGCTTAATAATCTAATTACAGTGAAAGGCTTTTGCCCAGTTAACCGTTTCATTTCGAGTTACTTATTTTATAGTGACACATGATTTTAAGAACTCATCCAACCTTGCAAAATTACCAACTTGAAGTCAATCGCACGTAACTGTAGACTAAACATAATTTTGAACTCAACCATAATGTTACGTCGTATTTGAATTATTGCAACTTTTCTAAATATTAGCAAGTCATAGTTGCTGTTACTACGATTATCTTCGTTTAGTAATTGTTGCTCGTTCATACAACTTCGCACAATTCAAAACCACAGATTGCTTTTTATCAAACTTTATTCTACTCTTAAACTGGTCTCAATGTTTTAACCGTCTACACCTTCAATGTATTTTCCGATTCCACTATTAGCAAACAAACATTCTCTCTGAGAGTATAACATCTTACATCCCCTATGTCTATTTGTAGGTCGTACCATTTATAGTGTTCATACCTTTGAGAACCGTTAGCTTCATCCGACGTTCCAACCAAGCCCTTGCTCTCATCAGCCGGCAACCCGTATCCCTTGCCTCGCGCTGTGAGCCCCGCCGCACAGAGTCATGAAACATTTTGTCTGGCGGAGCAGCTACAAAGCAGCGCGCCGCATTCAAGCCGCGCCCTCGCATGGCGATCGCCCGATGAATAGGCAGCCTCAATGCCACCACGCCCGCCGCTGCTGCCAGCCGTCTCCTCCGCGGAGGAGCCTTCCGTTGCTGGCTTGCCGTTGCTGTCACCAATCCTTTGCTACGAACGAGTTTCTCTTACGCGCAATGTCTACCGGTTGGTGAACACTGCCTCCGGGCACCGCACCAGAGCGCCATTCAAGAGAGCCACCCACGAGCACCACCCACGAGCACCGCCCACGACCACCGCCCACGACCACCGCCCACGACCACCGCCCACGACCACCGCCCACGACCACCGCCCACGACCACCGCCCACGACCACCGCCCACGACAACCGCCCACGACAACCGCCCACGACAACCGCCCACGACAACCGCCCACGACAACCGCCCACGACCACCGCCCACGACCACCGCCCACGACCACCGCCCACGACCACCGCCCACGACCACCGCCCACGACCACCGCCCACGACCACCGCTCTCAAGCACCACCTAGAAACATGGCCCCGAGCACGCCCTACGAACACCGTCTATAAGCATCGCCTAAGTGCATCACCTGTGAGCATCGGTTACGAGCACAGCACTCTTTTATCTCTCAGGACCACCCTTCGCAACACATATTTCATTACGAATATCAAATCACCATATCACCAATAAGCGCCAAATGGTCACTAACCAGCGTCATCTTCACAAAGGAAGAATTATCAACCATCATAAAAACCCATCGTCGCCAACAATCAGTTTCACCTTCAATGACTTCCTCCAATCCCTGAAACACAATTTTCATCACTAGTAATGACACCATCGACATGAAAAATCACCACCGCCTCCAACATTCATTATTAGCCTCGAATCCCCGCCATTATCGAAATTTCAGATTACGCTATTAATACCATCCCCCTCTCCATCTCTGTACTACGCGCCATGCTCCCCCCCCCCACGTCCTTTTGTCCGCGTCCCTCCCTCCTCCCGCCTGCGCAGCCACAGGCGCCTCATGCGCAGCCCACGCGCGCCGAGCGGGTGGGCGGGCGGACGGGGCGGAGGAGGCGGCGGGCGCGATCTCAGGAACGCCCATATTCAGCCCCGAAATTATGCCCGGCGCGGGCCCCGGCTCCCGGGGCTTGATGAGGCTTTCCTCCCTCCCTCCCGCGCCCTCACTCGACGCGCCACGATTCTCTCGGAGGACGCTCGTCCGTCCTTCTGCCCGCCCGCCCGCCCGCCCGCCCGCCCGAGTGCCGTCCAAATTCCGCCAATGAAAGCTCAATTAACGCGCTGCTCCGCGAGCATCCACCCTCGGCGGCGGCCTCGCACAAGAGCATGCCACGAGGCTCCTCCTGAGGCACGCGGAAAGGCGGTGGGGTGGGGGTGCGAGCGGAAAGAGATCAGATATTGAGGAACGGGACGGCAGAAATGAGACTGGAGGAGGTGAAACTTTAGTAGACAGTGCGTAACTCACGCGTAGTGTTGGCAGAAAAAATTCCCATGAAAACTTTTGAAAAATATGGTTTCATACAAGGACAAAACATGAAAGGAGGTTCAATAGGACTGTAGAATTTTAAACAGAGAAAGAGAAGATAATGAAAATGGTAAATATTTGGTAGAAAATAAAGTGGAATAAATGAAAGGTACAATTATGGAATAAGAAAGGAGTTACAGATTAGAACATATTGAAAAATACATGATTGTACGAAAGCTAATAATTGCAAAATAAAATCAATATATTTTCTTAGAAAAACATAATAAGAAAATACATATATGAATAAAATGTGAAAAGAGCAAATACGTAATATTTTGCACCTGTAATGGTTACCGTTTAGACAAGATCGTTTGAAGTAATTGCGGACAGAACGAAAGTAATAGAATCGAAAGAAACGATATTTAATGTTACAGAATAGCGCTGGGCGTAGGGTAGGGCAAGAGCGGGGAGTTGAATGGGGCATATACGGCTAGGTTGAATGGGGTGGGGGGGAGGGGCGGAGAGAGGGGGCGGAGTGAGGAGGCGGCAGGGCGGGTCGGGCCACAAAGGGGAGCTGGGCGGGCGGAGACGGAGAGCTGAGCGAGTCAGTGACGGGTAACCGGCTGGAGGCCGGGCGGAGCGAGGTGCTCTGCAGGGCAGGGGCTGTATGAGTTGACGGGGCGGGACGGAGCCAGGGCAGGGAGGTAAGCGCTCGGCGGGAGTGGTTCCGTTAAGGATTGCGGCGACCTCTGTTGCGCGGCCGCCGCCGCCACCGCCGTCTACGCATATTTGCGAGGAGCGCGAACCTCAAGTCGCTCTGAGACGGAGGCGGCGGCGGTGGCGGTACGCTGCGTGCAACTTAGCTCTCCAAAGTGCTAAAATTAGGCTTGCGACGTCTCCAGACGTAATGGCGACGCGGTTGCCGCCGCCGAGTCGTCGCGTCGCGCTCGTCGTTCTCAACGCCGACGTCGTTTCCATTGTGTCACTCGGGACAAAGCGCGACTCGCGAGACAGGGGGGGGGGGCTGGAGGTGTCAAGGAGGAAAGTGGATTGGGTGGAAGAGTTCGTTGGTGAAGAGAAAGTGGTGTTGACAGTTGATATGGAAGCGTGTGCTGATGAGTAAAAATATGGCATGCTCGTCCATCTTTTCCGTAGCGCATCGCATTCAAGTGAATCATTCGAGACAAATTGACTCGTTTCTTGACATGAAAGTTGTACTTGCTATTATCACTTTTGTCAGTTCAGCGGAATTTCTAAGTATTGTTTGACTCTTTTCAGTATTATTTACCTTTTTATCACTATCAAGTTGTTTTAGAGAATAATATCCTCGGTTATTTTAGTGTTTCAAATTTAAAATTAGTTCCTGATTAGTTGAGATATTAGGGAAGGAGGCTGGAATGTAAAGTAAATCTTATAAGAAAGAGAAACAGTTTTGGGGGCAGGATACGTTCGCGAAAAAGTATAACCTTAGATATAACGCGGTGTACCAAGAAATAAGAGTGTGGACTAGACTTTGTCATCTAAATGAAGTAAGAAACGAAAGTAGCATAAGGAGAATGAGATTTAGAATAGTTAATGAGGTTAGGTGCAATAAGTATTGGGCGGCTGAGAGGGAAGAATAAGGATATGTAAGGGAGGAAGATACATGGTAGCATGAAATGCAAGGGTGTGTGGAGTGGGTGGTCAGGGTAGAAGGGAGAGTTATTATTGAGAAAGTGCAGCAGTTTCTTCATGGAGTAGGGAGAGATGAAATTGAAGAAAGAAGATAAGGACAGGAAATAATAAAATAAAGGAAATAAAATTAATGGAAAATGTTCTAAATGTGTCAAAACACGGATGTAAATGTGTAATATAAGTAATGAATGTAAAATTGATTGTTGAGAAGTATAATGAATAAATATCAACTGTTTATCAGTGAAGAAGAGGTTGAAAATAAACTTCAACTTAACAGTTAAGGAATGAAGTTCACTTAATGTTTTCTTTTGAACGTCAGAAATTACGTTATATGATATGCGACCAATTGAAATATTTGGAAAACCGAAAGTCAACAGAAATATACAGATGCTAAACGAATAAGAACGATTGAGTCAGATCATAAAAGTTGAATAAGTCTTAAAGTAAAAATTTTAATGTTTAAGTAAATACTGATATTATAGAAGACAAGAAAAAAAAGTTCACGAACAAGCAAATTCGCTATTGTGGTTATTCGGTATTCGGCATTGTGGTCACGAACAAGTAAACATGGTTATGTGATATTGTGTTGACTGATCAGAATAAGATAAAAGTATAACTTCAAGGTGTGTGAGTAGTTTACAGCAGAAACTATTAAGGAAAGAAATTGTACAGCCACAAAGTCGTTAGGATCGTAAATGACGCTAAACTTGAAATAGAGTGACAAAGACAGAAGCAACAGAGAGAGGAAGAAGGAAGGAGATGGAAGACATAGAAAGCAATGGCGCGAGGGTGACAGGCAGGGAGACCACGAGTGCACCTCGTTCTTAGCTCTAAAAGCGGGTTCGCCGTATCCCCACCCACCCACTAATGTTTGGAGTTGATGTCGGCTGCGAAGATGGTGGCTGTGACAGTGACTGTGATGGTGACGATAGCGGTGACGGTGACGATAGCGGTGACGGTGACGTTGGTGGTAGTGGTAACGTTGGCGGTGAAGGAGGTGGAGACGGTAGCGGTAGCGGCAACGTTAACAGTGACGGTGACGGAAATGGTGACGGTGACGATGAAGGTGGCGTTGATGGTAGTGGTAATGGTGTCGGTAACGGTGATGGTGACGGTATGGGTGAGGGTGAGGGGGACGGTGAGGGTGGCGGTGGCGGTGGCGGTGGCGGTGGCGGTGGCGGTGAGTGCGAGTGTGTGAGGGTGGCGGTGAGAGTGACTGTGAGAGTGCTCCAAATGGTGGCAGTGAAGTTATAGTTGAAATGGAGGAGGAGGTGGGAAAAGCGCAAATGTTGCGGCAGCGTTGACTGCGGTGATGGGAGTGGTAGTATTGTTGTGAACAGGCAGTTAATCACATTGACTGTGACATAGTCAGAGGTGAAGCACAAAGACTTAGAGCCGGAAAAAATGTCGGAGGAAGAACCACTAGTGAAAGAGAGACGGCAATGTAGAAGAGTTAGCGATCGAAGCGGAGGAGCAAGTGCTGCAGAAGGCAGAAGGGAAGGCGATGGAATGAGAAGGAAGAAACACCGTTGGTAGAGGAGGCTTCGTAGATGGCGACGGCAGGAGCGGCGTCCGGGGAAAAAGCGCCGTGCTCTGCGCCTGGAGGCTCAATTGGCGTTTCGCAGAAGGCGCCCGGTCTTCCAGGAAGGCATTTGCGCCGTTTTGTAATGGGCGGAGCGCTCTTGGGCTCAGGTTAGAGATTCCTCAGAGGGATTAGGTCTCCTATTGTGGGATTTAATCAGTCAACGACTATATTTAGGAAGACAGCATAAGTAGGATTTTACGTCTTACGTGCTATTTGAGATGGAGAACCCAACATTTTGTTGAGTCTTGGGAAAGGAGTGAGGCGTGGAACGGAAAATCCCCGTATGTAATTCGATGAAATTCTATTAAAATATTATAAATCAATTACGAAGTCACATTCATGAGGAATTATAAGGATAGCCTCTCGGATAACAGAGAGCGCTTTTGTAATGTAAATAATGTTCATCATGACGAGAATTAATATAAATTACTTTATTCAAATTCAGGCAATTAATGTTCGGAAATCCTACACGTAATTATTGATTTATATTCATTGTAATATAATAGTTATGCAAAAAGAACAACTTTAGAAAATAACTCATCATATCTGCCTATGAAACATCTTATTTTTTTCACTATTTATTGTATTTCCTGAATTGTTGCTGAATTGTTGAGTAGTTTTCAACATTTCACGAATGCACTCAACTGCAGGTAACATGAATTTCGAAATATAATACAAGAACTAAACTGCACTCAGCTCTCAATATAAAATTATTCAAACAAATCTAGAAGCTACAACTGCACATACTTTATCTCTTTCTAACTCCTATAATTTTCGAAAATTCAGATCTCAACGAAAAGGAAAACTGGATCTTTTTAATTGTCCTTTGCTCTATCTTGGGGGGGGGGGAATTGGTGCCTTTTGTGAGGAATTTTTTAAACATTTATATTAACATCAAGCAGAAATTATGCAAAATCTATTAGTATTTTCAAATAATGTGTTTGTTTTTTTAATCTCTGATTTTTACCTTCTTGAATACTACATACGTAGTAATATTAAAGAAGTTACGTAATGATGCAGCGAAAAAACGATTTTTGGAGCGAAAAATTTGTATTGTAGATCCTTGATAAACAACTTGCACATGTTCAATATTTTTTGGCGTGTTCCTACAAATAAAATTTGGAAGATATTCTTTCTCGAAATAAAATTTGTTTTTCAGAATTAGATATTTGAACGAGGACAAACACATTTTATTCAAAATATGAATAATGGTAGAAAACGTTTGCTTAAAATAAAGCAATTTTATAAACAAGATTTACCCACAAAACGGATACAAATTTATTCTTCAACCTTTTTGTGTGGATAATGCACGGCATTAAAGCCTATTTTATTGCTCTAGTTGATCATTAAACAGTTGATCGCTATCGAAGAACTCGAGATTTGCTTTCGAAATACTAACCTATTTTTATTTTCGATTGTGAGTGTTTTCGTATGTATTATATAGTTTGCTTAGTAGTATATAGCAAGTTTTAGGAATATATTTTCAGGCATTTGTACCAATTTAGTAAAATTCAGCATTGCTCTCTTCAGAATTCGTGTACTTAATGAGGCCGAACCTGTCTCCATTCGTTCCATGTATCCAGTAGTGTATTTCTGTAATCCTACAAGAAGTTTAAAAAAGCCGGCTTGAAGTTTATCTGCTACATCTAGGTGCCGCATTCCTCAAAAGGGTCATGCCCCAAATGGGTGAGCCATTGCAGTTTGACGCATGTTTCAAAAGGTGCTACGATGGGGATAAACACGACACGTTATCTTCGACATGTGCCAATCACAGTGCTGTGATGCTTAGAGGCCAGCGAAGAATGTTGTGCGATGATTGGAACAACCGTCGGGTGTTACAGATATCACACAGAAGTATCACAATGGTACCCAGAATTATGTTTTACGAGTACTGTAAATCCTTCTTGCATCCCATGCTCAGTCCATGCCACTGACACCAGCGCGTGAAGTGAACACAAAAGCATCAGATTGTGAAATTTCGGAAGCAGTTGGCTGGGCAAGGAGTCCCGTTTCTTAGATCGCCACAACGACATCCAAACGCATTTACAACTGTTTCATTGTAGGCTATGTCATGATATGTTATTGGGTGTAGACAAACCAGAAAATGTGTGATGATCTAGGGCGGTGTTTTCAAAAGCAGCTCTCAGGTTCATTATTCTGGTACATCAGACACTGACCGATGTTCGATATCTACACAATATTCGGAGCAAGTTCACCATTGATACCGATATATTCTATCATGAATTCTATATACATTCTAGCATGATACATTCGAGTACCATGACTGTGCATTTATCTCTCTAACCTCCATATAACATATAAATGGTTAGGAAACCTTATTGAACATTCGTGGTTCAACTTGGAGAAGTGCGCTCGTACTGTATCACCGAAGGCATACTCCGTAATATAACGAGAGAATTTGCAATTATGCTTGTGATATCAGTAACCGCAGGATACCTATTGCATCATCGCTCTGTCAATAAATCTAGAATCCATTATTCTACGGGCTACAGCAATTTTGTACGTTTTAGATAGATAGTAGTTATGAAAAGACTCGTCAGTGTAAGCTATTTATCATTTGCTCTACTCTTATCATAAATATAACATTTTTGTGTCGATATGTGTGTAAATATAACACGTTTGAGAAAATTATGAATGTTTTAATAAAATTAGTTGAAAGATATGTATATAATTAACCCGAGAGTGGGAACTGAGGCACCCCAGCACTGTTTTGGTGCCCACTGCACTTTTAGATATATTTGTAATCTTTCAATCTTCTCAGTACTTTTTGAGAAAAAGGTTATGCACGGAACTGGCCAATTAACTTTCAACTTATTCCGGTCCTTCCCAAGAAATTTCGGCTGAAAGAAAATGTTATGCGACGTGGGACACTGAGTCACTCCGAATCTCCTTTCATACCCTGTTCTATGCGCCGCAGTTCATAGAAGTTGACGATCCAGACGCACAGAACGGTACTCCCACGCCACTGAATGTTATTTATATCCTTCAATTGACTACAGCATATTTATATTATACCAAATTGCGCGTCGATTTTAGTTATCGCTTTTGCAGAGGGTCTTCCTGCGTTTGTTACTATTTATTGCAATATAAATAAGATTTGAATGAAACGTACATAAAGTAATCTTCAAATTACTAATATGATAATATATTTATATCACATTGTGAATTTTTTTTACAATTTGTTATATTATTAGTATTTTAAAATGTTCTGTTGTAAAGAAGGGTTTCTTACCTGTACGCGGCAATCAGAAAAATTACGTCATTCAAATCAAAAAATAAGTTATTATATGTTTATTTGTACTATTCATAGCGTTCAATCAATAGCCTCTACATTTGTAAAATTGTTTCAAAAAACAATTTCAGAATTTACGAATTCAAAAATTTAGTAAATTAATTGTTGGTTCTAAACTCGTTATAAGAATTTTAAATTAATCACGTATTTATTTCAGAAACAAAAGTGTGTATATTTTCCTTGCTCTTTATACTGCGGGTGGCTAATCACCCCGCACTTCAATTCCTTATGAAATATGACGCTTCTACTGCAGGGTAAAATTGAATGTGCTTTCATTATTTGAAAATAACGCCAATGTACTAACCTTACAAATCAGTAAAATGTTGAAATTGTGTAAAATATCTAAAACCGTAACAAAACTACATAAACTAGGCAAATAATCTATAATCAATAACGTATACTATCTTTTGTCAGAATTTTACTTATGTATATCACATAACGTGCCAAAGGTGTGATAAATAGTTCTCCAAAATACACAAAGTTCTCAAACATCTTGAGCAGTGTGCCAAATTGAATGCAACCTTCCAAAATAACCTTAACGAGGCCAGATGGATGGCCTCACACACAAACGTCAGAGCTTCAACGACCGTTTTGCGGCCCGCATGAATATAAAGGCTATTTCCCCGGAGCTCAGAAGCCCACACGAAACCCAACTATCCATCATTTCTGGAGGAAGTCCACAAATTCTCGAACAGCGCTGCGCGCAAGCGACGAGAGGAGAAGGCCGGTCGCAGAAGGGGGGGAGGGTGCAGCGGTCTGGAGAATGGGGATCGATTCTCGGTCGCGACCCGGCTACGCGAGCTGCTGGCAGCGGTGGCGCCAACGGCGGGGGAGGAGAACGAGAGGATCAGAAGGAGGAGGAGGAGGAGGGAGGGAGGTGGAGGTCGGAGGAAACCGAGAGCGCATCAACAGTCGTGAGTTACTGCGCCGGTTTGCCCGTTTCGCCGGGGTATCGCTTGCACGGGGCTGGCAGTCTTGCACATCGCGATTCGATGCGCGCTTTGAGACGTCTTGCGGATTCGGGAGATACAAGAAGTTGAGTCATGATATTAAAAATAACAATCGTTCCACTATTACCAATGAATTGGCTGCGACAGACAGTTGCGAGCTGCCGTGGTGATTTAACTGAAAAATTTACAATGATGTGTTATTAACATTAAGTAGCATTTCTAATGTTGTAATAATAGCCCTGAGCTTTGAAAAGTCATCGCGAGTGAGCATGTGTATCAGTGATGAACCGTCCATTTACTCACTTGAAATTTCAAAAACGTTCCTTGAAAAATACTTTCGTGAGATCTGCAGCATTTGCTGTTAATGAAGGATATATACTATCTTATTCTGGATGGTGGTCAAATGTCAAATATCAAAGCGCGTTTCAGGCGAGTTTTCCCTGAAATATTCGAAAGTAAAATAAGAGCTTCACTTTTAAGAAAATGTGATTTTGTTGTAAATATAATTATTCCGTTGATAAATATCTTTAAATATTGTTACACAAAAATAGGAAACGTCAGATTCCTTTGTTAGGCTAAAATCGGTAATTACTGTTCACATTGTGGTCACATGTGCGTCAAGAGTTCACATTTTGTCACATTTTAAAATTAATGTGTGTTAATAGAAATGCCGTCGAAAAATTTGCAGGTACTAGACAATGACAAAAATGAAAAACATTTCAATTTGTGCATTTCCGTTAAAAGAAAAACGTACCAAGCGCTATAGAAAACTCGATTAGGATAATCAGTGGGTTAAACATCCGAACATCTCATTACCAAGAGCACCTAATTCAACATAACACTAACAAAGTGTAGGAATTCACTTGAGAGGTTCTATATAATACTAGTCTTCTTAAGAATCAATGTCTCTCGGGTGGCTCATGATCAGCGTGCTAGCTTTCTGGAGAGGGAGCTGATTCGTCTCAGTTTCTATAACTATGTGAAGAAAGAAAAATTTAGGCAGGTAAATATGCTAGATACGGCGAAGGAAATACCTCACTCTAGCTTCATGTCTCCCTTACCCCCAGGCGTGAATAATAAATAAAAATTGGACAACGCTAGCTGATGTGATTAATATGACCCCAAAATGTCAAATACATCCGAACACATATTCTCAGAAATCCTTTAAAAACAAGGACCTCAGTTAGCTATTTTTGCGATCTTAAGTCGATATTTTCTCAAATCTACTCGCTCTCTTTCACTCTTCTGAGAAAAACAGTTACATCAATATCCTCTCAGAACCTTACATGTGAATTCTCTTCTGCAACTTTGCGTCCCTCTTGCCTGCTTTTCGAGGAAAGATGCACTCCAGAGTCGCCACTTCGGTACTATTCGCCCTACTTTCCATCTTCCACTCCTCGATGCAACCTCTCGAAGGCGTTTGAGTGGATAGATACTCGAACATAAGGGGAGAAGACAGGGAGGAAAACGCAATCGACACTAGAGAAGTAGTAAAGAATAAGCGATTAACATGAAGTAAAACATAAAGATGTGTGAAAAAGAAAGGAAATTAAAGACAAAAGAGAATGAAAGATGTGAAATTCGAATTATTTTGCCTATGATAGTGATTACAAGGATGATGATGATGATTATTATGATGATGATAATATTAATAATAATGACCAGCAAACGGTTGGGCACCCGTCATTTGCACTGAGGATGCTGCAGGTTCGAATCCTGCGTAGACATGGTCTTATTTTTATGATAAATGAGGATATTGGGAGTTGTGAAGGGATACGCGATAATTACAGTTGAGGACCATAAGGCACTCATGTATAAATCTTATTACATAGGTGTGATAAAGGAATGATTAAGTGAACGATGAAGCAGAATAGCAGCTATAAACGTAACAACGTCGTGTAGCACATCTGCAGCATAAAAAATAAAAATAAGATTAAAAAATAGTAGTGACGGATACCTAAGACTCGATCCCAACTATGACGAGTACATCAACGGTAAAGGATGCAACGGCCGACGCTGCAGGCAGTCAGCAAGTAAAGATTGGAACAAGAGCGGCCCACGCAATAAGGGCAGGCGTTCACAGCGCGGAGCCAGGCCCGCTTAACGTGCGTTCTTTGTTTCCTTCTGCCTGGCCTTCGCCCGCTGCTCCTGCCGCCATTAACAAAAGATCGCCATTAGGCGAAGAAGAATAGGCTGAACGAAGATCGGAAACGATGCGCTGTGTCGTTGTTGAGTTCCCGCCCCGCTCTTCACCCCGCTCCGCTTCACCCCCGCTCCACCCCCCTCCTTCACTCCCGCTCCGCCACCCCTCCGTTCCGTCACCCCCCCCACTCCGACAACCACCCGCGTTTGCCGCCACCCCCTCGCCCCGCCATGCCGCAGCGTTACCCCATTTCGATTCGTTCCTCCCTCTGCACAATGCACCGTGTGGGCAAATGCTGACACCCCAAATCAACTTCACACAAGGGTAATTCGAGGATTCTAACCTTTTGAATTCCTTCAAAGTTTTACAGAGCAATGTTCAAAATTCAAAATAAAAATATAGAAATTTGGAATTGCTACAGATTGAATATGGATTAGTTGGCATTTGGGAAGTAAAAAACAGAGAGAAAGAGAGAGAGAGAGAGAGAGAGAGAAAGAGAGAGAGAGAAAGAGAGAGAGAGAGAGAAAGAGAGAAATTAGATAGTGAAATTATATTTTTGCATAATTAAGGCATGTAGACCCTATTTTAAGAAAAATGTGGTTGCGTAAAATAAATAAGTACCTGTTTAATATGTTTCGTTTTAATCATAAATTAGGGTTCTCAGAAATAACACATCCACTGTACACATCCTAAATGACACGTTTTACATTTTCCCAAATTCAACAAATATTTATTTGGGCCAATGTTTTAGTTATACTTCGGAAGTGTTGAATAAATAACGAACGAATGTTAACAAATGTATTCCAATGCATTTATATTCATATATATTTGTGAAACTCACAATGACAGAAATAATTAAAACCATTCTAATTAGGATTGTGCTCCCAATTCTTGTCAAGACCTGGGTTTTCACCATTCAAAAGCGTTCTTTTGAGGTCTGCGTGTCTGATATTAGACAAGCGAAATCACGGCCATTTATTGCTCTACGATTAGACACGCAGAAAGGAAACAGGAAACGAAACCTTCATCTTTTAACAATGCTGATTATCCCAGCACAGAGACCCTTAACAAGATTCACGCTCATTTAGAAATTGCCAGGATACGACACTTCTTATTATCAAGTTGTGGAAACTGAACTACAAAAATATGTGACAGTTATTTTGCTGCATTCTTTAAAAGATTGGTTTCATTCACATTACAAAACTATGAGTAATAAAAATAAATGGTGAACAGAACAAAATGTGTGAAAAAGTGAAAAAAAATTGCATACATAGTTAATTTCATTAGAACTGATCAATTATTCAAATTTAAACAATTTCCTAAAATTTCTGTTTATCCCATAAATGAACATCAAATATCTAAGACTTGAAAATATTAAATATCTGAAAATATGTTAATACGTGTAATAGGATTGGATTAAGAATAACCTCCATTTACAGATGGCGCCGTAAATGGGGAAACAAATGTCCAAAAGGCTACAATAGAAAGAAGACTTAACCTTAGTTATGTGTTTTGTGCAGTATGTAATTGTACAAAAAATATCAAAAAAAGTATAAACTTCAATCTCTCCCTCTGATCAACTGGGCGACCCATTTATATCTATGATCATTTAGTGTGTCAGTCAAAAGAGATGAAGCAAGATACGACTTTCAATTCAAACAATTTCACTGTTCATAATGTATTATTTGAGGAAAGAGAACACAATGCTTAAGCATATTCGGAACCATGGATGTGAAAAAAATGTGAATAAATTGACGTTCTTATATAGAACAATGTATCGAAACGGCAAGGTCGCCAACCCCGTCCAATGAAGTGTGCTAAAAAATTCAAATAGTATGAAAATCTAAAACTTCAACAGTGTAGAATGAGGAAGATAAAAACAAAATAAAGTAATTTGCTATACATTCTTTTCTTCTAAAATTGACACAAATTAATATCGAGTTTTGTGTCCTTTTATTATAAACTGATGTGTATATTATCGCTTCTTTCGTTAGTGAAAAAAATTTCAAACCCTCCTAGACATTAAGCTCTTAATTGGACTGTAAAATATCGTAGAGAAAATAGAAATTTGGCTCCTAAAACCTCATCAGCCGCCCCACTGCTCGCCCCGCGCGTCCTCAAGGGACGGCCGCTGCCAGCCAGCGTCGCGGCGCCGCCGGCGGCCACGGAGCGACCGGCGCGGCGCGGCGGTAGTGGTGACGGCGGCAGCGGCGGCGGGCGTCTCGCAGTGCGAGGACACGGATAACCCATTAGGTTCGCCGGTGTCTCACGAGGGCGCGCGCTCGGCGGCGCCGACGACGGCGACGGCGCGAGGAAGGATGTGAAGGCGGCGGTAGTGGCGACTTCAGCGGAGGTTGAGAGGGCGATGGGGGTTGCGGGAACGACGAGGGCGGGGGAGTTCACGGGAAGGGGCGCTGGTGGTGGCGAAGGCGGCTGCAGTGGAGGGTGAGGAGGCGATAGGAACAGCGGTGACGATGGGGACGGTGGTGGCTGCGAGGGGGCAACGGGGGGGACGTGGCGTTGGCGGCGGTGGCGGCGGCGGAGGTGGCGATGGTGGTAGCGGTGGTGGTAGCGGTGGCGGTGGAGGTGGTGGTGGTGGTGGCGGTGGTGGTGGCGGTGGAGGTGGTGGTGGTGGTGGTGGTGGTGGCGGAGGTGGTGGTGGAGGTGGTGGTGGAGGTGGTGGTGGAGGTGGTGGTGGAGGTGGTGGTGGAGGTGGTGGTGGTGATGGTGGTGGCGGTGGTGGCAGCGGTGGTGGTGGCGGCGGTGGCGGCGGCGGCGGCGGCGGCGGTGGCGGCGGTGGCGGTAGTGGTGGTGGTGGCGGTGGTGGTGGCGGCGGTAGCGGCGGCGGTGGTGGCGTCAGCAGCGGTGGCGGCGGCAGGGGTGGCGGTGGTGGCGAAGGCGGCAGCGGCAGTGGTGTCGGCGGTGTCTCCGCTCGTGAATCATTTTGCAAAAACAGAACGCGCACGGCGAGGGCGCTCTCAGCCTCCTCGCGCCGCCGCGAAAAGTTGCCGAATAATGGCCCCCCGGCCGGGAAGGCGCGGCTCCTAATGGCGACGCGAAGCGTATCCTGTCTGCCCCGCCCCCTCCGCATGCACCGTCAGAAGCCGGAATGTGTTCGCCAGCTGGAACAAAAGAAGGCTTCGGAAAGCGTCCCTCACGACAAACTAGAGTCGTCCCGCTCCCGGACACGCATTCCCTTGCGAGAGGAGGAAGATTATAGAAAAAATACGCGGACCTTGGGGGGGGGGGAAGAGCAGTCTGTATTCATCGGTACGGAGAGTTAAACCTCTGGCGCGGAGTTTTCTCGCTGCCATCGTTCTACTGAACTTATATTTTTCGCGCGTTTTATTTATGCGGCGATTTTTTTCTCCCCTCACCGACACGCGAGTGTACGTCGGAAAGGAACGTGAAAAACACCGTGCACAGCGAAAAGTACTCACATACCAACCTGATCTCCAAGCAAAACACAAATATTTTCAGCAAACAAGACATATCACAAAGGTACAGTATCGTGACTTGAAAGCGGCGACTCGCAATAAAGATTGATTTAGCGTACTGAAGAAAAAAAACGTGGGTATTGATACTGGATTTTTTTTTCAAAGTTTCCAATTCCAGCGTTTGAGTTACATAAACAGTTTTTCTCCCTGGCGTTCGCTCAGAGGCGACTTTGAAAAAATACGAGTCGCCTCTGGGGGCTGTGTGGCTTTGATGGATAGCGGATTCAATATTGTACCTGCTCCAGCGCGGCGTGGCGCGTGGCGCGGCGCGGCGCGGCGCGGCGCGGCGTGGCGGGGAGGTGACGCGCTGGGACCGCGCCGGCGACGAGCCCGCTGCATTACCGCGTGCGATGCGCTTGGGAATTTGCGACTTCGATCGGTCTTCCCGCTTCTGAGAACTCGCCTCCCAGAATGACGGTGCTGGCGCAGACTAACTTTATTCGTCAGAAAGTAAGAGTTACACAAGGTGGAATTTTATTTCTGCGTCAGAAAGGAAGTTAAAAACTATTTTTAAAAAATTATGTTCTGGTCTATAAAGAAAGTTTTTTAAACTCTAATCTGTTGTAACTAGCAGCTTTCTCTGTTTCTCATAGTCATGATAGTTTTCTGTTTGATGGGTGTGGACATTTTGGTTAAATAATAGTCCCTCTAGTTATTCTCTGCGTAGTTCAGCTTTATCAGAAAATCAATGATCTATTGACTGATGCACTACAGAAATGAGGATTTATTACTTTTTTGAGAATGTTTTCTAAATGATTTAATTGCATTACTGTATTCTTCTTTCATAGACAAGAGTAATCTTAAGGTCTGACACAGACTTCTAACTGAAATAAACAATTGAAATAAAGTTTTGATTGGCAAGGTCAACTCTTCATTCATAATTAATTCATTCATTCATTAATTTCACTTCCAATATTATTTATTATTTACCATCTCATTAAGAGGAATGGCTTGCTTCTGGACGATTATGTTCCAAAGAATAATTACTTACCGAGAAGGGTTAACGAATTAATTTTTCATCACCCTTCTTATAGGAAATTTCATTACAATAATAAAATATCTAATGCATTTAAATCTTTGTTCATAAAAAATAAAAGTAATATGATTTACTCTACGTTCTTGAACAAAGTTGAGAAAAACGTGGTGAATCTCACTCAAGAGAAATACTTTTATTTCCAATTCTTGTTTCTATGAATTGCGTTCTTATGAATTGTGAGACAAAATAGGGCTGAGATAAACCGCAGTGTCAGTAATTAATCTGTTAATAATTACATTGAAAGAATTTACCCGTTTCGGTTCATTCCTTAACACTTCCACGTTAATTCATATTCA
Source organism: Acheta domesticus (assembly GCA_031308135.1). Taxonomy (NCBI): domain Eukaryota; kingdom Metazoa; phylum Arthropoda; class Insecta; order Orthoptera; family Gryllidae; genus Acheta; species Acheta domesticus. The sequence continues at coordinate 112,257,718 of JAHLJT010004567.1, read as the reverse complement.
AGTTTTCTAGTCTTTGAAGGTTCGTATTACAAACAATCTTTTTGTAACAAATTACAATAAAATTCTGCGAGTTACGTTTACATTACGAAAATATGATGTACAGGTGAGGCAAAATATTGATTGTTATCTTTCGTATATGCTATTATAATTTTCTCAAGATTTCTACGGCGACGTTGCGTCGCAGTTTTATGTTTTCTTTTGAACACCTCTTGTATAGTATTTTCAGGGGAATTTAGAATCATCACATTTGAATACGAGGAAGAAAGGAAATATGGAACTCGAAGGAAAAGAAAAAGATGAAGAAAAAGGAAAAGAAAAAAGGAGAAGAAAAATGAAGAAGGCGAAGAAGAAAGAGAATAAATTGGAGAAGAAATACGAGAAAGATGGAAAAGGTGGTGATACAGAAAAGGAAGGCAAATATTTAGAAAACATCGAAGGCTAAGAAGGCGAAAAAACCTCAAGAAAGAAGGTGAAGAAAAAATTCAAGAAAAGGCGAAGAGCGAAGACGAAGAACAATGGCGATGAAAGAAGGCGAAAAGAAGGAGAAAAATGAAGACGAAAAGAAGGAGAAAAATGAAGACGAAAAGAAGATGAAAGAAGGAAGAAGACCAGTACAGAATCTCTCTGCCAATTCTCAGAACATCCCACGTCAAGAGAGCTCGCCCACATAGCGGTCACCGAGGGAGGATAGAAGGCCGCGCGGGGCCTTATGGAGCGCTGGATGTCTCTTGCGGCACATTATCGCTACCGATCTGCTTCTGCTCCCAGGGGGCGCCAGGACTAACCCCCTCTGCCTCCTGCAGATCCCGAGACGCACTCCACCCAAGCGCAGCCACCTAACACCTTCTCAACGCTTCCCAACGCCCAGGTTCAACGCGCTACCTGTTCATTGTCAAGGCTACTCGGTTCATGTACTGGTTCCATGTCGAATTTGCAGATACTTGTTACAAAGGTCGAAGAGGAACGCTGCTGGCAAAGTTTCCGAAGTGACTTCTGAGTAGAAGCGGTACGTAAATGAGGAGGAACCATTCGAAACGTGACATGTCCACTTCACTCTTTTCCAATAAAAATGATGAATATTTATCACAAATATTATAGTTCTCAACATTGCCTTTAACTGAACGACTCGAATACTATTTAATGAATTGTAAGACATCTCACATTTCATTCTGGAAATAAAATTTTAGGTAAAAACAACATAACACATTTTTAATAGAGAGTATACTCAAAAATATCTAGTTTTGTTTGTTTTATTTTCAGAAAATAGGATTGAAACTTGTAGTTTCATTCCTATGGACTGATGTACCATGACAAAGAGCTACTGTCTGAGTATATTATGTCAATTCCTTTTACTTTCCCGTATACATACCGTATGTTACTCCATACATACGTAAGTTATGTAATGCTGTGGGGAGAAGTGATTTTTCGGCAGAAAAAAATCATTGCAAGCCCGCAGTAACGAAAAATTGCTAAATTAAAAAAATCCTCTAACACATGGTGCAGCCAGCTTCCCTGATTTGTGCGTCCTTCATACCGAAAAACCAATTGAAAGAAAAACGTCCGTCCGATGTCTATGAACAACACTAGCTCTTAAACCATTAGAATGATTTCTTCCAAAATTAATAATCCCCGGCCGTTCGGTTTCCACTCGAGGCACCTCGATTTTCAAAAACATTTTTCAAAATTTGGGGTACTTTACATTAAGCCCCCCGGACATTTTCCAAATTTTCTCAAAAACGGCTCCAAACTTTTTCTTCAAATTTATTATAAGAATAGAGTAAAATACACTTATGAAGGTGGAATAGGTCCTAATTTCATGGTTAACTTTGGTAGCTCATGTTTTTTTTCGCGCAATATTGCGTGCAATATGTGCAATTTTAAAAAATACAAAAAAAGATTTTTTCAAAAACGGCTCCAACATTTTTCTTTAAACTTTTGACAGTGATAGTGCCTAAAGTAATCTATAAGGTGACAAGCGCCATTTTGCTTTACTTTTTGTTTTCAAAAATCACAAAAATAAAAGTTTTTGACTTGTATCTCATGCCGTTAATTTTTACACTAGTGGCGATTTTTTCACATTATTATATTTATGAGTTCATGTGCTTTAAATAATGTCGAAAACTCAACCGTTTTCTGCGAAAATTATCCCAAAATTCCGCTTTTTTAGAAGCGCTCAAACGCCATTTTCCCATAAATGGCTCCAATTTTTTCTTCAAACTTTTCAAACAGATGGTGTGAATTGCACTCTTTAATATGACGTAAAGTTTACTTTGGGGTATTCTTTAATTTTTTCAAAAATACACAAATGTAACTATTTTGAAAGCTCTCTCACACCGTTAATATGCACATTTCCAGCAATTTGCAAACAATATTGTATTTGTCAGTGTAAGTGCTTCAAATGACATCTAATGAAGTTTTTCTAAATAGCAAAAGATTCCTGTGAAAAAGAGAGCTTCAATTTTCCCATTTGCAGTAGCGCTTAAACACCATTTTCTTAAAAACGCCTCTAAATTTTTCAAAGAAAATTTCCACTTAGGATAAGGTTTTACTGTTCTTTAATATTCTTAAAATAATATTTCCGTTCTATTATTAAGAAACCGAAAAATTAAAAAAATGTCAAAAAAATGTTTCAGCGGCGGTAGATGGCATCATGCAAGAGTATGTGTCAAGACCGAATAGCTGGCCGAGAGCAAAGGAAATAGAAAACTAATGCGCGAAAATGAGTGCCATACTGTAGCACCACTACTTTATACATGTGCCAGATCACATGAACATTCGTGTCTATGTTCTGGAAGACTGAGAGCGGTCATATTTTAATATAATCAAAGGACCATTTATGTAACACTTTCACGTAATATCCAAGAGGTTTTGTCGTTGGAACTAAAACTCATCGGATGTACGCTGCCGAATATAAATAACTATTTTAGATAAATACAATCTGTTAATACTTTATTACATATTCTTGCTTTGTTCATGCACATAATAGTTTCGGAGTCTACACACTGCTATACTTTTTAAAAATAAAGTGTGTTTTTAGCTTTAGTTTGCGACGTGCCTTCAATGAAACTTTGTCTAACAAATGTATCAATAATCATATCAATATTTATTCTGAATGGTCATATGTTTACTGGTCTCCTTTCTCATAATTTCCGTCAAACATTCGAAACATTTATCAATCTTATTTATCTGTTACTTTTATTTTTTCTCACTTTTCTGCGATTAATTTCATAATTTTATCGCCGATTATTTTTTGCGATACCCTTTTTTTAGATGAAAAGCTTTTTGACATTCAAACGAAACAATTTGTTTTAAGGTTTTGTTTAAATATCATTAATCCCTAATTTACAGCATCGGTTGAACGTAGTTTTTTTGCTCTCCTGTAAAATTAAGTTTTCGTGAATTGCCAGCTTATTTACCACGGTCCAAGATATGCATTACATGAATATGTGGGACTGCTTCGTTTACCTAATCACGTTTACTCTGAGGAATCCTTTAATGAAATACTATTTCTAAAAATATTGCTATTGCTTGTAGTCTATTTCGATTTTTTTCTTATTCGATAAATCGGGAAAGATATATTATTGCAACATCGCCTCATCGCGACCTTCGCCTCCTCTCCCACAATCTCTCGCGACCTCCTGTTGTTCAACCGCGGCGAGCGGGCTCCGTCGCGCTAACAGCTGAGTTACGAGGACCACCGGTTTATTTTGAGACGGCCCGATACCATCTCGGCCGGAATTTATGAACAAAATCCCGACGGCCGCGTCGCGACGTCGCGGATTATGTCCTTCCCTCCGCCCCCGCCCCCACCTCCAACGTCTCGGACGCGTCTTATTGGGGTCGTCAGGTTTACGACGCTGGGAGAACCCGTCAACATGATTTTCGAGAGATGTAAGTTCCGTGGAACGACGCGGGGGGCGCGCCACCGGCGAACATTCGCGCCGCGATAAAAAGACTATAAAAGCTCTCGGCGCGGAAAAAAGAAGTTACTGGGGCGCAAATTCGTTATAAGCGCCCGTTGAGGAGCTTCCAGTCTGAGGGATTCGGCTAATCTCGGACCGGAGACGCACTTTTCGGGGAAACCGGCGACTCGCGACGGCGGCAGCACGTGTAAAGATGTCGTCGACCTTTACGGATGTTTTAGTGAACGATGGTTGGAATATAGGGAACAATAAAGAACTATTGCTATCGTTAACCCTTTTGCTTGGTATCGCTGATATTAACAGAATTCGTACATATAAGATGAAAATTGGAAGACTTCTGTTTTATACGTAAGATCCAGGGTTTGGGCCTTCAGGTTTTCGAGTTAACAATCATTAATGGGACCGTAATACAAGGGAAAGCAAAGGCATTAATCAACGACAGTAAGATCTCAATTATTCAATCAGCGTCAACTAGAAGTTTGGTTGACAAGGATTAATACATTTCAATACGTAAACGCTCCTTCTCGATTCCCGGACAGGTAAGCCATTATCGGGAGACAACTTTTCAGGGAAATAACAACAAAAACATACAGCTGTCATTAAATAACGCTCAAGGAAACATTCTGTAAGAAAGAAGTATTCCAGACGTGAAACTCTTTACTCATTGTCATTGAAATATTTACTGTTTTCATATAGAATTCATTAAAACTCGAATTGAATAATTCTTATGTTTTCAAAGATTTAGATTTTGAGTCTTTGGTTTGGTAGGTCAATATTAATAAATGTAATTACTTGTTGTAATAAATATCATAGAAAGAGTAGTATTGATTATTTATACGCTGTATAGAATTTTGCAGTGTCGAAAAGCTAGTTAATCAGCTACGAAGCGTTTTCTTTACTAACCCTGACATCATTGAAAGAAAGCAACACGTCTGTTTCCAGTAATCTATCACATCTGTTTTCTCCAGAATCTGGAGGCATTCAGTCAAAAGCTTTAGATGTTTTCTCGGTAACATTCTTTTCAATGTCGCAAGTACATGACACGAGAGAAGACAAAACAGATTTCAATAGATAATTCAGTAAACGATATGCAAAACATGATGATCAAATTGTATATAAGAATGAGAAAGATTACAACAAAAAATCTATTAACCAACTATAAATCATATGTTGAAAATTAATAAAACACTGAACGGAATAACTGTAGAAGTGTGGTAATATTCATTACCGCGCATATTTTACGTAGGTATGCAATACAGAAAACATTTCATGAATAGATACGAAGAATTTCATCACTCGTGCTCAACCTTAGAGGCACAGTGGTTCCTTCTTATTGTTTTACAGGAAGTGTGTTTCTTACAATCTTTGCGGCTCGTGTATCTTCTCCTCGATAACAGAGAACATGATAGCTCTAAAACGTATAGACTTACTGCTGCTGTCATCTAGTGTGACTATACCATGGAAAGGTTGAGTTTTCGTGAGCATCTGAAATTCGACGCAAGAAAAGTTTTCGCAACAACTGTACAACTTTTAGGATAAGGATCAAAAAGAAATATACGCCAAAACTAACAAGTTGTTCAAAAGTAGTTACCTGTTAGCGATTAAACATCTGTGCTATTCGCTGAAATTAAGCAAATGCTGTGTGATTTTCAACGTGATTCTTTCATTTTTAGCCTATAGTTATATATTTATTAATACGTATTATGTAAATTGTTCTTAATGTTCCTTATCTATTACATCCACACCTATATTCACACTTTTTGGACACCGTACGAACGAAATACAGTATGTAACCGTGTACTCTCTCCGTTGGAAACGCCTAGTTGAACAGCTTCTGCCAATCCGCAATACTTATGTGTATGACGGAACATACCAGACTCATTGGAGCAAGCAAAGGGGCACATATTAACTAAATATGTCGATTGAATCGAATTTCCTTAAAATAATACGAAGTTTCAATCACAACTAATTAACACATCAAATATAATTTTGTATTTTTCATCTTAACATATTAGAAACAACTCTGTAAATTTGGTTGTTTGTGTGTGCGCGAGCGTTTGCACGATTGTATGTCCGAGATTTTACGCTTGTCAGCACGTACGTTAATGGGTGCGAGTGTGTGAGCTGGTGTGAATGTGCGTATGTATATAAGCGCAAGTTTCTACACGCGAATGCATTTATTTGTGTGTATTTATATAATATACATTCATAATATTTATATAATATACATTCATATAATCATATACATTTTTATATGTGGTGGTGTATGTGTGCCAGTACGCGCTAGAATAATTGTATATAATATGTGTGCGCGGATGAGCGCGTATGTGTGTGTCTGTGTGTGGGTTTAAGCGTATGGGTATACATAAATGTGTGAGTGCGAAACTGTGTGTTTGCTTGTGTGTTCAAGCATATGTGTAAGCGTAGATGTTAATGTGTATGAGGGCATATATATGTGTCTGCGTGTTTGTCCAAACGTATGCGAATACGTATATGTAAATGTGTGCATGTGCGGGTGAATGTACAAATGAATGTATGTATGTGTGTGTATGTATGTGTGTGTGTGTGTGTGTGTGTGTGTGTATGCGCTGTTGTGCAGATGCCGGGCGAGTTCTCTTAGACGTTCGATCGCGACCGCAGCGCTCCTCCACATGCTCCAGTTCCTCACAAAACTCGCCTCGGGGCGCGACTGGACCCAAACAGCGCCGCTTGCGGTATTGCGAGGGACGTGTGCTCCATGGGACATCAAAGGACCGCGGCCCGCGGCGGAGGGGACGGTGGCGGAAGCTTCAGGCGCTCCCCCCACCCTCACCCCCACTCCCCCACGCCCTTCTACTGCGAGGCACCCGTCTTCCCACCGATCTCCTCGCACCACACCACAATTCCCTGCAAGTGAGGGGGATGCGGTGACGTAGGTTGTCGCGATCTCTGTGGAGAGTTGTAGACGTCCACCCGAACCCTGAGTTCCACGGTGACACTCAGGCCGTTAGCTTTCAGGTGGAGGCAATGAGAAGGCATTGCTAAGTTCCATGTTGCCAGGCTTCTGCTGCCTTTGGTCAGTATTGGGCAAAGGTCATTCTTCGGAATGATCCAGATCCCACAGACAGAAGTGCGACGGGAACAAAGATACCTTGTCAGGTTGCCTAGGTTCTGGCGATACTCACGTCAGTAGCCTAATAATGTAGGAAGTGAAGAGATGAGAAGGGGGTACCAAGCCGACCGAACCTTAGTTTGGGTGGTCCCCTGTTGGGTTCTTGGTTTTCTCTTGGCAGTGGCCCGATACTCTCGGCAAAGAGGGACATTTCCGGTGCGTGTGAGTGGCGCGTTGATTAGACTTAGTGACAGGTAGGATAGTTAGTAGGTCTGAGTTGGCAGGGCGGCCCCACCCAGGCGTTTTATGAGGAAATGCCGTGAGGGCAAACTGTGTTCCAGCGGGATCCGGATACCAGCCTGTCGACGTACTTGTTCGTCAGCGGGGAGGGGGGTGCGGATAAAGGCAAGAGCCTTGGTGCCCAGCCCGGTGACTCGTGTCCCGTGGTAGACCATGAGACATGTGTGGAGTGGTAGCCCACGCAGAGAATCCACCGCACTATACATACCACAAGTCTTTCAGTGAGGAAAGTCAAGGGCGCAATTGTTGCTCTGCAGATTTTGCACTCAGAGGTACCGATAATTACTTGTTGAAACTAGAGTCAGAAGTAGCTATTACGAATACTCTACGAATGTCACTAACGCACATGATTTTTTTAAAGTAATTTTCTTTTCTACGTATTTGCTCTCTACATATTTCGTATTATCAATCTTCCTGCTTGAATCCAAATTTCATTCAACCTTTATAAATCAAATTGATGAATGCCATCTGTATGTTCATTTGTGGCGTATCAGAACATACTTTTGCTTCTTCATCAGCTGAACAGATGATCAGCCCATCGGCATCTTCCGCTCATCAGTCATCTGTCATCTTCTCGTAGGCCTGACTATAATTCCATCAGTACCCCATCTCTCATTCCGTTGTCTACCAGTTCGCCCTCCCCATCCCTGAATCCTCTCCGCATCTCCCTCCCTCTGCGCGTTGTCCGACCGTCCCTTTGCCCCCCCTGTCCCCCGATTTGCCCGCCGTGCACCCTGCAGCGTCGGAACGTACGAGCGATGGCTCCCAGTGATGACGCAGAGGGTCCGAGACGGAAGGTGGGGGGGAGGGAGGGGCGGGGAGGCGATGAAACTGGGCCGAGGGGACCACGAGCGAGCCCCGCAGGAGACGCCTCGGCGGCGGCCGCCGCCACCGCCGCCACTGATTGTGCACCGGGAGGCTATCGCGCAATCAGCCATACATCATGTCTCCTCGCTCGCGCCCCCGGGAGTGCCCTCCCGGCAGCTCTCCGTTCCTCCCGCCCACCGCTTACCCCTCCCCACCCTCTGTCGCATCCCGCCCACCCCTCCCCTCTCTCCTTCGCATCCCCTATGCCGTACAACCCTCCTTCACACCTCGCCCACCCAAGCCCGTTCCTTCGCAGGCTTGGCCACAGGATGAGCTGCGTCAAAGTCCAGGCAGTCACCACACAGAAGAAGAGAGACAGGTTACATCTGAGGATATGATTGTTTTCAATCAAAGCGCAAACAGTATTTATGAGTAGTTATACAAATTATTATGATTCAATTGGGTTGTAAGACAATCTGTGAAGAAGTATGTCAGCTACTGTGAGTTACTTTCAAAACATTATTTGAAGAATATAATAAATTGTAGGTATGTAGAAAACAATAACAATTAATTATACAACATATTAATTCAGTTACTTTCACAAGTCATTAACCGATTCTAAATTTTCAAATATTTCACACGGTATTTGACAAGAATTTAGTGTACTATATTTTAAATATTTTAGTATTTATTATGACTGTTAGGTAAAGAAAACGCACGTTATAGATTTTATTAATAGCTATTATTCATTATCGTGTCTTTTATCAACGATACATTTCGCTTCTTTTGTCATTTTTGTAATGTAGGTTTTAGTTCGTTCTATTGAAGCCGCCGTTCCTTTATGGGTACCCTTATGCGTAATCTGCCGTATTCATTTTGCTGCCACTCAAACGTCTAGATTTGCCGTCGCTCTTCCCTGCCTTTCTCCCCAGAGCGTCATCAACTATGAACGGGGGCGTCCGTCGGCAGAGCTCCTATTGAAGGTGGGCGCAGCAATATGTATTGAAAGTGACGCAGATCGATATCAGCAACTCCTATATTCCTTGGGTAGTTACGTATACAAAGTTTCCAAGTTTCTGCAAACTCTTGGGACGGAACTTGCCAATTTGTGGGGTAGGAAGCTGAGATAGGAGAATATTACCAATTAGTTTACGATCGTAACAAAGACAGGAGTTTCAGAATTCGTTCATGATAAAACTTTACGAGTAAACGTTTTCACTATTTGCATTGCTTATTGGAATAAGTTCACTTTCGAATAAAAATTAAATATCTGAAGAACATTGTCATACCTGAACTAGTCACAAAACATACTTAAGTATCTGAGAGTTAAGTCATACTTGATTTAAAGTATTCATAAATAAATAATACGCAATTATCACATGATTAAAAATTTCAAGTAATACAATAAATAATTACGGATATTTGTTCTTGGATATGTCTATATTCCTTCGCAGTCGATAACGAGATCTGGGGACGACTTACACGCGAAGTTTAGGGGATTACCCCAGGTAACTCTCCCAGCCGAGACAATGCCTAAGCTCCCGACTGGTCTCCCAACAGATGTGGTAATTTAGTGCATGTTTATGTGGGTGTAAGAGAAGAGGATAGTACAAGGAAGAGGAAGAAGAGATCGTGCCCGGTCTGTAGCCTGTTTATTGGGAAACAGCTCCGGCACTCGCCTGGTATTGATCGGAGAAACCACTATATACTACCGATCAGAACAACCGGCAGTCTCTTCCTGCCTCCTGGGGAAAGTTACTGCAGAGTCGGTGCTAATGCTGGCTCTGAGCTAAGTTCAGCGATGTGACGAGGAAAAGAAACAGAGCGGGAGAGAGAGCGAGAGAAAGAGCGGGAGAGAGAGCGAGAGAAAGAGCGGAAGAGAGAGTGAGAGAAAGAGCGGAAGAGAAAGCGAGAGAAAGAACGAAACAGAGCGAGAGAGAGGGCGGGAGAGAGCATGAGAGAGCAGGAGAGAGAGCGGAAGAGAGAGCGGCAGAGAGCATGAGAGAGCAGGAGAGAGAGCGGAAGAGAGAGCGGCAGAGAGCGAGAGAGAACGTGAGAGAGGGCGTGACAGAACGTGAGAGAGAGCGGGGGAGAGAGCGGGGGAGAGAGCGGGGGAGAGAGCGGGGGAGAGAGCGGGGGAGAGAGCGGGGGAGAGAGCGGGGGAGAGAGCGGGGGAGAGAGCGGAGGAGAGAGCGGGGGAGAGAGCGGGGGAGAGAGCGGGGGAGAGAGCGGGGGAGAGAGCGGGGGAGAGAGCGGGGGAGGAGAGCGGGGGAGACTGCGGGGGAGAGAGCGGGGGGGAGAGCGGGGGAGAGAGCGGGGGAGAGAGCGGGGGAGACAGCGTGAGAGAGAGCGGGAGGAGAGCGGGAGAGAGAGAGATAGAGAGCGGGGAGAGAGCGCGTGAGAGAGAGCGGGAGGGAGAAAGCGGGAGAGAGAGAGCGGGAGAGAGAGAGAGCGGGAGAGAGAGAGCGGGAGAGAGAGAGCGGGAGAGAGCTAGAGCGAGCGAGGGAGAGTAAGAGAGAAAGAGAGAGCGAGGTAGGGCGAGAGAGGGCGATAGAGAGAGCGAGAGAGGGCGATAGAGAGAGCGAGGAAGAGCGAGAGAGAGGACACGCAGTCGGGTGGTTGCAAACACGTGGCGACGTGACCAGAAATGGAGCTCGCTGGGCGTAAGGATTACTCGTCCAAAACGGGATGCAAGCGCCCTTCGCCCAGGACCTACGTTGCACTCGCCTCGCCCGGCCAGCTAGCTGAGCTCCCCCAGCCCTCTGCATTGCGCTGAGCACGGAAGCCGCCTCGCGGGCGTTCGCACTCAATGAAAAGCTTGTATTCTACATGAATGGATCAATGATGCGTAATCCACAATTTTGAGCTATATAAGTTTACCACGATTCTCTCTGAGCAACTCTCCTTGCATTCAATATTCTAGATTTCCATTTGCCATTCATACGACAGGATAACACGTGCGCTCTGCATTGATTTGCGAGTGTCCTCCGAACTTAAATGAGCAGTAATTCAAAACAGTATTAAACTTTCTTGTGAGTATATCCCACTGAGCCCTACATTTAGAGACGGATTTATATATATGAACATATTGGCTCAGTTTACGAATGTTACTAATGACCTAATAAATTCAGAAAACAATAATTTTGATAAATATTGTAAGATACCACACGCATATGGGGCGATAGTTGAAAGAAATGGGAAGCTTTATAAACATTATTGTGTTATATCGTGTTTATTACATGTATTTGACGCATGAATGTCAATTTATATGTTGTTACAAAATAATCATCTATATTTGTTGGCCATTGCATCTCATCAATATATTGTGCAGATACTTATTTCCATTATATTTAATTGATTTTATTCAGATTACAATTTTTTTCACAACACACAGACTGCCCATTTGGGCAAGTGGATCGTCTGACATAACGTCTCGGTTATGTGGTTTTGGACTGGGAACCATTTTACAGACATCACCAGCGGCTTTTCTACGCTAATATCTGACACTCTGTCCAATTACAGACTTATATGCCTCACACTAGGTCTGGAAATAGCTTTGTGAAATAATATTTGTGAGTTTTAAAAGATATGATTTTCTAAATTGTCTAATCTCACGCCAAATGTCCATTACTTTCATTGTAAATGTTCATGAATATTTTGATTCTTTGTTATTTTACATAAGAAAAACTTCTTGGGTGAAAAATTCCTAAAAGTGTCTTTCTTCATTTGTTACAACATTTTAATGACTTATTGCAACAAAAAAGACATAATTTAAAATTGAAAATTGAAAGTAATTCAGTGAGTTGAGTTCTTTGATTCGCTTCAGAAAACACACTATTTCTTTCAAATATTTGATTACAAAGTCAACAAAGGCAAAAATAATATAAGGTGCACATCAATAATTTTACTCACAGAATATTTGATGTCTGTCTTGTAGAATTTTTTTGGCTTTCAACGGCCGAGGTATATAAAACGGGAAACGCCTTGTATTAGGAGCTAAGCCGAAATGTCGTACCTGAAAAGAAAGAAATAGATTGTTAAAATAATGTAATATACTTAAACAAAATGTTAGTAAATATTTGAAAATTAAATTATTTGGACTGTAAAATGTAATATGGAACAAAGTATTAATCACAGATTTAGTTTTATTTTTACATAACATGTTACCAACGGAAAGATTTCACTCATAACAAAAGCAACATAATATACAGTGTTTGTGTAAATTTTCACTTTTCATTCCGAGGGAGAAAGTTCCACTTAAGCTCCTTTGTTAAGAATTATACATAAAACTTTTTAAAATACCATAAAACCAAACAAAACCATTGTGAACAATTATCATTTAAGCGTCTAATTAAGTAAAAATGTGGAAATAAAATGTGTTGTGCAAGCAAGGAAACTTTCGGCGGAAGAGAAATTTTTTCTAAAGTCGAAATCACATCGTTATGGACAAATACTCCGTCAAAGTCACTCAAACCAGAAGAGGAGTTGGTGGAAAGTTCAATCATTAAAATTAAATCTGTAGTTGACAAGAGCCAATAAGAATCAGGAATGAGAAGACTGCTCTGAAGGACAGGCGGGACTTCAAAAGAGAACTTCAGTATTTGGAAGACTTGCCCACCTTCGTTTCCTGTCTCCAGTAATGAAAGCAACGCTTCTTTCATCTAGTTTTAGTTCTGTTTACGACTTAGAGGTTATAAAAGCTATTATCAAGGAAGATACGCTTGAGTACTCTCTCAAGATATTACTTCATTGTTTATTGAAGTTAAAATGACTTTGCTTAGTTTCCAATATTAAACGCGTAAGAGAATATGGAAACTTGTTACCTGTACACAAGAGAATTTCTCAGAGCAGAATCAGATATTATATATGGGCGGAAATGTCACATTTTGGTATAATGTAGAACAATTAACATAAAAAGTAAACAGCATGCAAATAATTCGAATTGTTTAAACACATCACACGTACATATTACACTAATTTTAACATTTATTATTTGTGTATTAAATACATCTTTCGTATTTCAAAGTATAATTGAATGGTAAATGAACAGTAATTAATATACACAATAATTTTTTTGCTTGCAAATGGACCGTTGTCCGGTAACAAGTAACAAGTGGAATAATTTTTCTCTTATATTTCTTATTTAGCAAATAACAAGAACTTATAACTTGAACAACGCTGTTTCCGTAACGAAAAAAATCAGCTTGTCCTATGCTGCAATTCCGAATCCATCAAATTTTCTTTTAATAGTAACAAAGGGGTGAAAAGACGAGAGAAAACTCAAAATACCGAATTTCCTGTTTGATGTAGCATTATAACGTCAAAGGAACAGAAGTTAAAAACAAAGCTCCGAGTAGAGAGGACGGCCGCTCATTCAAATCCTCTTACAAGTCAGGAGTCTATCGTATTATTCCAAGTTGCGAAAAATCTCAAAGGCTCTGCGCAGACGCGCGTCAACGCTCTTCGCTCCCCCTCTCCCCCTCCACCCCCTGCAACGCTCACCCCTCTCACGCGTTCACAAGTTTCTCTCGTTGGCCTCAAAACCCGCAGGCAGCTCGGGTACGACAGTAATGAATCAACTGATTAATTTGAAAAGCGTTGTCCCTTGATATATGCGGCTTCTTGCGGCTTGCACATTCTTGGCAGATGCGAGCAAACGGTTGACAAAGAAAACTACATGAAATATGGGGGAGCTCCAACTTTACTTTGGAGCATTAATGAGCCGAGTCTTTAAAACTGCGAGGGCTAAGGCTGTAATTAATCACGCGATTAATTGCAAAGGAGGAAGGGGTGCCGCAAGAGAGGGGGACGGTCCTCTTAAGCGTCCGTTGGTGGCGCTGGGGGCACAGGAAGAGAGCGGCCTTGCTGACGCGCAGGGCAACAGAAGGCGTCGGAAAAGACCTCAACGAGTGTAGGCACAACGACGACCCACAAAATATCCACGCACGCAATATCCACAAACTGAGATAAACAACTAAGATGCATAGTAAAATGTTCTGTTGCATTTGGTATTGAAGTTAGTGATGCCCTTGTGACCCAAATGGCAATGGGAAAGAATAAAGTAAAAATATAATACTACAGACTGAAAAGGTTCCTCAAAAATTATAGGATTGACGCTAGTGGAAGATTATTTGTTAAATTAGGAAATGGTAAAATATAAGTGTAGGAATAAATGGGGCAGGAAAAAGGAGGTTGAGACGATACAAAAACCGGAATGTGAAGTAAATGAAGTTTAGCTGGAAAGCGAGTTACATTGTAAGTACTAGAAGGGATAATACACTTAATAAAGAATAATATACTTATTTAGAATTTTCCATAAAAAAATCGTTCCAAAATCACTATATAAATAAACAAGACAGAAACCCAAAATACGCGTTATTAAGCAATAGTTGTGAAATCTTGAAGTGAAACATACTAAATCACAACATTTGTGGGGGAACTGAAATGTAAATGAAACAAATTATTCGTTTTAGAAACAGAATCAAAGTGAATTAAAACGAAATCAGAAATACTCATAGGTAATTATCATAGGTTCGACCTCAAACGGGAATTGTCTTCCCAACACCACATGAATTAATTTTAAAATTTCCAAGATAGTCATAAAATACTTGATCGCTCGTTGTACCGTCTCATTTATTTGGAATAATTGTCATTTCGTACTGATAAAGCTACGTACGCCAGTTACCTGCAATGCAAGTCCTGCATGAAAGCAAACCTGCTCGGAACCACGTGGAAGCCTAGGCGCTCTTATTAGTTCTTTGTGACCAGCATTTTCTGTTAATTTTTGTTGCATTACTTAAATTGTTAGAACATTTTCAATGTTACCGTTTTATTAACATTTTAATAAAATTATTATTTTTATTTTTCAGTCGTCTCCATTAAAGCTATCACTTGATCCGTAGTCGCTCGATTCGTAAAAGCTCGATCCATAGACTCAATTAGGTATCACTTAGTCGTACAGAATTTGAAATTCACAAACCATAACTGTTCAGGTTTTATGAGTTTTTATGAGTTTGGTTCCAGGGAAGGAGGTGGTCCGTTGGAAATTCAGTATCAAAACATTGTCACAATTGTCTTAATAGTATACACATAGAAACGACCGAGCAATCAGTGGAAAGCATCTTCTTTGGGGAATGTGTAGCATTAATTATTGAATATAATAAAAAAATTATGTAATGAAAACAAAAATTAAAGCTTCACCCAGGAAATGCTAATTTCATTACAAAGAAACAAACCAAAAAGAAAGAAATAGTAATATTATCATCGACCAACGTACGTCTGAAAGAGAGAGACAGAGAGAGAGAGAGACGGGTGGCGGAAAAGATTAGGGCCTGGGCGACGGGCACGGAGGCGAGAGAAGAAGAAAAGACCAGTGGCGAGAGGAAGCAACAGAGCCCAGGGCTGGGGCGGCGGCGGCGGAGCAAGGAACGGAGAAGCAGCTCTCATGGTTATGCATGCCCCGCAGGCCAGGGGATTCGCCGCCGCCAGCCTCGCAAACTGCTAAATTCGCGCGCGGCCGCGCTCAAGAGAAAGTAATTCCACACTGAAAGCGCAATATTCTCCAGCAGCTATAGAATGCCACTATTTGTCTAGACCTTGTGCAGCAAAAGAGGGACCTTCACAAGGGAAGACTGAAGTATAATCTACGCAAATACCTCTTCGTAGTTGTAAACTTGGCGACTGTGAACATTTTTCGAAGTTAGGGAAGCACTAATAGATAAATATCAATGATATTAAAAGAGTGCGTCGTAAACGTGGAATATATAGGTTACAGTTTGATTCATCAATAACAATATTAACTATCTACTTTATTTCACAAAATATAATTTCTGATTAAGTGTCATTGTAATTGAATTAAATATTAACTATAACATGATTTTATACTTAATGTTTTTAAAGTATTTTTAGCTTGTGATGTATGTTATCACCATTTTAAATTATGAAAGTTATGAACATTCAATAATACTAAAGCTCCTTTGTGAAACGTCTGCTAAAGCAGTAATAGTCTATGTTAACTTTCAAGATAACACGATATTGCCAACTGAGCATAATTTAGAAATCCATTGTGATCAAATGAGCACAAATTTAATCTAATTATATAGTTGAATCGATTTCTATTCATATTCTACCTTGCACAATACCTTATTCTACCTTGATTCTTCCTCTGATTAATGGCCTCACACAGAAAACGCCTTAGAAACCAAACACATTACCGTCCACTGCGCCCCAGCCCACGTTTTCATTTATAGATTGCGTTACTGGATAACAGACATGACGAAGCACAAATACCCGTAACCTGACTGCGGTAAAATTAATGGCCTGTGAACCTATATATTCCACGTTTACGACGCACTCTTTTAATAACCAACGGAATTTATAAAAAAATGGGTTGCAGTAAAGCCAAGCAGCCGTAAAAGAGGCGTAGATATTGAAGCAATAAACGAATTGCTCTTTTTAGCACCACATAGGCACAATATGCAACCGCTGAAGAAATGTATTTTATTCCAGTTTTCTCTATTCTAGATTTATATGTAAAGTTTATTCTTGCTTAGGAAAGTAAATAAGGAAGAAAATAATATTTTGGGAATAGGAATAAATAAAATCAATAATTTACAAATTTCAGACAGTATTAGAAAGCAATGTTGGAATTTCCCTTTCAAATGTTTTCAAAAGAAAATGGCAAGAAATCAATTCATTCATTTCTAAAATATTTCCGTCACTTCAGAAGCCGCATAACTCCCTTTCCACATTTTCCTTCGCCGATTTGTAAAAATGATACGACAGAAATCCCTCTTTACCATCTTCCCATATACCAATTTAATATAAATTTCATGTTTAATGTAGATCACCAGTAATATAGCAGAAACTTCATAAAATAACTCCCCCCCCAATTACATAAATTGAATTCAACTCAGTTCCATTCAAGATGCCTTATGTTACGTGGCGAGGCTCGGGCCATCGGGCCTGCTCTCTTGCCTCACCAACCAAATTTCGCTACGCTCGCAATCTAGCAGCCAAATAATCACTCGGGTGACGGGAGAGGCGATTAGAATTTAGGTAAATCTTCTTTCACACGCAGTAAATCTACATGTGCCAGTGGCCTTTACTTTCCTGGCAAAGGAAGGCGTACGAACGGTTTTCTCGACCCTAAAAATGCAAGACGTTGATCGGATTTGAACCCGCGAACTTGAGCATAACAGTCCAATACGCTAACTGTTCCACCATCGAAGGCGCAAAATTACCTCAACAGTAAAGTATCAAGATGAATACCGTCACCTTGAAGATATATTCAGACAAACGCGTTCAGCTTGAAAGACCGTCTTCTTCACCGCATCACATAATTTTTTTCCATCCCACAGTCTCTTATATTTTTCTGATGTAAGGAAAATAATATAATTCGACACATATCGCAGCAAAGCAGTAAAAGCTACAGAAGTTCCTACATGCGCGGACTCTTAGGGCGAATTTTAAGTTAATCTAATTGTAAAATCCAAGTATTCATTTTAAATTAATATGGTTTTCCATGTCACAGGTGCCCACAAAAATGACACATTTAAAGACATTTTGCAGGATAACGTATTATTCTGATGGGACCCGTTTATGTCGAGGACAAAGGTACTGTATTTTACGCATTACAAAAGTAGTTTCGTAAACAAACTGAGAAATTTTCAGTAGCAAAAATTGCCTGTTTTCTAACCATTTTTTAAACTTCAATGGCGATTTTTTAGGTATCACACAAACTTCAATGGCGATTTTATTGTAACAAACAATGTGTATCTTCTGTTGTGCACCCCGATTCTCATTTGGACCCCGATACTATATCATTACAAACAACATTTAGCAAACGTTCCCAAGAACTCATTTCGCAAATTAACTGAGAGCGTGTCACGAACCGCTTCCATTATTCTTCCATTACTCTAAAATGTGTTGATAGATTCATTATTTCCAGTTACCTCAGCTGCTATGTTCATTAGTTCCTTAAGTTAGTGAATGTTTAAGGCGGGAAGTTGAAGTGATCTTCCTAGGCTGGATGGTGAGATTCGGTGCCGACTTACACGTCGGCTTGCGAAGTTTTCCCCAACCAGGTATCTCCCACCGGCAAGGAACCGCCCCAGCCAGGAGAAAGCTCCCACCTCGTCTCCCGGTATGTGTGGTAGTGTAGGATGTAAATGTGGGTGTAAACAAATGGTGAAGATAGGACAAGGAAGGGGAATGAATGATCACGGAGGCAGTGACGTCATTAGAGCACCGCACTGGCATTCGCCTGAGATTGATGGCAGAAACCACGGAAAACTGTCCATAAGAGAATCTAGCCGCTAAAATTATCTTCTAGATACCAGCTGAATGCGGCTTACCTACCTATCTAGCGTCGAAAATACTACCACCGTCGGGACTCGAACTCTAGAACTTCCCGGACAGAGGCACTGCAGTGATATCAGTTGAGCCACCTCAGCCAGTGTCTGAAATTCGTCCTCCGCCTGAGAATGCCTTCTAGTCTTTGCACCATGCATTCAGTCACCGTCACCCCTTTCAAACCTTCCTGGGCCCGCGCTGACCTTTGGAAAGGTTGCGACCGCTCCGTACTCCGTCCTCTTTCCTCATCCCTGTGCTTCCTCGCGCCACCCTCGCCGCTACTTCCGCCGCTTCCTGTGCCTCCTGACCTCCAAGTCCTCTCTGGTCCTCCCAAATATCGACTTCTTCCGGCCGCCGAAGCTTGTCATCTGCGTCAGCCGACGTAATTCCTGAATAGGAAGTTCACGGCGGCGACTTATTCTTTTGCAGTTCCGCGACCTTCGATGCCGGCAATCTTTTATCTCTTCCTTTTAGAAAAAAAAAAGATAATCTGAATCGGCTGTTGTTTTAATTCGGAAAGATCTTTTTGGGGGTTTGTTGGTGCGTTGAACGCATACAAGTTGAAAAATACTAGGTATCAAAATTAATGTACTAGTTCACTGCTAGAACATAGTGCTGACAATATTTTAATGCTCTGTTAACAGGTAACATACATTATGTTTGTACATATATATTATTTGTAGTACTCGTTAATTCTCAGTGACAGAGATCTTATCCTACTTAATTACCTCAAGGAAAATGAAGCACAAAGGAATGTCTATACACCTTTACATCAGACAGTTTTTTGCTTCGGAAATGCTAAGCTTCACGTTTTTGATTTTCGTAACAATCACGGGCAGTATAATAAAACATCTAAAGAAAATTCCCTCTAAATATTACTTTTAGCTACATAAACAAATGTAAACAGACGATCTTCTCAGCAATACACTAAAATATTTTCTACAATAGAGATACTTTCCTGTTAACAACATTAGTATTCTTTCCAAAAAATATTTATTACTATTACATTATATACAGGATGTCCGGAGAGGAAACGTCGAAACTTCGAAAATAAGCTCTTAAGACAATTCTAAGTGTATTTTGTCTAATAAACTACGTGGCGATTCCGGATGGTTGGGCCGCAATACGCACTCAAACGTTGGTTTGAAAAATTGATTTCTAGGCAAAAATTTGCATTATAGAAGCATAAAAATCCCAGAAACATATAAGTTGTTTATTATTTACAAAAGAAATGAATATATTTGTTCAGAAAGAAAAATTAAGCGAAAAATAAAAAAGCACCCAATTCACACAATTCGACTGCTTTTTTATTTCTCGCTAATTTTTCTGTCTGAGCAAATATATTCATTTCTTTTGTAAATAATAAACAATTTATATGTTTCTATACTTCCATAATGCAAATTTTTGCCTAGAAATCATTTTTTCAGATCAAATTTTGAGTGCTCATTGCGGCTCAACCATTCGGAATATCCACGTAGTTCATTAGACAAAATATGCTTAGAATTGTTTTAAGAGCGTATTTTCGAAGTTTCGACGTTTCCTCCCCGGAATCCTGTATAATCAAAGATTTTTCATTATTATAAGATTTATTTAACGGATAAAGAGTGACAGAAATATATTGACGTTTTATAGATCTATATAAAAATATATCCATAAGCACTTTACACCACGTCATTCAGAAACTTCTGATCCAGAATCATAACCCATATAGCAATAAACTTTTATGATTTCGATTCCCCATAAAAATGCCGACAAGATTTACATGTACACACACAACTGAGGAAGAAACACGACATGTAAAAATGGATGAGGGCCCAATGTGAGATTCCTTTGACAAAAGTCAAGTAAAATGGATTATCATGGATAATTGTAAAATAAACTTTATTTGATATTATACTCCATATTTTTTACTTCATAAAGATAAACATTAACCGTTAGTATATGTCCGCAGAACTTGACGCCTTTTTGAAACCGCTAAGAAGTGATTGCAGATAGATAATTATTGTTAGCGCCCATAAATATTAAAATTAAAAATTAATGAAATGTGTCCAGTTCAGGAAGTTGAAACAAGAATATCAGAAAATTTAACATTAGTATTCTTAAATGAAATGAGATAACATATCCGCATCGTAATCTATTTTTAACAGCTGCGTTCATCAATAGTTTGGAGATATTACAAATTGTTAATGGAAAATAATAAAATGAAAAGAATGTAAATAAATAATTTATACTTGTATAAAAACAGTAAACCCTGGAGCCGGCAAGCACGTGAAAATCTCATGTTTTGGAGCCTGGCGAAGACCACAAATCTAATAGATGTTCTTCATCAATGCACGACCACCCGTACTAAGCTGTGTGAATCTTCATTGTAGGCTCCGATAAGGGTAGAGGACGATTATTCTAACGAGCTCTTATCATAGTTGAGCTTCTCTGAAGACCGCATCTCTCTACGAAATTTATTTTCCCGCCAGTCATTTGAGGCGAACGCCAGCTGATGCGTCGGAAGTGTCAATAAAGAGAATGTTAGAGGTTAGAGATAGTTTTTATGAATGATTTAGTTTATTCCGATACAACCACTAAATATAATATTGTAAAAGCTGATTCAAATCTTGTAGAAAAATATGTGAGAATACTAATAATGATTTTGTTTCCTTTTCTTGGTTTCTAGCTACATAAATGGTGTTTTGTGAACATTCTCCACTTGGTGATATGACAAAAATAAAATAGAGGACCAAAATACCTAAAGGAATGTGGCCAACATTTGAGAAATAAATGAAAATAAGGAGCGTCGTTTCAATCTCTACTGTATCCAAGATTTTAAAAAAATATAGGAAAGGCAGGCTCTTAAAATGAAACTGACAAAAATAAATTTTACATTAAATATATCAAATTCGTATGTAGGGAAGTAAATCATTTCAATTTTTTATTGATATTATTGCAGTGGTTGTTACGGACATAAAATAGATATTTATATTCCCCTTGTTATATCAAACTAATACTTTTTTCTGTACACTTGTTAGAGTACAAAAACAATGTGAAATCAACACTCAATAAAACATAAAACGCATTTTTTCATATGTTTATTATTATAGAATATAAAAAAACTACAGTATTAGGAATCATGTGTGCGATATTTATAGAGTGTTAGTGTGAAGACAAGCTACTCAAATGCTCACACCTCACTCTTCTTCCAAACAGTCACAAACGGTAGTATTTTGACCAATAGGATCTTCACTGGGAGCATTTCTGAATCCAGAACCATGGGATAAAACGACAGATTGATTTCACTTCTCCAGTCTTCCCCAAATATCTTCCTCAGCTACTTC
This sequence comes from Acheta domesticus, assembly GCA_031308135.1. NCBI lineage: Eukaryota > Metazoa > Arthropoda > Insecta > Orthoptera > Gryllidae > Acheta > Acheta domesticus. The sequence continues at coordinate 112,235,918 of JAHLJT010004567.1, read as the reverse complement.
TCAATATCACCGTTCTTTGCCTCAGTAACTTTGCTGGTAGATGTACAGCCAATGCTTTTTGTATGAGGTATCTTGTCTTTCCTCATTTAAAAATAGGACTGAATAGATTATACGGGCCGCCAGTTCGATAAGTTAGATATATTTTATGTATTTTGTAGCTTTCTCAGAATTATTATCTTCATTTTTCTGATTTCCTCACATTTTTATAATGTTTGCTCAAATTCTTGTAATGCTTCACTAACCAATATTTTCCTGGTATGAGAACCAAGCCAACTGTCTAATAAATTTAATTATAATCATCTCATGTTAAAATTTGAGCTCCTCCTTCCTCTATTTTCTATTGTTTCAACAATTTTGTCAGTTGGAAGAAATGAATGTCTCCTTAGAGGGAAGTAAAGTGTGATGTCCGTCAGATGATGAGGAAATACAGCGTTGTGGCGTAAACAACAGGTACGTTTCTGCTCTGACCCCCCCCTCCCGCACTCATCAACGAAAGTTCTTCAACTCCCAGTTTCTAGCGGTGTGTAAGGTTACTGACTCTGAGTCACTAATAGCACTTCATCAGCATATCCAAGAGAAAAGTTTTAAAATTCCAGCCTCATGAAAAATAGAGCCAATGGCTAATAATTTACGAATTACATAATACGATACCAAAAGGCACACGATTTCACGCTTCATTTACGCAAAAATTGAATATTATTTTACGTAGATGTGTGCATTACAGAATGAAATTATTTAGAAACAATTTCAGAATATAGAATGATAGAGAACATACAAAACAAATAAAAGGTGTGAAACTCAGTTTTATTTACGAATGGATATAATACGATTTGAAATGGCGCTCCTCAAATATTTTCTACATACTCCTCACCAACCAAGACGCTCAATATGATTTGGAACAATTGATTGTCAAAATAATCAATAACGTGACGTAACAGTAAATTTCTGTTGTAATGGAGAGCAAGCAGAGGCGCTCCTGAGACACCGCATTAGAGTGAATATTGCAATCTAACTACCATGCAATAGCGACAGACGCAAGGTCTCTCTCATAAATATGCAAAGCGCAATACTTACCGCCAAACGAGGGCTGGCGATAAGACTTCCGAGGAAACGGCAATGGGCAAGGTGCAGTCAGTACAGTCTGTAATAGCCTGGCAGCAGTGCTGAACGAAACGCATGAAAAGAGCTGCGGACTTTGGTAGACACGGTACGTACGTTGTAAGTTTTGGCCAAGATATATATATTTTTTTAATAAAAACTTTCGTTTTGTTCCTAGTAAGACAATACATAAATTTTGCCATAATGTTAGAAGTTCCAGAATTTAAAGCTACTTTCAAAAGCTAATCGCTTTTATGGTCTGATAAAGCAAAAATTAGTAAATTCTTCAATAGCACGAATGCAGAGTAATAATGTATATTCTTTCTAATTAGTGACTACATAAAAACATTCACTAATACCCATGTATTGAAGGTAAGAAAGTTTTTAATATTGAATCAGATATTTCAGACCCAAAAACGCAATTTAATCAAATTAGTTATTCATAACAGAAAGAAACCTAGAACTCTACTTCTTTCTTTTTATTCATCCTATTATAGCATACAACAAACAGGAAAATTATTTGTTTGTTAATTGATAATCACAATTATTGTTGATGGAAGGGACGTACTAAAGAGATCAGAGTAAGGCAATAAATATATGCACTTCATAATCAAAAGGATTAGGAAATAACGAGCACAGCGCAGTGACAATAAATTGGTTAAACATATACATTAAAAGACTGAAAGAAGCAATCAGATGATGCGAAATAAACGTTTCAATTAAATATATATCTTGTAAATAAAAGGTCGCTTCCATACAATAGGTTTTTTCCTTTCATTTGCCAAAAATTAACGAAATCTGTTATAGTTAATTTTGTCAGATATCTCTCTAATCATTTTGGCGTGACATTGATGGAAGCTAGGATGAAAATAATTTTACGAGTATTTATTATTATTGTTAAAAATGATATTATCTAGTAATTACTTTTGTTTCCAGTAAGCGTTAGGAAGAACACAAATATAAACACGAAATTGTGGGATCTCATGTGGTTCATCGACAATAGCGGCGATCAAATTTACAAAAATATATCTCCAAAGCAGATTTTAAACCGCTACTTTTCCATCAAAACAATTCATCATACACTACATTCAAACATCACTACTTTACAATCTATTTTACGCGAAGGTGTATTAATCGAAAACATTAAAACAGAAACATTTCATAAGTTCACAGAATTTCTGTTATGACATGCCAGAGGCATAAAACAGTAGACTCCTCTGTATGGTGGGTGAGCTTGGGTGGACAGGAAGTGGAATACGACAGGAGAGGGGGAGGAGTGAAGGGACTCGGTCTGGGAGGGCAGCAGTAGCGCAGGGCTCTGGTAATAGAAGCAAACGTTAAGGCGCGAGAACGGCTATGAGCTCAAATCACGCGCATAAATTGAGGTCATTACGCCGAAGCAGATAAAGCAAACTGCTTACTTACAGAACTAAATGGGCAATTTAGCGACCGCTTTACAGCTCAGTAGATGACGAGATGTAAACAGACCAATGCGTGAGATTGGCTTTGTTTCTAAATAGCTGGACATTATTAGAATTTTTCGGAAGTTGAATAATTTATAGTTGACGCAAAATGTATTGCAAAATATGGGGAGTTCCAAATGGGGAATTATGTATTATTTTTTACAAAAATTGTAAATTAATATCAGCTTCCAAAGAATGTGAAAACTCAGTTTTCAAGAAGAATTAAAGATAAATAAAAAATATTTGAAGATAGTTTATGCTTGCTTGATCAGTGAAGTGTAATAAGTAAAAATAGTTACAAATATTAAACCATTTTCCAAAAACACTAATAAAATGTTAAAATAAATAGACACGATTTATAGCAGAAACAGATGACATTGTAAATTAACGATTTATGATTTTCTTTAATGTCGAATTAGAAAAGTGTACAATAAAATATTTTATATATGTAATATTTTAGATTTTCTGAACCTTAAGTAAAGCAGCTCTCATAGTCTCACAAACGCTATTCACGCAAACATTGCTTAATTAAATTACATGTTATTTTATCTATATTAAATTATATATTATACGATATAATAATTAATGTATGAATTTTATATTTACATTTTAGGTTACACCAATAACATCCAAATTTGCGCACGTTATTGAGTAAAATTGATTTTATTCTTTATTTCAAAACTGATATTTGTCTTTTACACTAAAAGTGAAAATTCTGAAGAAAACGTGCTCATAAAGATCAGTTAACTTATTCCCTGCATGAAAAATTGCCTCGAAAATGCAACCTGTGCTTTTCTCAATCTCAAGATAGTAGCTTTAAGATAAAATGTAAATGACAATGAACACAACTTTACATAGTTTCAATGTAAATGATTCGCAGATAATATTTTTGGCTTGGTGTATCCAAACAATCTAGTTTTTAAAAAAATATCTCGGGCGATTTATATTCTATTTTTGCTTGAGAGCAATACTTTCATACACTATATAAGAAACAAAAATTCAAGTCATAATACCATTTTCCTATTATTTGCAACTATTTGTAATCATAAAACGGATGATTTCATTAAAAAATTATTGCTTAATTGCAACAATACTTTTAGGTGTTTTATAGATCCTGAGATAACATAAGTCCTCTATGACTTTCTTATATTTGTAATTTATAACTTCTTGTAGACTGACCGTTCTCAAATCAGTGCAAGAAAAAATCGAATGCATCTATTATGACATAATATGTTTGGGACAAGAAGACATTCTATCAAAATAATTTAGAAAATTGGTGAATGATGCACATCTCATGCTCGTCGCATTGCAACTTTGCAACTCGTCGATTTATCGACAGTGCACGCGTGATATCATTTATAAGACTTTTTTAGCATATCAGACTTATTTGTGCAATTTGCTGTAAAAGAACGCCACAATTCAATGTAAGATACGTTCGTTAATTTCCGAATATTCAATGACACAATCTGTAAAACATTTTAACGCATTTATGTAGACACAGCTCTTAGTTATTTCCTGTGTCATTGTAGTACATACTAAAATAGTTATTCATTAAATGTAAATGATTAAGACAAAAAAATAGCAAACCGGGCCAACTCACTCTAGACTTTGAGCAAGTGACACAATTTCATAGGATTTTGCCACTTTTCAGAAGGTTAGATAAAATATTGAACTTTTCCAAACCAGGCATATTAGTTGTCATTAATATTTCGTTTTTGATTTCTCTCACTACATACTACTAATTAATAATTATATCAAGGAAATCATTAATCATTTCAAAGGTAACGCTCAATGAATCTTATCATTAGTCTGAAGGAAACTGACTTGAGTTGAAGTTTGAAGAATGGGGTCTTGAATATAACAGTCAAAAATAGGTAATTACACTTAAAAGAGTTTGAATTCGTAGTTGTACTTAATTATTCAGTTAACTTTAATAAACCACAAAATATAACTGGCTAAGGATTCCCATATAAATTTCACTGGTTACTTTTATCATTTTGTGAATATAATTTGCCATACTTTTTCTGAGACATGACATATCACTGGATAATTTGAAAGATCATTGGCCTACTCAACAATATGACCTGCTATATCTGAATTCTGAATGCTAAAGATTGATGAACTTACTTGCACTCGAAACAGGGCTGTCGTTTTTCATTCTTCATATTAAATAAAAATTATACAAAATCAATATTTCATACATGTTTGTTTTTCATCGTTTGAACTAAAACTGACTCTTCATATTGATTTGACTCACCATAGGCATACGATTTAGAACCTTGTCGACCAACTCAGTTTCCCCAGAAGCTGTTGTGCAGTAAGAAAAATGTCCAACGAAATATGACACAACATTTTGATCATCTCGTTGTGCAGAACACAACTTACATGTGACTTTCGTAGTTCAAAGGATTATTGGTGTCCAATATTCTTCTACGGCATTTTAATGAACAATCTTTGTCAGGCTAAATTTGTAAAAATGGACCAGAAACACCAGCGCCATCCGTCTATGCTGACCAATTGCTTTATCGATTGGTGCCTCGGAGACCCTCTGGGTGTGCGAGGGGAGATAGGATGCTCTGCCCCCTGCACTACCGCCAGAGGCGTTGACAGGGGTCAGTCACCCCCCGCCACTCGGTCAATAACACTTCTAGACAGGATACCGTGGTTGAGCTACAGCAGATAGAATCGATTCGTACGCTTCCTTTTGACAAACGATATCGCCAATTTAGAGAATGATTAATCGATGTTTCCGGGCATTTCAACTTCTAGAAGGTAATTAGATCCATTAGTGTAATGAATGCTTTTTATATCTGAAGTTGGCGGTGTTCCTCTGCAACTGGGTAGTGAAATTCAGAGCCGAACTACATGTCTGCTAACGGGGGACTTTTCTATCCAGGTATTACACCCAGCAGACTCCGTCCCGGCCGGGACAAACTCTAAGCTGCCGACTGGTCTTCCGACATGTGTGGGGATGAAGTGCATTTATGTTTAAGTGTGTGTAAGTAAGAGGTGGGGATAGGTCAAGGAATAGGAGAGAAAGATCTGCGTCCCGTGTCCAATTTGTTGCTCTGGTATTCACACGGTGTTGATAAAAGAAAACACGAAAAACTACGATAAAAGCAGCCGGCCGCTAGAATTCTACTCCAGACAGCGACTAAAATGGTTCTAGCTATTTAGCTACTGTCAAAAATCCGCCCCCCTCGGGAGAAAAATCCTAGGACAGTGTTGTCAAGGTCGATGCCACGAGCGGAAGTCCGTGACACGAGTGCCATGACGAAATCGCCCCTTCACGCAGTTCGTTACCCCGCCACCAGAGACAACGCCATTCCTATTGTAAAACGGTGGTGTTACTAATGGTATCCTTCCCCGACGCTAGTTGCGCAGAGTAGCTCGTGGCATGCTACGTAGCCACGGCGCGTGCCACTGCCACACGTAGAAGACCTTGACACCACTGTCCTAGGATCTTCCGGTCAGAGTCGCTGCAGAAACAGCGGTAATCCTGACTCTGAGGTAAACTCGGTGGGATTCAGCAACCAGTCGCTTCCGGAATTCCAAAATAAACACATTATGCGCGCACGCGTACGCTAAAACTCGGGAAACATTCCTCAAGAATAAAAAAGACGAATTAGAATAAGAAAAGAGTGAAAATCGACTTTTAGAGATCAAAGCAAGCAGCAACTGGGAAACGACATTGCAAGATTCTTTCTTCAGTCTACAAAGGATATTTACCTGGAAAAGCCAAAATAATAGGCGGTATAAATTGCTTAGGTGCACTGGGAAGGAATGCAGCGTGTCTGGACCGGGGGGGGGGGATTGGACAGTATCGATTGGACAGTAGCAAGGGTCACGTGGCAGCTGCGAAGGCTTGTTGGTTACTGTGTAGCTGCTGATGGGAAAGGCAGGTATGCGAATCGTCAGGTACATACGTCAACTGGTACAACTATGTGCCAGGTTATACAACTGTACGTCTAAGTTGGTTAGGAGACAATGATGCACTTTATCGACTCTACTCATAAGTAAGGAATGATTTTGATTACTTAAAATAGCGCCAAAAATGATCAATAAAATTCTCTTAAAATGTTTTTAAAATGCTCTAAAATCAAAAAAAAATGACGTAAAAATTAGATCAAAACAAAGTTAGATGAAGGGCTCAAACTGTTGGATGTATTACTAATGTAGTTGAGGCTTATTCCTTTTGTTCATTTTAATTCAGCTGGTAAAGTTTTGGTTTCGACTGCACCAGGAAATATCTGTCTTTAGTTATCAGTTATCGTGAAATCTGCCGAACAACCAGTGGTGCTGAAGGGCATCACAGGAACCTTAGATTACATACAACGGTTGACATTAAAATTTCTGAGCAAAGAAATCGAATGGGCTACTCAGGAATTCGGTGAAGAACATTTGTTGCACCTTGTAACTATTATATGAAGCAAGTACCATTAAAATGACTTTAAAATCGATGAAATACGAAACAAATCTTTAAAAATGAAAAAGAAAATTAAAAAATGACTTATTAAAATTAGTCGATATCGAAGAAAAATACAAAGATATGTCCTATAAAAATGGGTAATTTTCTTTGATCATAACATAAAATGAATGTCTGTACTAAAAGACTTTGTTCTAAAGTGAAAAGAAAAAGAATGACATTTCATTAAAATCCGTCCCTACTCTTTAACTATTATAATGGGAATCTCTCTCAATCACTGAAGCTTCTCTTATAAGTCAATTTAGGGATTGAATGTATCAAACATGATTTCACTACAGTTGTACATCCTGGGACATACTTGTTCCACTCACGTAATGGCGAGAGGCACGCTGGTGACCACGAAGTGTTTGGGTTCGAGTCCGACGGTGGCAGGTTTTCAACGCTAGCTAGATTGTTAAGACGAATTAGTCACTGCTTGGAGCAAACTTCTACAGACTCGCGTCTCTGATCGATAGTTTTCGAAAGTTTCTTCGAGCAATACCAAGCGAGTTGTGGAGCAGAAACTTAACAAAAAACATGCTATGTACCACGCGGGATTTTAGCCCTCTTCTTTCTTGTTTTCTTACACACACATATTTACACTTCCATACACGAAGCTACCACACATATGGGAAATCAATCGAAGCTTAAAGCTTGTCCCAACTGAGACAGTAATCCTTTGGGGAGATACCTGGAGAGGAAACCCCGGAAGTCAACGTGAAGGACAGCACCGATTTCAATGTCGCATAAAGAAGCAAAAACACTCAACCGATATTCGTTTTTTTTCTGAAATTTTCACATTTTGTTCTTGTTAGTATCGGGAGTATTTAAAGGGAGGTTTGAATTAAATCGAACATGTTAGGGCATTGTTTTGCGAAGTTAGTCGACAAGGTGTGCTCTGCGCCGTTTCCAGAAGAGCTTGCTTGAAGTGCGATTAATGGATATCCTTTTGAACTACTCGCCTAGCTTCGATTTATATCAAATTATATCAAAATTTTGATTTAGGTAGCAAGAAATCTGAACCAAATGCAGGCGATGTACAACATTATACGAATATTTTTAAATTGTAGTTTAATATAGTAAAATGTAGTTAATGAGTAGTTAATACGTAGTTAATCTTCAGTGAATAAATTGATTTTGAACTTAAACTGTGTTTATTTCGTACAATGCAATAGCGAGCGATGCATTGTCGAGTCCGCTGGTCATTCATAAAAATATATTGTGAATCTAAGTTCACAATAGTCTTCATACAGTTCAAGAAAATCTCACGAAAATTCTCCATGTACTGATGCACATATTCTGCATCAAATCTATTCAACCTAGCATTTATATATGTACAAAAAATGTAACATTATAACGGAAATTGCTTGAGTGATTATTACAGTTAACTTTTCAAATCACTGCCAATAACATTATCGTCCCATACCTTCTCACACCTACGCACTCCCTTTTATGTGCATTGTTACACTATTGTCCACGTTTCTTTCACCATTCCTTTCACAGAAACGGCCCAACGCAAATCCTGAAAATCACTATGTTCCCGTACCCTGTCGCCACCCGTCACCCTTCCCTCGCCCCTCACTCCCATCACCCCAGCTCTGCCGCCGCCACCTCGGCCGCTGTCCCAATCTCCCACGCTCCGTGAGCACGGCGAGGCGTATTAATTATCAGTTCACGGGTGGACGCCGCGCCGCGCTGCGCCGCCCGTGAAACAGTGGCCGACCCTCCGCGCCCGCGCCGGCCGGGGATGGGGCTGGGTGGGAGCGGGAGCTGGTGCGGGATAGAAGTTAAGAGGGATGGTAGTAGAGTGGGGATCGTGAGGGGGTGAGAGTCATGGCGGATTGGGATAGGAAACAGTGCCGGGTTGGGGACTTTGGCGGGTTGGAAGTCGTGATTGGGTGGGAGCGGGGACCACAACGAGTCGGGAGCCGTAGCCTGGGCGAGAGGCAGGTCTGGACAGTGTCCGCGGTAGGGATGAGGGACGTGTTAGGAAGAATGCCACGATAGGGATCATGGGAGTGGAGGGTCCTTGGTGGAGAGAGAGTCGTGGCGGACAAGAGATCGTGGCAAGGAGGGGATCGTGGCGAGGAGGGGATCGTGGCGAGGAGGGGATCGTGGCGAGGAGAGGATCGTGGCGAGGAGGGAATCGTGGTGAGGAGGGGATCGTGGCGAGGAGGGGATCGTGGCGAGGAGGGGATCGTGGCGACGAGGGGATCGTGGCGAGGAGGGGATCGTGGCGAGGAGGGGATCGTGGCGAGGAGGGGATCGTGGCGAGGAGGGGATCGTGGCGAGGAGGGGATCGTGGCGAGGAGAGGATCGTGGCGAGGAGGGAATCGTGGTGAGGAGGGAATCGTGGTGGGATGAGAGTAATGGCATCGTGGCGAAGAGGTCGTGATGGTCGTGAAGAGGAGGGGTCGTGTCAGGGAGTGGACGTGTCAGGGAGTGGACGGGGCGGGGAGTAGACGGGACGGTGAGTGGGCTGGGCGGGGATGGGGACATAGCGGGGAGGGGGCATGGTGGGAAGGGGACATAGCGGGGAAGGGACATAGGGGGGAGGGGATGTAACAGGGTGGAGGCGTGGTGGGATGGGGCTCATGGTGGAGGTGAAGGTTGACGACAGAATGGCGAGTTAGGGGGGCCGTGGCTAGCGATGACAATGGCAGGGCGTAGGCCATGGGAGGGGCGGGGTGGGATGGCATAGCGGGTTGTGAAAGAATGACGAGGTAGGGCGGGGAAGGAGTCGTAGCGGGGAGGGTGACTGGATGGAGAGGAGAAGTGGTGGGGATGGGGGAGTGGTGTGTTGTGGTGGAAGTGGTGGCGTAGGGGTACGAAGGACGGGGGAATCAGAAACCACTCTCGGGACCGTGCCAAGGAGGGGCCGTGGCGAGCAATGGCGAGGCATGGCATGGCATGGTGAGTAGTGGAGGGAGAGACGTAGCAGGGCAGGGAGGGAGGCGGGTATCGTGCCGAGGACAGTAGCGTGGCCGGGAGTAAGGTGGGGACAGGGGGACCGCGGTTATTAAAAGCGCTAATTTCGACATAGGTCGAAATTTCATTTCCATCTGCTCATTATCGGGGCGGCCTCGCTCCGGCGGGCACCCAGTTTGGTCGGCGTGGCCACCGCCACCGCCGCGCCGCGCCGCGCCGTCGCTCGCGTCCGTGTCCTCTTAGGGCCGCTCGCGTCCGCCGCCCTCCGTTACGTGATTTGCGAGGATTCATCTCTGCGTGAATCTCGCACCAGTTACGGCAGCCCCGTAACAAAATTTACATAGAGCTCTCATGCCCCCTGGTGAAACGTCCTCGATTTGTGAACACTCACTACCATCTCTTTGTGGTCAATATTGCATAGGGCCTCATCTCCATATCAATTATCCAGCTCTTTAAGTTTAATTACTTCAATGTTCACTACGGCCTGTTTATTTTCTTTGTGACTTATCCATTCATCTGGGCTTAATCTTCTTGATTACTTAAGCGTGATTTAAAACCTTGTTTTTGTAATTATCGTTTTGGTATATGTTAATTTCATGTAATTTAATACTCTTCTACTACGTGTAAAATACTTAGAAGTTTTAGAAATGTTATAATGACATCTTTTACTTTTTGAGCATATAAGTGTGACTAGATACTACTATTCGAAATTTCATTTCGCTTGGCTGAGTTAATATATTATTAATTTTTCACAAAACTTTTTTATTGCAAGCAGAACTATTGCCGATACTACAAAAATAAGCTACTATCAGGATTCATTAAGAATATACTTCATTAGCTTTTTAAAAATGAAGGTTAGATTTCACTTAAATTTTGCAATAGGACAAGTCAACAATTAATTGAGACTTATCTTGTACAAATCCCGGTTAATATTCTTCTCTTCTTAATTTCATTTTATTTTATTTTGTTGTTTCATCAATAATGGTGTCTCACATATGTTATTTAATTTAACACGCTCTCAACACATTTCCTATCGGTTCACGTATCACTTATTCCTAATCGTTCACGTATCATTCATTTTCAGTATTATTTTCTCAATGTTCTTTCCATCCCAAATGAGAGTAACAATTATTGTTCAGAAACATTTCTCAGTTTTCTCCTCTACCTCGTGTTTCATCTGAAGTCTATTCTATTATTTCATATCATCCAAGTAAACAGAGCAACGTTGTTCCAACTCACTCCTTCTTCCATCCCTTTCCGTCTCCCGTAACAGCCAATTGCCGCTGCTCCCCAACCGTTCCTCCACGCCGCACTTTGATCGCAACACACGTTGTCAAAATTAAAAACTAATGAATGGCAATATCAAGAAATTACCTTCTATTTTTGCATGTCAGCCCCGGTTTTAATTTCATCTCCTTGACATACCAGGTACTATTTTTCCCAGAATTTTTGTATTTAGCCATTACATGTTCGATAACGGGCAATTGGCCTTCGGCACCATTAGATCCTGGAGTTCCTAGTTGGTCACCCACCCAGGAACCCGCGGTGTCTAGAATTCGTTTAACCTTCGTGGCTTCACGTAGTTAACGAATTTGGGTAGCGACGCCGATTTTGCGGTCGTGACCTCTCAGTAGAACCATCCAAACATTCGTCTGGATGACTGAGGGACACCACGAAAACCTCGGTCAGGATGGCCGGCACGGGGATTGAATCCGGGACCTCCCGAATACGAAGTCAGCAGGCTACGCTCTGATCCACTTCACTAGGTTCTTAGAATATACAATTATCATATATATTAGAATATATAATTTTCATTGAGTAAATACTGAGATCTAACTTTGTTTATCTTCTGAACATAAAACTAGGTTTACAATGTTCTCAAGGGTTGCCCTTTTGCTAGTTGAAGTAGGGGAGTGTCAGGAATATGGGTTGCTATTTCGTTTACAGATGCGAAACTTTCATTCATCTCCGAGTTATCACTGCCTCCTCGAATAACTTATAATCAAGTAAAATATTAATAATGGTTTAATGCAGAAAATTCTTTCAAATATGTTTTGATTTTATGGCAGTAAAATTTTCAAAAAACAATTATAACAAAGCTACTTATAAGAACATTTATTAAAAACACAATTATTAAAGTTGTAGGAAGTTGCGTTTTCGATGTCTTGGTATTCCGTGGAAGTATTAGAAATGGAAGATTTACAATGTGAATTAGCAGTGGAATTCTTCAAATTCGAATGGATTAAACACACATATGTACTCTTTAAAGAATTTTTCTGAATAATTTTGGTTGTAATGTTTCACATAGTTTTGATAGAATACTCTTTAAACTCTCCGCCATCTAATCTTTGGCTAATAATTGTCTAAAATATGTGTAATTTCTTCATTTGTAGTTTGTACTGTCCATTTGTAATTTCTTTCTTCACAAAATTCTTGAAATTGCTTCAACTCACATTCTGTTTTTTTATTGTTTTTTGGCACTGAATCTTTAATAATTGATTCTATTTCGGAGTTTTAAACATCACAAAACAACACATTTCAATATTATATTGATGCTCACAAGATATTATGGACCTCAAATAATTGCTTATAGTAATTAATAGTCTTTATCTTAAAAAGGTAAAAAAAAGTGATTACAACGGATTGCAAAAGGTAAACAAAGTGATTATCACATGACATTAGACATCTGGGACTTGTTTAATTTGAATATCTGCTTGCTTAGCATTAGTTACTGACGACACGGGAAGACATGGTTGAAATAGTCAGGTAGATAATATCCCTAAATGATTTTAATCTGATTTTTATTTACTTTCCCGTTTCAACCTGTTAAGACTCAATTTGGAAGTGATTGGTCTCAATTTGAATGTGTTTATTCCCAATTTGAAATTGTTTGGTCCCAACTTAAAATTGTTTGCCCTCAATTTGAAGTTGAAAAGGTACAGATGTGTTGGTATCGTCTCCTATATTATTTCAGTAGTATATCTCCCCTTTGCGGCTCTCACACGCAACCAATCTTTATAAATGAGGGCTCCAAAGAAAGATAATTTCACGGAGACTTGACGAATTCCATTTTGACTTTACAAATATGGATGATTTCTTTAAAAAAACGCATCGAAATATTCAAGTAAAATGCAACACGCATCACATGTCAATCTATATCTGCAAATAACTCATAAACAAAGCGTTTTAGAGCCTTAAAAAGTAAAATTTTGAGGCGAAAGGCCTCAAAGAAACGTTTTTCACATCATAATCTACAAGATGAGACATTCTTCGATCCATTCAATTAACTTTTCGGTTCCACGCTTCAATACTATCAAGGCCACCTCAATATTTCAGTCCTTCCTGCTGGTAGCAATTTTTGGGGCGACACGCTTAGAAGGCTTAGATTCGACAATCTTTATTTACACATCCTGTTAACACCGTAGTTTGTGCAGTCTGACGAGGTTTATTTGCATAATCATTAATTCAAGATTTGCTCTCCAGCAACAATTAGAAGTACTATTATAGTTGCTTGATACCTATACCTATGAAGATTGTTTCTTATGCGCGTAGAGAAACTATTCAATTAACGTTTTTTCATGGTCTATAAGTGCTGTGTACTTAGGAAGTGGAAGGATGTGGGTGTTCAGTGAAGAGTGAAGACTGTGTTTGTGTTTTACCCGTACCAATTTTTTCGTTATCATTCGATGAAATTTTCAAGTCAACGGGTTCAGACACGTAGCTTTCTCAAAAGTAAAAAGCTAATATTTTTGAGACTATCACGAAAAACTAAAACCTAATTGACAAAGAATATTGAATAATTACTTCAAATGTCTTTAAGTAAGTGTTGGGAATTGTTCCAAGCAAATTCTCCATGATATTGAATAAATTTTTACTGAAAATTTCTTTTACACATTAATTGCATTCTTTTTTATTTTTATATGTAATTGTGTTAGTACATTGCAAGTTACCTTTATAGATACAAATAAAAGTATAGTAGTATAGATAGTAGTAAGTAGTATAGATACAAATAAACACGTTTCGATAACTACTTTCCGTCTTAGAATGAAAATAGAAGGATAGGGATGAGTGTGGGGTCTAACATGCGAGAGTTCTCGCACGGGTATATATATACGCAGAGATAGTGGGGGAAAACTTGTGCTATGGCACAACACAAAGAACAAACTTTTTAAAGTAGCTAAAGTAGAATAGCTTGAAATAAATGGAAAACAAAAATCAAAACGCACTTGCCTACAATACTATGCGAATCAATTAAAAAACAACTAAATTTAAAATTATAGAAAGAATAGTGCAAGTCACCCGACAACTGCCAACGATCGCAGTCCAAACGCACGATTTAAATGTTGGCGATATCTGGAAGTATGTACAGTAACGCCCAACTGTAAACTCATATTGTAAATAAAACACCGTTTGATATTAAACTCAAGGTGTCGGTTCGTTAAGATATTAAAAATGCAAACATAGTTTAAGCAACATTCCCATGTACCGAAGTGGGCTTACTAATGCCTACTAAATTGTTTCTAATGCTAACTAATGGTATTTAGTACTCAAAGGTGAAAACTTTAGTTTTATTATTTTTTGGATTGGAATTGCTTTTCTTGAGGTACGTAAAGACTCGGAAAATAATTCAATACATTTTAGTAAACAAATAATTTTTCCATTTTCTCACCCCAGCAAGCTGGCACCCTGACTCTCCAAAACCCACTCGGTTCTTCATAAAAAATAAAGGAAAGTAAAATAATATTGCAATGAGTAGGTCTGTTCTTGCCCGATCCGGTATTTTCGCACTACTTTACTTGGCTTTCTCAAGAGTAACAACCTTTTCTATTATTTGACTATCAAGGAAAGCGAAAAGCTAACTCTCAAGGAAGGTTGAAAAATTTCTTCAAATGTTGTTTTTAAAGAAGAATGAATTGTTCCAAGAACATCTCTCTATAATGTTGAATAAACTTTAATTGAAAATTTGTTTCAAACATCAATTGCATTGTTATTTTGTTTGATATTCTGTAAGTACATTAGTAGTTCCTCTCCTTTATGGAACGGATAAACAAATGAATAGGGAAAGGGTGGGATTTAACATGTGAGAGTTCTCGCACGGGTACGCTAGTTTTTATTTATCAGTGAACTACGTACAGTATAAGAGTGGAAAAGAAATTCTGGATTTCAAGAAAACTTAATTATACTTCTTCTCCATCTGAAGCATATAGTTTTTATTGTTCTTTAGTAACAAATCAAAATCAAAATTTATTCACAACATCACTTCTCATTTAAATTATCTTTCCTCATTCTGCGTCATCCAGCTTATCACAACCACTTTCTCCTCGAATCATTCCCTCTCATTTCAGTTGCCGTTACCTGAAAACTTATGAATTACGCACCTTGCCTTCTTTTCACATGCATTTTAAGTTTTATTGTGTTGACCTCTTTTTGTCCACGTAGTGAATAGGAATTTTCAGAATATATCGTCACGTTTTCGGAATATTATTGTAACGCGAAAAACCTGTTTTGTATGGAAGCGCACCATTTATTTTTCCTGCAATTTAATTTGTTTCCAATTAGTCAACGATATTGAAATTTTATCAACAAATTGTTTATACAAATTGTTTTGGGCTTTTTTCCCTTATTAAAATTGATTTTATACGACTTGGAATTTTGAGGCAACATTATTTTATAAAAAGAAATGGTGGTCTCCGCTTATGAATTAGCGAATCATCTGCCACCAAGCGGCAATTTGTATAATGTCAGAGGTAAAAACGTATTCCATGTAAAAATATTTTTGAACTAACGTATCTTAAAAATTCAGTTTTTGATTTTTTTAAATAAAACTGTATTCTAGAAAAACGACGTTACGTTTCAAACTTGTAGCGTATGTAGAAAATTGAAAAGTATTACTATATGTCAATGAACCTATGATGGAAAACCAAATGTGATGAATATACTCATGTGACATTTTCCTCTATTTGGAAAGCAAATTATCTTACACGCCAATTCTCAGAATAAATGTGACAAATCTCTAAGTCACGTGCGGGCGGACATGATCACTTTTTGCCAATGAACATGTGGTGGGAAATCTCATACGATGAAGTTTGATATGTTACATTTGTCTGATTGGTTAGCAACTTAGCCTGGTCTGGAAATTGGCACGTTGACTTTCTGAACAAAAATATTTCATGTACTTTCCAAACATTATGTTGGATGAGTTGCGCATCATTCAGGAGCTAATGTCCGAATGTATAACTTGTTTGCGCGTGCTTTCCTGTCAGGTGTTGCAGAAAGTGATCATCTTCGAAACTCTATATATGTTCTAATCCAAGCAAAATGGCTCAGTGCGTGGCTCGCTGATTTCGCAGTCGGGAGGTCCAGGTTCGACCCTCGGGCCGGCCATCCTGAGCGGGTTTTTTGATCTTTCTTTCAGTCTTCCTAGGACGAATGCTTGGATTGTTCAAAAATGCCACGATCACCTCCCACCTCTCACCTCCCATCATCAACCTGGTTCTTTCACTCCTCATCATCGCCCTATCACTTCATTCACTGCCATCAGAGAAAGAAGCGGGAATCTACCCTGATTATTTCATCTCACGAAAACCCATCAACATGATAATACTGTGGAGCCATCTCGATGGGTCATCTAACTTCCGTCTATGGACGAACATGACCAAAGGGGAAGATAGGCCCTAAAAGTCTGTAACATTTATTCTGAGACACTCCCTATAATTTTCCAGTCATTTTACCTCATCTACTTCACCATATCATCTCTAATGATTAGTAATGATCCAAGAGACATCGACGTCAAAAAGTAAATCTTTTTGTTTGATATCTCTTGGATCTTTTCTAATCATTAAGAAATACCACAAAGCCTCCCCTGCCACCACGGAATACATCTTCCCTAGTTCGTACACTGTTTCTTCATTTCCACATCATCTAGCTGACCCGGCAAAATTGTCTCAAAATCACTCACTCTTCTCTCGCTGGCCGTTTCAAACATCAGCCTACCGCCCACCCGGCCGCCGCACTGTCCTCTCGGACCGCGCGCCGCCTCGGCACCTCACACCCGCTGTCACCAGCCGGGAGCGACACACGGGGTCGAAATTGAAAATTAATGAAGAGAACTTCCCTGTGTATTAAGTTAGCGCGCGGGCGCCGGGGTGGGGGGAGGGCGAGCGGGCGAGGAAGGCTGGCATTTTAATAATTTCAGAGAATACGCGCGTGCGAGCGCCCAGTATTTCATTTCTGCTCCTCGCCGCCGCCGGCGCTCGCGTCGCGGCTGCTTGGGCGCGTTAGCGCTAAGCGCGGCCCGAGATTAATAGTCGCCGTCTGAGAAGTTATCCATTCGCAAGTTCTCGACCAACACGCGAATAATCCCGCCTCCAGCTACGAAACATGAACAACGTGCCGAGTTACACGGAGGGAAACGCCGCCGACCGCCGCTGCCGCCGCTGCCGCCGCTAGCGCCACTGGGGTCGACGGGGGTGGAAGGCGGGAGATAGCGCAGGGATACAGAGCGGAAGGGAAAGGGAGAAACACGGAGATGGAAAAGAAAAGTGAGATATGGTACCAGAATAAGAAAATCACTAAGGCGAAGAAAATGCTACATACACTACCTACTAGAAGGAAAATACAAAAGATTCACAGTCAAGTGATATTAAAAAAAAACAGTTTTGACAGGTATTGAGAGAAATGAGAGAGAGAGAAATATTCTTTTCTATATTTGTATAAAATAAGTTAGAGAGACAACTGAAAATAATCACTCTTGTATAATAATAATCATCATAATATTAAATGTAAAATAGTTCTTAATAAGTCTCAACAGTTGGAATTCTCAAGCAAAAAACGATGTAATTTACCATTTTAATTATCACATCTAAAATGAAAAAGGAAGTGGAGCATTTTAGCCTAATTATGACGAAACTAAAATAAATTTCAAAAAGAAGTGTAATAATAATCATGCATAGTTATTCTGAACCACTCCTGTAAAACTTCTGAATAAAAACAATGTTGCATGAACGGTCTAGAAGATCTGAAATGATGTAATTAAAACGTTTACATATCTCTAATCACATCCAACGTGATGTAAGGTTGATATCGCTGACTTATTCGTGTGCTTCTAAATATCAACGCGCACTAAGCTGGCTGTCAGTTGAATTTAGTGACACAAGAGGACATGTCATTCTGCCAAGTATTCAGAGGATCTGGCACAGTTACAAATCTTATTTACAAATCTTCAGGAATAGTGTAAAATTATTAAATTTACGAAAGGTTCATATAACTAAATAACGATTCAAAGAAGTGTCATTTTCAAGGACATTTAAGTGACTTGTGGTGTGTGGTGTTTGAAATTAACCGCTGGCTGACAAGACTGTATTATCAAATATCAAGTTCAACTAGCAAACGAACAGAAGTTAATGAAGGAAAGTCTCATAGTCTGTTGTCGAGCATTAAAAATTGAGGTTGTATTTTTAATTGAGGTTACATTTTGCTGGGCAGGTGCACACACTACGTGTTGTCTATTTATTTTACACTATATGGATAATAATAGGTGGTTATCATGAAAGGAAAAACATCTTAAGAAATGGACATCTACATACGTAATGATGGTTGAGATAAGATTGTATATAACGCAACCCTCCCGTAGCTATATAGGGCAAAAACACCTATCATAAAAAAGACTGAAATCCGCAGTCTTCTATTCCACATAGTTGGACGCGGTTCTTTCGCAACTGAAGCAGGTGAATAGAAGCTAAGGCGAGACATTGTAACAACCAACTTCTCACACCAGGGAGAGTAAACACGGTATCCACAGCGGTGCGCCGTTCTCAGCGACGGCGGTTACGCTTATCAATAACGTGCGAATGCAACATCCGCGACCACGCCTCCCCCTTCCCGCCCCGCCACGCCCCACCCCACCGTCTAAGATGCTCCCAGAGGACACAGGGTTAATCAGGGTATGGAAATGCAACGGCGATGGCGGCCAGGCGCACGGCACCCGCGGGACCTCAACATCAGCGAGGAGTGCCACAAGGATGCGATGAAGGCCCTGCCCAGGAAAGGCTCGGGAATACGCGAAGCGCTCTACGTGTACAGTTAATACAACCTGCGCTGTTGGCGGTTTGTTATAATTTTCGTGGAAATGTTTGCACGTGAGAGAGATGAGGAATGGAGGAACGAAGTCATATAAAAAGTAGTTGCTTGAGTAAACTGTGCTATATGTAGTACGGAGAGTGATTTTGCGGAACTATGCATTTTGATTAAAATATTTTTAGTAGTTAAATCAAGATGTTGATTAAATATGTTGATTAAACATTTGATTTTGCATGCAGTCTCTGAATGAAGGTGAAAATGATTTATTATATTTACTAAAGACACAAGCATATTTCTTTGCGGGCCTTTCCTGGGTAAAATTGCATTGCAACGTAACTGAGTACACAAACAAGTGAGTGTTTCCTTAGGAAAACCCTTGTATCGTTTCCCTTGGGATCAAGAATATATTGTCACAGGGGCAGGCACCTCAGAGAAAAACACGAATTCTCACTCAATATAACACATCTCTTGAGCAATTATTCATAAATTTGAATTATTTTTTTAAAATGATTTTGAACTTGTGCAATAAAAGTGTGATAATCCAGAAGTTTTGACATTAATTAAATTTTAAGTTTCAGAACTTAGGAATTGATAAAGAAAAAATACGTGTCCTTCGAACCAGACAATTCAATCAGTTTACTTGTATAGTTCAATTGAGACTTTTAGATAATAACGGCAGATCCCAACCAACCTCGCATTTTCAATTAGAAGTATGTATTTGAACTCCTACCATATTCCTAACACATGCTGAAATATCAAATGAATTGTATTATGACAAAATCCTCAAAGTCCACTTTCAAACTATTACCCTTTATGAAAGTGTACATGAACAATAACAGAACAAGTCATTTTTCTCGAAACGAACTTCGTCTGAGATCTGCCGTTATTATTCTAAGCGCCTCAATTTTTATTTAACAAAATGATTTAGAATTTCACCATTTAAAATTAAATTTCAATCATGTGTTAAATACTGTTCAACCAGTCATCTTTCACCACGTCTATTTATTTTCCAACGTCCTTATTAACCCCGTGCAGCAGAGAGCGTTTCTGTTTGGGCTGCAAAGCTGTGCTCGCGAGATAAACGCCAGTCGCGGAGATGTGGCGTGTGAGAAGCAGCGGGCGGCGCTGCGTGGCGCGGGGGCGGGGGCGGGGGGGCGGGGGGCTGTCTTAGAGGCGCCACGTGCCGCTTGTTTACTCTGCGACTCGGGCCAAGCACCGGCGGCAAAGCAGACGTTCCCCTCACCCTCGACTCCCTCTAGCGCGCTTCCTTACGTCCCTTTGTTCGCGTGGCACCAATCTTTGGAAATCTCCTACACATGTTTCTACGCAAGAAGTGTCAAGCCAGTTGTACTACCGGTCGTCAGTCTTTAACACGTATCTCTATACCTCACAATCGCTATTTTTCGACGTTCGAATATTTAACATCCATTTCCATGGTTTAAAAGTTGTAATTCGAGAGCCTACATTCATATGACGTCACGTATATTATCCATTTGATGAGTTCCAAACCAATACAAATCTTTAAAAATGATGTGTTTAATGAGCCGCTTCTGTAGCCTTACGCAACGTACAGTCCAGTTCCTTTATTATGACTGTACCTAAGAGTCCTAGTACTTAGACACCAACTGTACTATTTGAGCTAGTTGCTTTCACTAGCAAAGTTGTGAAGTGGACTACTTCCAGAGTTCAAGCGCGATATATTGCTGTTAGTGTGTTTTCAAGTAGAAGGAAACAGTTCCGACACATTTCATAGGGGCTTTGCTGGACACCGAGTTAAAATATTAATTAGAAGGACCAAGCATCTGGGTGTAATTTAGTGAAAATGTATATTAACCCAACTAGAAATTGAATTTCACTACATATTTGCTTTTCTTCGTCTTATTATTTTTACTCATTCCTTATCTCTTATATCAATTATTCGTAAACATTTGTATTCATATTTAACAACCCCAATTTTTTACGGACCATATTGAAATAAACACTAAAATCCCTTCCTTTGCAAAACTAGACGACTAAATCCAGGTACTGTGTCTTACAGGAAAGCTGAAACTTTTCAAAAGGGTAATTTTGCACTCTATTGTCTGAGCATCGTGAATCCAAGTCAACTCAACCTGGACATTTCTAAGAAGACACGTCACACCACATATGAACAGAGCTGCCCCCATCGCCAATCGCGCCTCGACACTCGTTCTTCTTCCCGTTGCCCGAACATCCTTCCGCGAAATCCTTCCATTTCCTGCGACCCTCCCAGCGTCGGAACCGGCGTCGCGGCGCCTGCCAGCACATGCTGCTGAGCTGTCGCCTGCGGCGTCACGACGTCTGCGGCGACGCTGCATCGCGGGCGTCGCCAGAGGAGGCGGGGGGAGCGCAGAGCGGCTTAGGATTACGAAGCGAGGTAAATGCGGGATTTCAGGTGAGCGTCTGAGAGATTGCGCGGGAATTTGTGGTTGTGTTTGGGATAGAAATCCCGCTTCATGCCTCTATTGCTCGGGGCGCGTTCGAGCTTCTGTTTGCGACGGGCGCCTTTGCGAAGGTGGCGGAGGGGAAGCGTGGAATGAGGAAGAGGTGGCGGTGGACGAGAGGGAGGTGACGGCGGGGGAGGAGAAATGGTAGTGGTGATCCGGAAGGTGGAGACGGGTGAGATGCTGGTGAAGAGGGATGGGGATAACAGAGGAGAAGGTGCCAGCGAGGTAGACGGCGGCGCCGGTGAGGAAGGCGGATGGGTAAACCAGGAAGAAAGGAGGACGGTGGTGGCGGCAGCAGCGAAGGAGAGACAAAGACGGCATTAGTGGTGGCAGAGTCAAAGGCGAAGGCGTGTGCGCGGAAGCAAATGTGGAGGCAGATAGGGGTTGTGGTGGTGGAGGCAGTGACCGAGGGGGGTAGCTGCTGCGGCGGCGGCGGCGGCGGCGGTGGGTGGTGGTGGTGGTGGTGGTGGTGGTGGTGGTGGTGGAAGAGAACTCATGATGTGTGTAGTCACACAGTGGGATGCTATTTGTAAGGCGGAAACCTCTACAGTGAGACCTATCGGCAGGGGTTTTCCTTCTTTCACATTCTTATTTTTATTAAAATATACGAAGCTAATTTTGATATGTGCAGATTTTGCCAGATTTACTGGATTAACATTTCTGGATTCCAGATATTATTTATTTTACAGTCCTGAAACTGTAAAGCCATCCATTTTATCTCATTAGAACGACAAATTAGAAATGCTTTCCAATATATACAAGAATTGAACAGATATGTGTTTTTTCATAAACAGAATTTTTTTGAAACACGGGGCGGTCAGAGATCAATACAATCTTGGCTATCCGAATAGAATCCGAATCTTGGCGAAATGTTGGCAACTGTACCTAGGGCGCGGTGTCTCCCGCAGTCAAGATTCTTTTGATTTCGACCGTGGAAGTCTTGTGTTTTGTTCGGTCAGAGGATTAGTTTCCTAAAAATTGAATCAATGAAAAAATGAGGTGACGGCAGAGAAAAAGGCGAAGGCGCGGCGGCGTAAGCAGAGGTCGAGGTGGTAGGGAGGTAGAAGCGATGATGATGATGATGATGTGGTAGTGGTGGCAGTGGTGGCGGAGGCGGTGGCAGTGATGATGGTGGCAGTGGTGGTGGCAGTGGCAGGGGCAGTGGCAGGGGCAGTGGCAGGGCAGTGGTAGGGGCAGGGGCAGAGGGTAGTGGTGGTGATAATGGTGGCGGTGGTGATGATAGTGAAGATGATAGTGGCGGTGGCGGTGATGATGGTGGTGGCAGTTGCGATGGTGATGGTGGTGCAGTGGCGGTGGCACTGGTGGTGGTGGTGTGTTGGTGTAGTGGCGGCAGTGGCGGTGGTGGTTGTGATGGTTGTTGCAGTGGTGGTGGTGGTGGTGGAGGTGGCGGTGGTGATGATGATGGTGGTGGTCATGGCGGTGGCGGTTGTGGTTGTGGTGGATGAGGCGAAGTAAAACAATTTAGCTTCAGTTTTAATCATGACTAATTGCGCATTTATAAAACAAAGATAATTATGCATATTTAAATTGTTTTTACATGAGGGTTTAGGTGATGCTCTTATAATTTTCTCTAGAACGATACATTCAACTACAATTTTCCTTTTATTTTCTAACAGGTTATTAATGTGAACGAACGGAACGAACATGCTATAAAATGTTCTTGGCTGTTTAGCAAAGAATTTCAAGACTATTATATATTATATATTACAAGGGAAACTCCTAAACAGGAATGAGCATGTTGTATGAGTAATTGAAAATACCTAAAATTTGCATTAATCGATTTACAATAATGCAACAATTCTATCTCCGCTGTTGAAGCTCTTTGCAGAGCTCTGAAGTGCCTGGGTACATCGATCGACGATCGTAGTTGCAAATTCGTTTCAGCAGAGTCAAGCATGTGCTCCCTCGACGCTCGACCCTTGACATGGCAACGAAAAAAGCTTCGAAGTACATGCCACTACATGTGCTGCATGTGTGTGGGAAAGGGCAAAGCAAGCACATTGTATGCGTGCTTGTGATGTGACACTTGATGAGAACGATGCATGATTACAGAACAAAGGATTGCAGAAGTATGTAAAGTGAGGAAGCTTGATCTGAGTGATACATTGAGCTATGTTTTGGAAAAATCTCAAAGAAACAAAATATGTGTGAAGAAAGACAATATAATCGAGTATATATTACGGGAGTGTGGAAAATGAATCAGTGTCGAAAGAATGTAAAAAGGAATACATCTTTAAAAATTAGGAGGCGGCCGTGAGATGCTAATGTTCGAATGCCTTTACATATAATTACAAAGATGGAAAATAATTTTGCAGAAAATTTTGCTAAGAAACCAATCTGCTCGAAGAGTTTCCAAATTCAAGACGAAGGCCAAGCGCAATATTGTATTAAGGTCGCCTACAAAAAAAAGTGATCCCAAAAAACCAGCCAAGATTAATGCTTTTGAAGCTGTCGTCTAATAATTCCTAAAACAACGAATGTTCGGTTCAATGAATGTCAACACAAAGTGCAGTACTTGGAAAAAATGGAAAGTAAAAGTTGAAGCCCAAATAAAGACGGAAAATAATGAACATTGAAATACAGATATTTTTCAAAGGATAGGCGATATAAAGTAAGAGGAAGTTAAATGACGAAGCAGGAGAACAGTTCTGCCGAAGAGCATACTCCGATGACTGACTGAGAAATTGTAGGGGGTAAGGAACAAGAGGTGCTGTCATTACAGCGGACGAGCGGAGGGCAGTTGCTGGTATCGCTTGCGTCATCAGTGGCAGCGGAGAATATTGCTGGGGAACGGAGCTGAAACGTTGTGGAGGCGGGGCGGAACCGAAGTCATGAACGGGTCAGAGACGCGGGAAAGTGGCGGTGGAGTGGGTAGTGATGATTGGAGGATGGTGAATGTGGCAATGACTGGTAAAGGTGAAGGTGGACGTTGTAGAAGATGTGATGGGGTGTTGGCAGCGTTGGTGGTGGTTGGGGTGCGGCAATGGGGGCGGATGGGAGGGAGGTTATGGAGTAAGTGGCTGCGGAGATGTTAGCGGACGCGATGGCGGCAGTGATGATGAGAATGGCATCACCGGTGGTGCCAGCGGAGCTGACGGCGGCGTTGGTGGTGATGGTGCCAACGATGGTGGTGATTGTGGTGGTGATTGTGGCGATGATGACGATGGTGATAATGGTAGTAGTGATGGCAACGGCGGCGAAAATCGCGGCGACGTTGGAGATGGTCGTGGCGGCGGAGGCGGTGATGGAGGGAGAGCGGAGATGTTAGCGTAGGTGGAGTTGCAGTGTTGTTGTTGTTGTTGTTGTTGTTGTTGGTGGTGGTGGTAGTAATGGTGGTGGTGGTGGTGGTGGTGGTGGTGGCGGTGGTGGTGGTGTTGGTGAAGATGAAGGTAGTGGGAATGGGAGTGTGATGGTGATGGTGGAGATGGCGGAGGAAGTGGTGGGGAGGCGTGGCAGCTGCTGGTGCGGTGGCGAGAGCGGAGGCTGCGGCGAGGGCGTCGGTGAGGGCAATAGCGGAGTAGGTGGGCGGCTGCAGTAGCGAGGGGCCATTGAGCCGCGAATGCCATCAGCGCGCCGGCCCCTATCGCGCCATCTCGCTTATGCGGGCTCCGCAGTACCTTTGACCGCGGCCTGTTTGCCGACGAGACAAGAGCCCACCGCCCCGCGCTCTTCAAGCGGCGGCCGCACGTGTGCGCTCGACGCCGGCGCTCCGCCCGCCGATGCCGATGTATGAGTGTGCTCTCTCGGGGCAGATCCGAGCCCCGGCGCCCTTCGTATTTTAACTGCACTCTTAGAAAGGAATGAATGATTGGCGTGTTCAGAAACAAATTTATAACAGGAAACATGGGTCCAATTTTCAGATTTCCTTTTTCTTTATTCTTTTTTCTTTTTTTTTTAATTGTCCGGGTGACAGAAAACTATTTTCTCCAAATATATTTTTATTAAAGAGAAATGTATGAAGAAAAAAGTAAATTTTACTCCTATGATGATAAACTATGATTGTTCCCAAGACAGCCTTCCTATGAAGTGGAAATGAATGTACTGTGGCCGACTGTATTTAGAGTAGTAAATTGTATTGTCCACAATATAAAAGGCGGCACAATATAAAAGAATAAAACAATTCTCTTGCAATTTTATAATTTCATAGTTGTATCGCTCGTGTTGTGCATCTACAAAGTACAGTCGTTATAACATTATTTTTCTTTTGTTAGTGCAATAGTTTTATTTCACCTCATTTGTACTTTGTAATACGAAACGTTTTGTATTGTTCTCTGTTTTACTTATGAAAACTATCCCTTCTGTTGAAGCTAGTTTTGTAGGGTAACAAATTTTATATCTTTGAAGTTTGCTCTTCTGACGAAATTGCAGGGCAGGTATCAGTATCTCGACATTGAGATCAAAGAGAGTTTCCTGCAACCCCTTGGATATTAACGGATGCTTCATGTAAATTAGAATACAGCGGTAAGGTACGTGTAATCACAGGTTTTATAGGAATAGAGTCTTGCAGATATGGTAAGGTTTTTTAATCACTACTCAGCAGACGCCTCGGGAGATTGTTGAAGATCAGACCTGTTGAATAACTGGAGACATCGGTAATATTACTGTAAAATCATTGTTTATCCTTTATCGACAAAGAAAATTTGTCATCTTTATTAAGTACTGTTACAGGGCGAGTATAAGAAAGACAACAATTCAAGAAAAGCTCCTCCGAAAATAGGTACAGTTATAGTTGTTTTACTCATTAGTAGCAGAACCCTCACGATAACATTGCACAAAAGGAAGAGCTGCAGAAAAATATACCTGAAAAGTACTATCCTCTACAGGGAATCTGAAAAATTCGAGTTTCATGTATATTAATTCACCTAAACTGAATAAATGAGGACTATTTACAAATTCTGGATCCTTGCCATTGTTCGTGAGTTAAAGAGGTTTCTGAAAATGTAATTATACATTTTTACGTAGATCTGTGTTTTATGTTTAAGTGGATTAAAAAAGGAAGCTATCCATCTGAACTTCAAAACGTAATGTATCATTTACAATATTATAATCACTGAAAAGGTATTTTTAAGATACACCGGATTCAGAGAACTGTTGGACATTGCGTTTATTTGTATGTAACTTACTAACCTTTGCATTTACAAATAGTTAGTCTTCGAACATACAATATTCGTTATGTTTGTTTCGCCGACTGTAACTTCATGGTTCAAGGATACCCTTGTACCAAATTGTGGTATAGTGTAATTGTATTGTAGTGGTGCTTGAAAACCTTGCATGTAATGAACAAACAGTGACAGAGAAGCGTTCATTCTATTAATTTCAAAATACTTTTAAAATTTAGTGTTTAACTACAAAAACAGTTAATAAAAGTAGGGGATAACACATCTACCATTCTCTTTATGAAAAAAATAGAAAATTTGTTTGGTGGAACGATCAAATTCATTTCTAAACCACAATCCTTACTTTTTAAACGTAGAGATAAAGCGACAACACATGCATTGTGTGTATATATGTTGTACTGCTTGTAACAGCAGCGTGGTTACAGTTATCACGAAGAAGTTCTGCGCATTAAGAGCCAGCGACATACAAAGTTCCCACAACTACAAACATTTCTAAACGCTTCGCGAGTAATTTCATGTCTTTCATGTATTCGCCCGTAACGCCCCAGGGCGCGGCTCTACGCAAAACCGAAAGTGACACGCAAGCACCGTGGTCGTCAGCGCCTATCGTGAAGCGCAGCGTCGCATGCGACAGTCGCATCGGTGGGAATCGCGTGCGACACGTGCGCGCGCGGGCCGCTCTCAATTGCCCGAAGGCGCGCATTAAGCAGGATCAACCGCGAGGCGGAGCCGAGCATAAAGGGAGGGGAGTGAAACAGGGGATCTCCAGCGGAACTGGAGGTCGGGGATGGCAGCTGAAGGGGCAGAGGAGGGAAGCGAAGAGGAGAAACGTGACGAGCGGAGCGGAGGGTGAGATGCGCGATGGGGGATGTGGGCCGCGGAGCGTGGAGGGGTGAGACGAGCGGAGGGGAGAGACGAGACGAACGGATCAAGCGGAGGGAAGCGATGAGCGGGTGAGAGGCGAGTCGAGTACGCGGAGTAAAGGGGAGGGGTGAGAGAAGCGAGGTGGGAAGTGTGGAGCGAGACGAGCGGAGAGGATGGGAGGAGTGAGAACGAGCAAAGCGGTGGAGCGAGACCGAGCGAAGCGGGGGGGAGGGGAGGGGCCAAAACGTGCGAAGCGAATATGAAAGACGAACGGAGTGAGATCCGAGACGAGTGGAGCGGAAGGGCGAGACGAGAAACCGGGGAGGAGTAGTGAGACGAACGGAGCAGAACGGAGAGAATGACGAGCGGAAAGAGAGAGAAAGAGAGAGAAAGAGAGAGAGAAAGAGAGCGACGAATGGAGAAGGGAGGCGAAACGAGGAGAAAAGAGAGGAAACAAGAGGTAGCGGAGAGAGAAAAGGCGGGATGAGGGAGCGGGGAGCGACGAATGAACAAGGGCGGCGAGGGGGAAGGCCACAGCGGCGGAGAGGAGACTGGAGCGGAGCGGAATGAAACAAGCGGTTAGAAAAGGGCGAGAGGTGCTAACGGGAGTGAGGGGCGGTGAACGGAGGGTTAACGGTCGGGGGACCGGAGGGGGCGGGCGCGGATGCGAAGAACCTTGTGACCACTGCACTCACAGGTCGGACCGCGCCAGTCAATGGAAAACTTCTCGGAGAAACGCAACACAGACATCATAATAAAAGTAATGCCTCCGCACGCGATTCGTGTAAACAGTTCTCATGGAAATTTATGCTAATGAAGGCCGGTTGAAATAGAATACGTACGTTAGTGATGTTATTACTGCCAAGCGTTGGAAAAATGTCAACATTAATACGGTTCTTTCAGTTTGCGTGCGCCAGAGTTTTTTCTGTCATATGGTAATCTTAGTTTCAACAGCATTCTTTCTCTCTCTTTGCTCTACTAAAGACCTAAGGAAGTGAAATTAACAAGGACATAATTTTGTTTTTTATTATTTGTGTGAGAAATTGAAATAGTATTTTGATATAATATAAAAAATAGTACGTTATATATTTGATAATTTAGTAATATCAATTTCAAACGCGCGTTATGGGATTCGTTTAAACCAGAAACTGTCTACACAAAAGAAACAAAATCCACTGTGAACAGGCATATATTTGGTATTCTTATTGGGTGATTCATGAACTTGATATGCATTAAGATAAAAACTGTATACGAGACCACAATAACTGACATTTCATCTTTCTACGAGTACGAGCAGAGCAGTGAAATACACGTTTCAATTTCAGGGCAGTCGGAATCGCGCCATGCGGTGGCCGACCAAATCCGCGTAAAAGATACACTTGTACACGAGTCCCACTTCACCACCAACACAAGCTCCCCCTCTCCACGCACAAAAGTTTCATTTCAAAGATCGTAATCTCGAGCGCAAACACGTGCAAAAATCGTTGCCCGCGACGCCCTCAAGACGGAATCTGCGCCGCACATCTGCGGGAGCAAGAGCTACGACCGAGGGGGGTGGGGCACCCGCGTCGGAGACTTAAGCCACATCGTAACGAGGTCTCCATAAAACATGGCCCGGAAGAGCAGCTTTGTCGTGATGAGGGGAGCGCTGTATATCGTGGCCGCGCCGTGCTACACTGCGCTATCTACATCGGCCCGTGACGGTGGCGGAGCCGGCGAGGAGGGTCGCAACAGCTGCGGCGACACCACTGCATGCCACGCCGCGCCGCAGCGCGCGCGCTAGTAGGATGGCAACGGCACATGCATCTCAGAATAAATATTACGGACGCAGTACATCTCAGGATAAATATTGCGGACGTATAGATCATGTAGTCATCAACAAAGTTCAAGCATTGTAAATAATTGTATATAAATCCTTACTTATCTTCTTCTATTTATATTTTTTCTAGAAAATTTTATAACTATAAGAAACGTACTCGCTATCCAAAATATCTTATTAATACAACACCGAAGCACAACATCGGGAAAAGGAATTGTTAGAGAGGAAGAACATCATATCATCACTTACACGCAGTCAAATCTGAAAGGAAATCAGCAAGTAAACTAAAATCAGAAATGGAATACCCTCAGGCACCCAAAAGTGGGACAACCACAGGGTGACCCGAAAACTGTCAATCTTTTAAGCTGAACAACTCCGGCGGAAGAGCTCTCCACCGGGAGCAGGCCACCAGAAGAAGGGCACAAGCGAACGGTTTCATGTTGTGAGCTCGAAATTTCCCACCACGCCGTACGAAGGTGTAACTATGTTAGAAATTGCTTGAACATTCCACATACAACCCGTACTTGTCAGCTTGCGACTTACGGGATTTTGGCAATCTCAAAAGAGGTCTGGCGAGGCGCTTGTTTGCATCGGAGGGTAACGTAATTGAAGCAGTGAATCAGGGATGCCATTAGCAACCAAAATTATGTTATAAACAAGAAATTCAAAAACAATGGGGGGCAGGTGAGATAGATGCTTCCACACTGGTGGAGAGTATTTATCCAAATAAAATTTATCTGCTTAATTTGTTTTTCTTATTTTCATTTAAGTCGTATATATGTAACTTTTTTCGAAATTTTCCAGCACAGGTTCATTGGCCAAAAAATCATTATTGTTGTTATTGAGTAAATGTAGTGTCTTCTCCAGGTCACAAACTGGAAGGAGAGAGGACTATCAGTCAATCGGAAGCTTCGTTACGACTTCAATTTTGGTATTGAAGCTCCCAGTTGGATGACACTGTTCCCCTCTCCTTCCAGTTCATTACCTTGAAACATTCGTTTAAAACGAAAAAGAATTATTCATGGCCAACGAAAATCTGCTGCGAAATTTCAAACTAACTTACACATGTACGACTCTATGTGAAATGAAAATGAGAAAAAATATTTTTATGCAGAGAATTTTTATTTGTCTAAATTCTCGCCACCGATTTTTAAGCACCTATTTCACCTGTCCACCGTTGTTTTTTTTAATTTCTTGCATATAAGAGCATTGCTATTGCTGATGGCACCACTGTTGCCAAATATCTGGAAGTCGCACGTTACATGTGAAATGTTCACGAAACATCTACCACTAGTACACCTTCATATGGTGTATCATCTCGGATAATTCAGCAGCTGGAAACTGCATCACACTAGTATGCGGAGAGCTGATATACGCTCCCGTTTTGGCGAGCTCTTTGTCCCGCCACTACACGTCATTCCCTCGGCATCCAGTTTGGCCAAAGTTGAAAAACAAACAGCTCTGAATCACTAGTGCAAACTCCAAAAATTTCTTCCAAGGCGGGGCTCTCTGTGACTTTCAAGAGTAGACTATTTCTCGTTTTATTCTTTTAGTTGACTATTGTAGCGTCATAGCACTGGGCGCGACCGACCGCACAAGTCGTGCAAGGGGGAGGAGTTGGTACTCTCATGCCGCGCAGGGGCGGATGGACCCCCGGGGTCTCTCAGCTAGGGGTGTGTCTGAGAAGGTGGCGGTCCATTCGCACAAGTGATGTATGACGACAGAAATCGTCTGCAGGTGGACGGCAGGCTCGATCTGCAGCCGGCACAATTCTCGAGAGGAAATGACGCTTTGTGGGTGGGAGGTCGGTCACGTAATGCCTCACAAGGGAGGCGGGTGGAATAAGCTTCCATGGCATTCGAGGTTGACCGTAGCGATGTGCGGAGGTGATCGCGAGGCAGCGTCTTGTGAGGCGTGGCTTTTCGCCACGGGACAAGAGACTAGTGTAGCGAGCTGGGGTTCTCTTGGCAAGTACTGAGGCGGCTCGTCTCAGGGGTCGGAATGCTGTGGAGAGCAGCGTTCCTTAGGAATGTTCCTTAGAAGTGTACATATACTGTAATAAACTTTTGTAAATAAATATGTACAGCAAACTCCGTGTCTGTGTTCTTCCTCATGTCATGACGACGTCACACTATTTCTCATTTTTATAGACTGACCTAAGTAGTATTTTCTCCTTATTGTTATCCCATTCTTTGCGTACTGTTGTTTCGCATTCTGGTGGATCATGCTCTGACAGAGACAAAGATATTTCTAGTACCTATCAAACACCAGAGGAAGATGACCTGCCAATCACAGTTAAATGACATTTTTAATTTCGTTGTGTGAGATTTCCCAAAACATAGCCAGCGCAAGGTTGACTCTAGCATACTGCTAAGACAGCACGCCTTCCTTCGCTAGTACCAAGATTCATATCCTTTGCATTCCATGTAGAAGACATTTTGGTGGATTCGAACGCTTCAGCGGCTGGAGTCATTTGGTACTTGGCACGAGCCACGTCACAATCGATCGGCCTGAAGTTTCGGTCATCAATTTATGGCGTTCTTCTGAACTGTGCTAGTGACATGGCAATTGTATATATCAAAAGATGGCCGCAACATGATGGCCAAAACGACATATCGACCGACTGTGACGCGGATCGTCCTGGGCAGAGAAATCACGTTGTGGCGTTCTTTTTAGCTATGCTGCTGGCATGGCATCAATGTAGTTCAGAAGAAGGCCACAACATGATGGCCAAAACGTTAGCTCGACCGACTTTAACGTGGCTCGTCCAGGACAGCCAAGTAGCCAGACGGCGTTTTGGTGGACAAAGCATTTTCGCAGCCTGATTTCGTGATTTCTCCGTTTCCTCTCACAATTTCCCCTCATTTCACCATTGCCTCCATCATTCGTATCAGTTTCTTTCTAATAACATATCCATCAGAATCATTCACCGATTCTAATAATGGCCATTAACTGTATGTACTAGTATCTATACTCTTTTCATTCTAGCCTTTCTTTCCGTTTCTACGGGATTGGCGGTAATGGGGACAGGCTAATTTTTGTTGACTTTTCGCACGCTCCATTTTTATCATAATTTGGCGATGTTTTTACGGCCGGATGCTCTTCCTGACGCCAACCATAGGGAACACACAAGCACATTACGCATAGACAACACACACAATCATAAAATACACGCAACCATGCCCGAGACGGGATCCGAACCTTCGGTCCGAGACCGCCCCGGCACCACTGGCTTAGTGATCTCGGCTACTCGGATCGGCAGTAACTATTTCTGTATTAATTAAGAGCAGGCCCATGTTTATATTGGATAAATCGTGACACATCACACAAAATACAAATCCAGATCATAGAATGTGTACGCGAATGTGTATTGTTTTATCGCAGAGTACACGTAGTTATCTTATTTAATATACCCATGTGTTTGTATGTAATTTTATTTATTTTTAATAAAAGGAGAAAAAAGTGTCTTAATCGTCCAACTCAGAAACTGAACGTAAGAAACAAAACATTAAGGGATATTTTTCGAGAAATGTCTATACCAAACTCCTACTGCTTTTGAAGCGCAGGTTTGATAATTACTCAATTTGTTTACCCTAATGAAGTGGCCCGACAGTGTTAAGTGTCTGATATTAATAAAATACACAAAAGAAATTATAAAATGGAAATTTTTTCAATAATGTGTATTAGGAAATAGAGCACGACAACTTTATGGTGAATTTATTTTCAGTGTCATTCATATAAAATGTAATAACTTTTTTAACGAGTTCAAGTAATCACTTTTGCTCTACGGCACATCCAATCTATCTTTCGGATGCACAAGATACTTCTGTTGACAGCACCTTATAAGATTTTCTCAGAACAGCGCCCGGCTCAGTTTCTCATTTTTATTCGCAGAATTCATATTTCCTCTTTTAGATTGAACAATTTGTTTCTTTACATCTAGGACAGTTTCAATAAAACCGTCCGTGTTGGGTTACTTATACGAGTATTGCAAAGCAGTAGAATGAAATGTAATATTGCGGTTCTATATCTAATGCAAAAATCTCTATACGATCCAGTATTAATGATAGGAATGGTATTGTAGTTACTCATAAGTACAAATTAATAGTAATTCTATGTGATGCAAAATGTAATACTGCTAGTGTGAAAATGATCGCTATTGGCTTACCATAAAGCACTACTGAAGGCCAAATGGAGCTGAAACATTTATTTTCAACTCATTTTACGTGTAGCTTGGTCTTATATTTCTTCACGTAGTCCTAATTTTGTAATACCACAAGGAACTGAAGATCGATAATACATTTCTTTTGTTATATACACTCTCGCTCAAAATTCATAGTTCCCAAACTCGATTTAATATAGCAGAATAAGGTACCAATGTTGCATCATTAATCCCAGTGATTGTAACCTACAGTAATTTACATATGATGCGTAATATTGTTTTTTAGCTTTAAAATTATTTTCGTATTTCTTTTGATTGTTTTTAAATTGCTTTATTTTCATCAATGAGCAAGAGAAACTGTATTCAACGTGTAGGGGAGTAGTATAATCTGCGGATGTTTTATTGAGCTCCACAATCTCTTCTCCACCTTTTAACTACATGTAGTTGAATGATAAATAAAAGTACCAAAAACGCCATATTTGCAACGTTTGAAAAACTAGGAATTTTCGTTCCCGAGTTACAGAAAACTTGTGGTCGTTGGTAAACGAAGTAAAGATTTGTTCTCCTAGTATTGACAACAAAATAATAACGCCAATCCCCGGTGGCTGAGATTGCCTAAGACAGTAGTGTCGTAGCGATCTCGGACGAAGGGTCGAGAGTTCGAGTCCCGCCTCGGGCATGGTTGTATTTGGTTCGTTCTTTCACCCCTATCTTCAACATACCATGTCATCTTCACAGTTACCAGAACGTCAAACCCAACAGTGGTTCGCTAATGACCTAGATGTTAATGCGATCTCAATAAAAATAAATAAATAAAAAAACAACAACCAACAACTCAGACCGCCGGATGAGTTCAACTCAGACCCCCTCCTATCACAACTTTCAAACGGGTGGCTCAATGAAACATGCGCATAGTGAAGATTATATTTAAGCTCAGAAGAAAAACAAGGGACTATCTCAGCACTTTGTTTCAATGGTTCAGAGAAACTGGACGAAACACCTGAGGTGTGGGTCCATCGACCTAGACGTTGAAGTACGTAATTGTTTCAGACGAATTTTGTTGCTTTTTTAAAATACAAGTCCTATGTGTTAACTATGCATTACACATCACTCGTTAATATAAAAATATTTTTCTTTTTGATGGTCAATATAGTCTCTTATTGTAGAGAAACAGTTATGTAGAAGAAAATGTTTTACTTGACACTTAGACTTGCGTTTCAATTTTAATTGTTTAATTTACTGTAGGCAGTGTGTTATAAAATAATGTACTTGTATTTTATGAGTACATTATTTGGTAGTGAGCTATTTGAATGATTTATAGTAGTGAATGTTCATTTCGGAGAAAGCCAACATCACTCAAATTACTAAACATTAATGAATTTTCTCTCAAATAGCTTTTGCTCTCCAACACACTAGTATGTTGACTAGTTGTATGACTAGTGATTTGATAGGTTTCTAAAATTATTTACGTCCGCAAACATATCAAACCTCTAACATACATGATAACCCTGACAACCTACGTGGCCTTTAGAAACGCACCCAGAACAATTATCAGCCTTGCGGAGGCTACCAACACTCGGAGATCCGTCGCAAAATAGGTTCTCCAACTGTGCTGTGCAACGCGGGCAGGCGATGGGGCGAGTGGGTGGTTGGGCGTGTGAGCGGGCGAGTGGGTGGTTGGGCGTGTGAGCGGGCAAATGGGCGGGCGGGCGGGCAGGCAAGTGGGCGGGCGGGCGGGCAGGAAAGTGGGCGGGCGGACGGGCGGGCAAGTGGGCGGACGGGCGGGCAAGTGGGAGGGCGGGCAAGTGGGCGGGCGGGCAAGTGGGCGGGCGGGCAAGTGGGCGGGCGGGCAAGTGGACGGGCGAGCGGGCGGGCAAGGGTGGGCGGGCGGGCTTGTGAGTGGATGGGCGGTTGTGGGGGAAGCAGCGGCGCTAGAGCCCGCGAATCAACAACGGGTGACACGAACGCGGCCTCATAATGAAGAAGAGACGGCGGGGGCGGAGATGGTGGCGGGGGCAGCGCGGGCGGCGACAGCCTCCGCGAATAATTACACGGCCTAGGCGCGTACGTTGCGCCAATGCGAGGGCCGAGAGGAGGGTGGGGGTTCTGCATGGCCATTATCACCCGCATTACCCGAGTGAGGCGTGACGAAAGCAGGGCTCTGTTGGAGGGAGGCGACCACCCTCACACACTAGTACGTATCAATTACTGGACGCGAAAGAGAAGAAAAAAAGGTAAGAAACAAAGGATCGACATTAAAAAAATAGAGAAGAATACAGTATGATGGAGATGATTATGGAGAGGAGGACATGGATGAGAAAGAAGAGAAGACGAGGAAACAGAAGAAGAAAACATCGAAAGAAGAAAGTTTGACTGAAAAAGAGAGTGAAAAGGAAGATGAGAAATACTAGTGAATGTCAAAGACAAGACAGAGATGAAAACAATAAAATTAGATGAGAAAATAAATTACAAAATAATATTTGAAATTTATGAGTTGGTGAATAAACAAGCATGTCAAGAACTAAAACGCGTATCGAGAATTCAATTTTTTGAGGAAAATTGATCCCAATGAAATAGGGATGCATGAAAGGTCACAAATCAATGCAAGGAAATTTAGAAAGTGATCGCAGAAGATACACATTAGATAAAGGCAGAATAAGTGCAGATATAATTGAAACAGATTCCCAAAAGCTAAAATGAATAATAAGTGGATACACAGATTTAATAACAATTCCACGTTAGGGTAGAAATGATGAAAACGGAATGTACTATGTGCACGTCATGAATGCAGTTAGCATGAGATTGAAATTTAATTAAATTGTAATCCCCCTTTGAAACAACTTCATGTTCCTTTGAGTACTGTGACTAGTTGCTATTCATGAATACACCCTGCCAACCAACAAAAACCAATCCTATTCTCAGAGAACGCGACTCAAACAGCGAATTAAATAGAAATTCACATGTAGCCGCGATATCGACTCACCAACAACGATCATTGTAGAGAAGTGACCTAAGCACAAAAAGGCAACTCGTTACCTTAGGGTCAGACAGGCGAAATCACACACAAGAAGTATTTGGAGTCAAATATGACATTTTCCGTTTCCTTCTTCACATTCTTCTGTTTTTATAACGTGGCGCGTCAAGTCCCGTCTTCACCATGGAATATATCACGGCATTTCTGCGTGGTCTCTCGGTCGTGCCGCGAGATGTCGCATGATCGTGACCGTATCGAGCAGTGCTGTGAAGACGTGCCTTGACACGCCTCATTATAAAAACTGAAGTATAATAAGATACATAATTTCGTAGATACGTCAAGCCCTGACATCTATACTTATATTCCTAGTGCTACTCCTAAGATGCAAAAATAAGTTCTGATTCTGGTATAAATTCTAAATCAGGGCGTCAAGGTCTTCTACTGGTGGCAGGGGCACACGTCGTGGCAGCGTAGCATGCCACGAGCGTCTCTGCGCCACTAACTTCGGGAAAGGGAACTATTATTAATAGTAACCCCACCGTTTTACAAAAGTGATGGCGTTGTCTTGGTGGCAGGGTAATAAACTCTGTGGAGGGGGATTTCATCGTGGCACTCGTGCCACGGACTCCCGCTCGTGGCATCGACCTTGACATCGCTGTTCTAAATAAAGAACTGGCAAAAGTGTAGTCACGTCAGTCTAACCCTGAGGTGGCGAACTGTGTCGAGAAAGATCGGCGTGGTGAGGCGGGCAGACACCAGGGCGATGAAGAGGCAGGGCCAGTGGCGCCGTTGCGAGCAGTGCCCCGCCGCGCCGGCGGCGGCGCGCGGTCTACGGGAGCGGCGAGGCCCAGCCCGGTGGCGGCAGCGGCGCCGCTATTATCGCCCACATTTCGCCCGCATTACCCGAGGGCGGCGCGCCAAGAGGGGGGAGGCGGAGCCCGGGGCGAGGCAGGATCCGAACGCGCAGAGCCACCGCTCCCCCCCCACCACCACCACCATCGCCGCCACCAGCAGCGCCGCAGTGTACACACGTAACGCTAACAGAAATATAGGACGTAATCCGGGCGATCACACAAAGTAACATCTCCCCGATCGCAGTAAAGACGCGCCGCCCGGGGGCGCGCGGCGCGCGGCAATAAATCCCGCTCTAATAGCGCCCGCCGCCCGTACGTGCGGAGCGTGTTTATCGCCGGCCGTGGCGGGCGGGCGGGCGGCAAGCGCTGCTGTGTGCGTTGCGCCGCGCCCAGCCTGGCCACGGGAGGTGAGAGGGGATGAAATGGGGACGGGAGGGATGGGGGCAATTTGGACCGGAGCGGGGAAGAAGGGACGTCGAGGGTGGCAAAGGTGCGAGGAAAGGTTTTCGATTAAGTAGAGAGTGTAAAGAGGGAAAAGAAGTTGGGTAGGGGAAGGAAGGAGTAGGAAAGAGAAGCAGGGAGCGGAGGCGCAGCGACGATGGAGCGAAATTTTGGCTAACAAAAATGGAAGGATCAGCAAAATAGTGAGGAGTGGTAAAAGAACAAGGGAGAAGTGAGAGAGGGACGGGAAATTTTACGACGAAAACTTGATATGGTAGCTGCGTGGTCTTGATGATGGTTCTAAGAACTTATAACAAAGGAATTGTTATTTGTGATAAAATAGTGTGGTTTTAATGATATATCTATTATTGTAACATCATTGAATTTCATTTCATCATATTATAATATAATATTGATTAACTGTATGTGAGATGAGTGATATCGCAATGTGCGTGAAGTAGAATGTATTGACATAATTCTGAATTCAAGTCATGAAAGGTCGTTGATAGATTTGGTAGATGGGATTAATAATGGGATTGAAGTAATGAACTCGATATATGGTAATGTTGAGAAGAAGGAAAATAAAATAACTTTCTGAGGCGACTAAGTGATTACAAATTATTCGTATCACAAAGAAGTTTAATATTAATTCCTAAAAAAAGACAAATTTTGTGGTTTAATTTTCCTGTGAAGAAAAGTTACATTTTAAGAAAGACATCATAATGAAATGAATGACATGCAGAAGTTAGCTGAACTACTTTGAAGGATAGTATTGAATCACGAAATTTGAAATCAAAAGTCATGTCCTAAATAAATATTCGTGCAACACGCAACGACGGAAAAATATACAGAGCTGGTTTACAAGAACGAGCAAAATCCGACAAGCTGAAGTGCAAGAAAATACAAGAGCAGAAGTCACGAGGTGAAACACTGTACGAAGAAGATATTCGAGCAGGAATAACAGCACGTGACGGACGAGAGACGTTGTTCGGTGCTTCGAGGCGAGGAAAAATGAGGCATGGAAAAAGAAGAGCAGCATCGAAACACGAAGCGTATATGCATGCAAAGGCGATCCGCTCGAGCAATACGATACCCTAGTCCATTTCGCTGGAGACACGGACGACGAGTGACTTGCGAAAAACGACTGGGAGTCAACGAAACTGCACGAGAGCGTGTTCGCGGGAGTGTGAGAGGGTGGGGGACGGGGAGGGAGGGTTCGACGGCGATCCAACGAATGAGCGCCGCGTCAGCGTTCCGCGCCGGCGGGCATCGGTTCGAACCGCGTCACCGTGCCTTCCTCTCCGGCCTCGATACGAACGGCCGCGCCATCGTGTACGTCTTCCGCACCTCCGCAGCGCCGCACAGTGTAAAGCTGCCTGTAGAGAGGGGAAGGAAAAACATTTGACTCCTGTATGGCGTAGCAAAACAAGGTATGGAGAAGACAAAAAATCAAAGGAACTACCAGGAGGGCTACAACAGCGCATACATTCATACTTTTTTTGTACATTTTAAGAGATATTACAATTCGTAATATTGCAACTTGTATCTTACAACTACTTCAGCTATCTGTTAAAAATATATTTATACGAAACGGAGCATGGGAGAAACAAATGTCTTCAATGTTCGATAATAATATTCGCATTTTGCCCATTATTTAGAAACAACTATACTGAACTCTATACTTGTACAAACTGTTTAGGTGGGTGTAATGGAGCATTTTTTAGAAAATTTTGTTCAGTTATTTTTGGACAATTATCCCGATGTGCTCAGTGAACGACGTATCTTTTTATTTTTGATTGTCTAAAACATGGTTGCTCAAGAGGACAGTTCACCTGGCGTGCCACCGCCCAAGGTTTTTCTGCGAACCACTAAACCGATTTTCTGCTTTTTGAGTTTTCCCGGCCGACAGGGGACGATCAGACGCGATGAACTCTAGTGTAGTAAAATGCATGTTGGGGCGCACGCCACTGCAGCGGGAAAGTGCGGGCAGCGTAGCAATTGAGCAGTCTTGCTCCAATCAACTAAATGTGAGATATAACCGAACAATAAACTCATAACTTATAAACACTGCAATAAATTTAAAATGTTAACAAAAACAGCCTTCACAAATACTGCAATGCAAAGTACCTACATTAGTACAGTAAACTAGTTCTTTACAAAGCAAGAACATCGAAAAAGTTGTTGTCCCATAATGCAACTCGTAAGTAGCTATTATTAATGGCGAACAGCCTTTTTCCTTGGGGTCTTGCTCTCGCATGACGTTAGCCATGTCGTAAAGGGAGACGAACTGACTCTGAAAATTCAGTGTTGGCGCATTTTGAAAATAGGTGGCATAACAGGATCAAATATCGCATTTTTCAGTCAAAATCGAAACTCATGGTTTTTGTATTTACACAAAAACCATGAGTTTCGATTTTCCGAGACTGCTCCGAGATCCTAAGCGACTAAAGTAACCATGCACAACTCTTACATGAGCGGAAGTCGCACAATTTTCTTTCAGTCTCTGCTAGCATTGAAAAGAAGTAAACAGATATGTATATAGATAGATAGGTAGATAGATAGGTAGTATAGTTAAAAAAGATATTAAAATAGTGTATAGTTGATTTCAGATATTATATTTAGACGCGGTTTTGCTAATGATCTTGAATTGTCTCAGAAAATAATTTCTTTCTTTTTATATCGAATATTTTATTTCACATAAAATATTCGATATTCAATTTGAAATAAGATATTCAATCCTTCCGTGTACGGACGGAATTAGGCAGTGAAAAATAAACATAAAATAATTACTCTCGTAATAAGTAGCGTTTAATTTGTCCAGTCTGTCTTGACTAATGCCATCATGATTTTTTAATCATACCAAATTTCATTATTTTTCTTAATTATACTTTCAAAGTTCACCCTGTCGAGTTCAAATAATGCTTTAAAAATTTCTTCAATTCTACCAAAACCAGCATTCAATAATTCCCTTGTGTGTTTAAGACGCATTGTCAGATTAATATCTTACTTCAGTGATACCTTTAAACAAGCATTCTGGCACTGACACAACAATATTAAACAATGTAGGGTAATACAGAAAATTTCACAACAGAATTCACATTTCTACACCAATTATTTCAGTTTGAAAAATTAAAATATTAATTTACTTTCCGCGGATTCCACACCAAATGTTAAGGCTTCTACAACAGCCTGATAGGTTTGGAAGATCATTTGAAGTCACGTCAGAATACAAATACGATAAACAAGATGACCCGGTGTGGAAGTTGACTTAGGCACTCCCTGAATACAAGAAGAAATGCTATCAGCACATAAAAGCATTAGAACATGGTCTTAAGTGCTAAGGACATTAAGAATAAATTCTTGTATTAACTGAATTTTGTTTCCTTAGCGAGTTGGTGGGATCGGCCAATGTCTGATCGGCCCGTGACGCTTTTGCCCGGTAATCATGAAATATTGCAGAGAATACATTACTGTGTTTTGGCGAACGTTGAATTAATATCTCCTAAGAAGAAGACGCATTGTTGGCGTGAAAACCACTGAGAAAAATAAAGTTGTATTAAAGAAAATCACTTCCAACGGTTTCCTTTCAACTTGCTTTCAATAGTTTGCTTGCAATACCAATGCCTGTGGAAAAAACGTTATACATTTCTGAAATTTTTGGAGTGCTTAAGATTCCAGGGAAATATTATTAAAAACAGAAAATCGAAGTGAAATATCATTATTTATTTTTAAATTTCTGATTTACTTGTAAAGGGATTATTAAGCTGTTTAAATTTATTAAATTCTGAATTGTACAACAAAAATACACAGATTGTAATAAATTTTAATTTCAGTCCCCAAGATAGTTATTTTGTAATATCGTTTATTAATATTGAAATACAATTTCTCTTTTAACACAAAACACTGAATAGTTGTTTTGAGAACATTGAATTTTTTTTATAAAATCTTATTATGGTAGTATGTTTCTCAAAAGAGAGAGAGAGAAATTAACGAAATAAATTTTGTAGGTTTATTGCTTCTGAAGCATATCCTCAAAGGTTATGAAGGTTAGTTTAATCTTACATAGTAGAGAGAGAGGTTAAAGTCAATGAATTCGAGGAAACGAAGTAAGTTTGCAGTTTCTATCCACACACGTTAAACTTTCTGTCAAGTTCGCCAGAGAAAGAGGCGCGACTTCAAAGAATTACAATGCGTACGTTCCCTAGAACTCGTAATGAGTGCGCCGCCAACAGTTCCATTTAACGAGGTCGATGTAGAGGAATGCCGCACGCCACATGTTTATTCCGTGACTTCAGAGGTTTCGGTGCAGACTTAATGAAGTCGTGCGTTTCCTTTTCGCCGACGGCAAACATGGCGACGGTGCGTAACGAGGGGGTTCGCCCCGCGGGGTGCCACGCTCCGCCGTCACGCTCCGTTGCCACGCTCCGCCGCCGCCGCCACCTCGCGGAGCCTTTGCGAAGGGCGATTGCTATGGCGATCGAGCGACCTCCCGGCTGCCTCTGCACTGTGCTGTGCTGCCGCCACGTCGTATTTGTTTTATTTGCACACAACGGAAATGTACTATTATTTTGTATGTTTAAAATAATCGGGTGAGTCATTTCAGGCGAAAAAAATCATCACATTCTCTTCAATTAGACAAACAAATGCATCCTGTTGTTTCAACGAGTAATGCAAGTTACTGGGGAGCAGTTGGTTATATCCAACATTTTATTAGTTTTTTTTATATCACAACTACCATGTTTAGGATTACGAATTAGAAAATGTGACATAATAAGTAGACACAAATGACCACGAATCCCATTTATTCATTTAAACTATTACACTTATTTTTTAATAACCCACGAGCACTAAGGACTTCCCTAAACTTCAATGCTACAGTTAATGATGCTGTAAGTTGAAACTGTAGACGAACCGGAAGAAGAAGAAGAAGAAGAAGAAGAAAACGTGTTGTGATACGTGAATTTAAAAGACCGATATCACTTATCTACAGTCTCGCCAATGAGGTTTGAGAAGACAAGGAGAGTTACTTGATCACAAATTCCTGGATCTATATGGCCCTGCCGAATGAGATTCTCATGTCAGTTGGGCACTACCTTCTTATCAGGATATTTTTGTAATAGCCTATGCTTCCCGTTTTTTTTGCGAGATTCTTTTTTTCATTTCGTACTCTTCTAAATCATATCACATCAGGAGTAATGCCACATTACTACACAATTTTTGAAGATACGAAGAATATTGATAGTAATCATTGTATGTTAATTTTATTTTGAACCCCGGCGTACATGGAACTTTTTGTTCTGATCACACTATGAGAAATTTTATTTTGAAACTTTACTATGTGGAGTTTTGATGAAATCTATTTACAATTATCACGACTGCTTCTATACAAAAAGAAGAGTAGTGTTTGTACAAAAATACTTAATAAGGTTTTAATAATCAAAACTGACGATATCTCGTTCGTTTAACTCAATGTTTAATATGAAATTTTAATTCTTTGGTATTACTATGGAGACATGATTAGTAAACTAATATTTCAAAAAAATGTTTGTAGAGATTTTTAATTGCGTTGCTACTAAGTAATACTAATAAATTTATATTTTATTTATGAATCTTGAAAAAATAAATTAAACAAAAATGGGACATAGTGTGATAAAATACACAACAAACCTCAATTATTTTTTGTCTGAAACAATACGTTATCCTCATAGCTTTTTGTATCAAACACACCAGTACAATGAATTAGGCACGAAGACCGAGCGATCTAACTCCATCTGTATTAACCTTGGAAGTTTTTTATATTTTTATGATATCCCTGCATATTGCCCAAAATTAGTGGTAATGAAAACTAAAGGAACTAGAAAGGCGATAAAAATAGAAGAATATTAGAAATATATTATTAACGAAGCATCTTTGACCTTCTAAATGAAATGTAGTAAACTTATTTTACTCGTCAAACGTCTACTGACTTTCTGATCCCGGAGACATGCTGGAAAAATTATTGCCACGCGTCACAACCGCTTCGTTCCAGAACGGCTTCCACAGGCACGACCCACGCACCGTGAGCAACAACGCACTGTGTTGGCCCACGCCGGCAACGCGACCGCACATCCGCCGCGCGCGCACACAACCAGCGGGCGCGTCGCCCCGTTTTTCCTCCGCGCGCCGATGCATCACAGTCTTAGGGCCGAAGGTCCACGCGCGGCACGCGGGCGGCCGCGGGCGGGCGCGCGGGATAATCACGTAAGCCCCGCGCGCCTCCGGCAATTACGGGCGTGTTTACTTTCGATCACAGATTTAATTACACAAACCACGTGCTGTTTGCCGACCGACCGGCTCCGCCTCCACCGCCGTCGCCGCCGCCGATCGGCCGATCGACGCAGGCACAGGGTTACAGGTGTCCGAGGTTTACTCTCATTACGGCAACGCGAATCCCACTGTGCGCAAATGGCTCGAAAAGGACGCATTAGGGAGGGAGATGAATAGAAGTGGCGCGCCGCCCCCGCGCCGGCCCCGCCCCCCCCCCCCGCGGGTGATGGATGGTGCCATCGACGGCGCCGCGCGCGCGCCGCCCGATGAATCGCTGCGGTGTCTCTTTTGGGGCGGCGCCACCCGAGAGGCACGGCGCAGCGAACGTCGTTGATTTGCGGGCGGATGCGGTTGAGGAGATTTGACGCTGGCACAAAGAGTAGAGAGGGACGTACTGAATGTATTCATAATACTTCAAGGTTTTCGATTAACTTGACGTTTGCGGGGTGAGCGTCGTTTGATTATCTCTTTTTCTACAATGATGTAATGTATTTTACTTCACATTTTATGGAAATAAATTTACCTCAAAATGACACGATGACTGTCTCTGACGAGAACTGCAGCAAAGTAGATAGCTGTTCTTTACAAGCCAGCATTCATATTTTCCTTTCAAATAACCTTATCGACGATGTTAAAAATGGCTCAAATACCCAAGTTCATGTATGAAGCTAATAAACGAGGGATCACCTAGTGAAACTACGTTTACATAATTTTAAAAAATGCAAACCCCAATATTTAATGAACGTGATTATATTCGACAATGTTTTCTCCTTTCTTCATAACTACGTAATTTTGAAACATGTGAACCAATCAAACTACAAAAATGTAAGATCAACTCCA
Source organism: Acheta domesticus (assembly GCA_031308135.1). Classification (NCBI taxonomy): domain Eukaryota; kingdom Metazoa; phylum Arthropoda; class Insecta; order Orthoptera; family Gryllidae; genus Acheta; species Acheta domesticus. The sequence continues at coordinate 112,191,023 of JAHLJT010004567.1, read as the reverse complement.
CCGGCAGTATCTGTCCTGTCCTGCCTACGGCTCGACAGCCCGTTACGGGCCTTGACCGACCAGCATTTACTCAGCCTTTCGGGCATGGGATAAGGCGTTCGTGTGATTGGACCGAAGACAACCCTTCACCGTATATTCTGGTCTTCATAACCTTAGGCTGGGCTTTTTCATCGTCACACAGCAATAGATAATTGGACGTTTGTAAGGAAAGCACATAGTTATTATTTTGCCCCGGCCGAGAATCGAACCCGGGGTTGCGCCGTGTTCTATCCGGCAGGAAACAGAACATGCTAACCAACGAACCATGGAGAGCTTACCAGTACATGAAAATCACATCAATTTCCAAATTTTGATTTAACGATTCTGCCACTGAGAAAAAATATAACTACCTAACAGGTAACTTTAAAATCTTTCAAACCTCCCCAGCAGCCATAGTATACCAGCTTGGCCGGTGAATTCTCGGTCGGTCTAAACAGAATCCATCGGAGCGATGGCAGCGCGGGGCGTAACTCAGGCGGAAATCAAACGGCGCGCTCCGCCCCCCTCCCCCCCGCTTGGAGCGCCCGCGGAGGGCGCCACCGGAGGCCCCCACTTTTCAGCGCCGGCGATAAATTCCGCGCGAATAATGACCCGCGCTGGGCCACTGCCCGCCGCGCCGCACCCCGGCCCGCCCCACCAGCGCGACGTTTTATGCTGACTACAAAGCGGTGCAGAGCGAGCGGGCGGGCGAGCGGGCGGGCGAGCGGGCGGGCGGGCGAGCGGGCGGGCGGGCGAGCGGGCGGGCGGGTCGTTGGGTGGTGGGAGACCGAGCAAGCGCGCGAGAGGACGGGGGATGAGCAGGCGAGGGGAGAGGGATGAAGAGAGTGGAGAGAGAGGGGGTGAGGAAGATAGAGATGGGGTGGAGAGAGGGGTGAAGAGAGAGGGGGAGAGGGGGGTGAGAGGGGGTGAGAGGAGAAGAGGGGGAGAGAGGGGGTGAGAGGGGGAGAGGGGGGAAGGGGGAGAGGGGGAAAGGGGGAGAGAAAGGGAGAGAGAGGGGGAGAGAGAAGAGGAGTGGGAGGAGGACCGGAGTGAGAGGGGGAGGGAAAGAGTGGAGAAGGGAGAGGAGAGTGAGAGAGAAGAGGGTAGAAATGGGAGAGAGGAGGGAAGAATGGAAGATGGAGGAGGGAGAGAGGTGAAAGCGGCGCGAGAGAGAGGACCGGAGGATGAGAGAGAAGGGAGAGTGAGAGGGGGAGGGATTAGAGTGAGGGGTTATGTGAGAGAGGGGAGGGGGTGAGAGAGAAAGGTATGAGACCGCGACAAGAGAAAGGGAGGGAGAGTGAGAAAGGTTGAAGAGCTGGCTTGAACGCGTTTAAGCTAGTCGCCAAGCCCGCTGGTATTGAGCGCGACAATTGAGCGCGCGGGATCGTAGACGAATATGCGCTTAGGAAAATAAGTGGACGAGAAAAGCCTCAGAGTAGAAGCTGTAGAATGATGGAGTGGTGTGTGTGTGTGTGTGTGGACGAATTTAATCATGACAAGTGGAACCGTACGATGAAGACTTGTGAAGAGTGTGAATGCAGGAGCACGACGATGGACGAGCAGCTGACCGATTTGAATAAATGACTGCCCAGTGAGACAGTACCCAAGTGATTGTGGAGTCCGATAAACCAATCCACATATTGTTTTAGCTGTCAATACCCGTACCGAATCGTGCATGATAGAAAGATAATAGGAACTTCGTAATAATTAAAGCGTTTGGACATGATGCCGAAAAATTTATAATTCCAAAATATCTAAAACTTAGTACTTTATATACATTTAAAATGATGTGGTACAAATTATTCAACGATAATTATTCTTGGAAATTATTCTAAGATAATTTGTAATTATTTTTCTTTGTAAAATGTTGGAAAACACTTCGTTTACAATACGCACGGAATTTACGTTGAATTATTTTTAAGATTCTTTCTAAATCAGAATTAAAATTCAATCTTTAACCATTTTGTAATCTGTATTCTGTTATAACAGAATGTCAGACTCGAAGATAACCATAAAATTTGATACTTTATCTGTTACAGAAGTATTTTTTTATTATCTTATTGGAATAAAATAAAACATAAAATGCTAAAAGTTATAAAATAACTCGCGCCAAATTAATGTAAATAAAAAATGGTATGCAGAATATGAAGAAAGGGATTGAACATGATATGAGTTACAAATAGGTTCACAAAATATTTTCTAGAACACACAATCAGTGTAATCGGTTATTTTGGCAAATAACAAAATACGTGAATGCATAGGAGATAGTGCGGACAAAAGTACTTTTTATTACCGTGAGGTTTAAGATGATTACGGTAAGTATTACCGAAAATTCAGATTGTAAAGAGAGACTTAAATAAACTCAGGAAAGAAAAATATGACCAGAATGTTCCGATAAAAGAAATAGTCTGTTTATGAAAAACAGTACATGTAAGATCAGAATACTAAAACAAAAAGAAGAGCGAATCGAAAAAAAAAAATTTCAAAAGTACCCAAATCGAACAGATTAACTAACCAAAGAAGATATCAAGTAACACGAATCAAAGAAAAACGAATAAAAACAGAAAAAGCGTAGAAAAACGATACGAAATAATCTGAATCCTAAATTCGAGACTTAAGCAAGGAGAATCGAAGTGATTCCAATGAGAAAGGTGCAAACGCAACTGAAGGAGAATGGTGGTTGCAAGGGGAGCAAAGCTAGTGGAGGTTATGCGCTACGCAGCGCAACGCTCTCCCTCACTTCCCCCCACCCCGCCCTCCGCTCGGCCGCCACCCCGCCTTCGCCCCATCCCCGACCCGACACCTCCGCCCCGTCCCGTTCCGTTCCCACACCGCCCCGTTACCGCCCGCTCCCGCCCCGCCCCCTCCCCGGGCACCGTTTAATGTCCTGGAAACGTAATTCTGAGGGTTGTTTCGCTCCGGCGCCCTATCGCGCGCGATGCCTTTTCATTTGGCACTTGTTGCCGAACGGCCGTTTAGTCAAGCGCCGCTGTAGCCAGCGCTCTGCCTCGCAATCCGCCAACACATACCGCACATAACGCGAAGATATTGGCGCAAATCAGGGAGACGATGGAATGGAGATGTGGGAAACCAGGAATGATGTGCAAAACGTGCGTGTTTTGGGGAAGATGAAAAAATAGCATGAATGCGAACGTTGAGAAAATGAAAATATAAATGGGGATTTAGAGAAAAAATGAAGTAGATGGAAGACACAGAGAGATAGAGAAGAAAGACGGGTATGGGAAAATAGAAGAGGTGAAAGAAAGAATCCAAGAGAAAGAGGGAAGACATAGGGAGAGTTAAGAAGGGAAGGGAGGGAATGTGTTGGGAATTGAGCAAAAGAATGGAGGTTGAGAGAGGAAAGTAACGAAGAGAAAGAGGGAAAATTAAAATGAACAGAGGGAGAGTGCGAAAGAAATAAGGGAAAATAAAAAAGATAATACGGAAGAAAACAGAAGAAGAGAGACAGAGAGAAGAATTCTGGAAGATAGATGGCTTTTGAATGTTTTAACCGTTCTGTAAATAGTTGATTCCAACATGACAACTCCAGAGGTATCCTCCAAGAATGGAAAGGCAAGAGTGAAAATGAGAGACCACGTGAGTTTCTCAGTATATTATCAAGATGTCACAAATCGATATAGCCTAAAGAGTGATTCCCTACCGAGACTGACGGTTAGTGTAGCTGCGGAAGGAAAACTGTAGGCGCGGATTCAGTGAATATGTCGGGTTTCCGGGCGCCTTGACGGCTATGGTCAATAGTCCCGTAAGTGAAGTACATATTTTATCATGAGATGTCGCAATTTTCTTTCCTCGCTCGTTGGTGACATCCGGCGGCGACCTACACGTCTCTTGCGAGGATTTCTCATCCGTGTCCGGAGTAGTACCCTAACAAAAGGGCCACGGACCGTACGTGATCTTTCCTTCCTCTTCCTTGTCCTATCCTCTCTCCTCACACACACACACACACACACACACACACACACACACTAACATGCAATACTTCCACACATGCCGGAAGACCAGTCGAGAGAAATACATACTAAATATACAAAATAATTAATGCACAAAAATTATTACATTGAAAATTGCAAACCGTTTTAGATGACATTGAGAATCTCTTCAAAAACCCTTATGCTGTAGGCCCACATTACCCGCTCCCATTGATCTTCGTGATGACATGCCAATCTGCTTGTGTCTGTGAGCTTAGAGCTTGTCCCGACTGGCGCGGTGCCCCGCTGGTGGGAGATACCTGGTTGAGCGAAAACCTCGCTAGTCGATGGAAGGTTGGCGCCGGATCTCGCCATCCGGCGGGGAAAATATCCCCACCACTTCACCAGAAAAACACACGCACTATACTTACGGGAATAATGATCAAAGTAATTGACGCACCGGGAATCACGAGTAATCAATCAATCAATCATCCACGTGTCTCCCACCAACGAGGTCGCTCCAGCCAGCCGAAACAAGCTATAAGTTCCCGAATGCTCCCCCGATATATGAAGTAGTGTTATACATGTATGTGTACGTAAGGGGTGAGGATAGAACAAAAAAAGGAAGAGAAAACAAAAATCGCACGCAATCCGTGGTCTCTTTGTTACGGTCGTGCACTAGCATGTACCTTGTGCTGATAAGAGAAACACCGGAAAACTACCACTCAAATCAGCCGACCACTAGAATTCTCTTCCGGACAGGGCGGCCGAATTCGACCTACGTAACAAGTGTCAAAAATCCTGCCATTGCCGGGATCGGCACCCTAGGACCTCCCGGTCAGAGGCGTCGCGGCGTCATCAGTTGATACCCTGAGCCACCTCAGCGGCGCGGAGGTGGCGCTGCCGTTGCCACTGGGGAGGGGGTGGGGAGGCGTCAGGGAGGCACTCCAACGGCGAGAGGCTGTAAAGCGGCGCTCGCGTGGCGCGAAGGAATTTGCGGAATGGCGGCGGCGGCGGCGGCGCCGCCGCCGCGGAGTGGAGGGGGCACTTATCGCCTACAGCAGATTACCCCCGCCTTTTCGCACTTCCGTTTACGCTCGCTTGGCTATGTTGTTGCGCAAACCGGAATGCTATTTCAAATTCTATTTTCTGTTCCCCGCCATGAAACGCCGCTTTTAGAGCGAAACGTCGTTACTGTTTAAATGGTCTTTTCGCGCTGTTCCTGAGCACGCAAGGAATGAGCACTCGTATAATCGCGTAATTGTGTTACCTTTTCAAACGCGAATAATGTCAATAGAGGATCATGATATGCTAAGGTTCATTCACTTTTTCGGCATTCGTGGTCGTGGTGTCTCATTTATTATTGTACAATACTAATAAATGTTTTAAATGTAGTAATCTTTTATCATTAGGAATTAAACTAATCGGACAGCACAATATCCTTTTTTAAACATATTACGGATTTTTTCTAGTTCTGCTACTTTATGGACTTGATGAAGCGCATTGTGCATTTTGACACTGAATATTCGCATATCTGATGCAAACAGTAACAATAGCGTTTTGAACTTGTAAGGAACAATAAATCAAACAAATATCGAGCCGTCTATTTCTGAAAAGGTTATGGCTGTTTCCTTGCAAAAGTTCTGACACTGTCACTGTGAAAGACACCGACACCGTATCCGCTCCAATCTACATCACTGAAGGTTTCGCATCACTGATTCTCTCTCAAGCAACTGCGCTGACCATTGCCAGAAAGGCTATTTGTTTGAATTCCATCGCCATTCACAATTACAACCACGCCTCCTCCGCACACCTCAACCTGCGATGCGATAAGTCGTAACGTCCTCTTCGGCCACTATCACGTAGCTGATCGCATCCAATACTGCAACTACTAACAATCATAACATCCTGATAATCCTTCTAATGTTATAGTTACTACCACTAAATTTTCGTAATATTGTCACATTACCACAATTGACCTTACCATCTCCGACGATAGTTTACCCAACTCTCAGTGATGAAAAAGTTGGTCTAAACTCTCTCCAGTACAGAGTGTCTTTCACGTTTATTTTACCCTTCTTGACTTATAAACTGTTACTTCCGCAATGGCTCTACGTGAAGCTCAGCGATTTTTCTCTGGGAGAAGGGGGCTACAGGTATATGTGTCTAGCCGAGTGAATGTTTTCTTATTAATCAATTTAATTGAATTATGAAGGATTTTTCCATTGATGCTGAGTATAAAATGTATTAGTTGTTAACTAATAGTTAATATTTATCACGTACTTATAATCCGCATGACTCCCCCCCGTCCACCTTAGGGACGCCGCTGCCTAACTTCCATCGCCCGCATCGTCACCGTTCACACGCGCCGTCACTGTTTACACGTGCCGTCACCGTTCACACGCGCCGTAGCAGGTCACATGCACCGGAGGCAACCCCTCATGCTTCGTGAATCCGCCACCCTAATCGGAAGAATATCCACCGACGTAAAAGCGGCAACCTTCTCTCCGAGTCGACGATGACGGCGATGACGGGGCGTAAATCCGAGAGCGCGCTTCGCTGACGAGAGGCGACAGGGGGCGCTGGCGATAACAATACGAAATATCAAAAATTCATGCCGAAGAATACCGGCTGGCGACATAAAGCGAATGCTCAATCGTAAAATGTCGATGGTCTGTCGAGCGGTGGAGGAAAAGGCAGCAGCTAGCCAACGGTTATGGAAAGGTTGTAGCTGGAAGATGATAAAAATGGAGATGACAGAGTGGGGGAATATATATGGAGGAATATATTTAAAAGGGTGCGGAAGAAGCGTGAACTCTCAAACGGTGCAACCAACGTAAACCGCGTAGCAAAAATTATGCACGAGAGAACAATGAAGCCACGAAAAAAATAGAACGAATGTGAAAAAGCAATTTCAAGAAAGTTTGTGAAGATAGGAAATATCTTTTAATTAGGAATAAGCGGCGATAAGGGGCGGAACTGATGAGAATGGATGAAGCAAAAGGGGAGGTAGAAGGACAAAAACATTTAGAAACAGAAGAAAGCGTGAATATAACCCAATGCTGAGAAATAGATATAACGTTAAGCAATTTCTGACGACAACCGGAATGACCCCTACATGAACTAGGAGAAAGAAAAGCATAAAGTATAAGAGGAATACTTAGAAGTAGAGTGTAACACTGATATAACAGTGACAGAACAAAAAAGGGTGCGGGAATGCGGTGGGGGAATAAGAGTGTCGTGAGGAAAAAGAAGAAAACACAATACAGGTAAATCAAATAAAATGACCTGCGCCAAGTACTTGGAAGAAGGAGACTTATGAGGACCCAGGGAGCAGAGGTATTAACTCGAGAGCTTCATTTGGGCAGGAATGGCGGTGATACGGACTTGTCGGGTTGAAGATGCCGAGCAAATGTCAGAGAAGATTCTGGATGGATGACAAGGGTTCGGAAACAAACATGAACGAAATAAAGCGAAGATGCAACAAAAAAAGATAGAAAACTGTGAGAAACAGCCAGTAATGAGCAAAAATGATTACACGGATGGAAAGAGGAACAAGCAAGGGAAAAGAGAAATGCGCAGTAGTAAGTGCAAACAAACTGAAATAGGTCGAACAAGAAATAATGAGAATCATGACACATCTATCAAGAATATTATGAAGTAAATTTAATGTTGATAGATACAGTCACGAGAAGAAAGTTGGGGGACGTCGAATGTTTCCCATGAAATCGGACGAGAACGAGAGTTGGCCGAGAGTGGGACAGGTGTGAATGTCCAGCACAGAGCGGACGGAAGGAAGAAAACCCATGAAGGTCCTGGGCGTGGGGATATTGGCTGGAGACAAAAGACAGCGAGCGGGCGGGCGGACGGACAAGAACGAGGAGATGCCGAGAGTGGGACAGGTGTGAATGTCCACCACAGAGCAGACGGAAGGAAGAAAACCCATGAGGGTCCTGGGCGTGGGGATATTGGGCGGGGACAGAGACAGCAGGAGGGGGGGGCGGGCGGGCGGGAACGCGTTTTGGGAGGGGAATCGAGCTTCGTCGGGACGGCGCGGGCGAGCGAGCGACGGGCGAGCTTCCAGAATTTACGGTCGCTCGCAACGTAACGGGCGTTTTACGCGCGTTTTAGTGCGCGTGGGTGCCGCCGCGTGGCGCGGCGCTCCAGTCGCGGTCGGCCGGTGAGCGACAAATTTATGCTCGTGCCCTGATTTACGCCTTGCGCTCGCCCTTTTTTGATGCTGCGAGTTTTTCCCCTTCTCTCTTCTTCCCGTTCTGGTCATTCTCTTTCGATTCATTTTCTCCCTCTCTACTTTTGACTGTTTTTTCTTCTCTGGTAGGCCATTACATCTATTTGTGGCCAAACAGTCATTTTTTGTGATGTTTAATAAATAATCCCCGCTCTCATCTGCTATATCAGTGACATTATTGGTCTAAAGCTGTATTTAATGTACAAGAAACTGTATCTAATGTACATTGTACAAGAAAAACTCCTCCCTTATCTTCCCTGCCTCTCCACTTAGTCTATTTCATCTCTTTTACGAAATAGCTTATAGCATTTCTTAGGATATTTCAAAAGATAATTTACTTTAGTAGTACCTACATTAGTGAAACACGGTTGTTCGGTAGATGCATAATAATTTACGAGTTTTTCCTGGCATCATTTTTATATACTTCTTTAGATACACATATTTTCTGGTGATATTTCAAATGACAATACACGTGATTTAGAAGTGCCGCTAAATTAGAGGCATCTACATCTCATCAAATATTCTCTTTCTATCGTCCACTTGGAATATATCCAGTATTTTTTATAGAAGATTTTCTCTAAGACGTTGCTTCTGTCATGTATCAAAGGAATTGATAAACGTATCATCATTAAATTAACACAATATCCTAGCCCTAATCTCGCGCAATTGCATGGTCTCCGCTGGCGCGTGCTAGGTTGTGAAGATGTAAGAGAGGAATGGAGAACCATTAGTGATACATTAATGATTGGGGGAGAATGGAATAGTGATATTGCTGATGTGGGAAAATCGCGCGAGGTCCGTGGGCCTTTGAAGATGGTGCTTTCTGGCAATCCACTGGAAGAGATATCATGGAAATCACTGATCGAAGCAAATGGCTCTACAAATTCGATTGGGGAAGGTGCCACAAATCCACACATCTTAAACACAACATTAAATTTCTGGCAATTTCTGATTGAAAATAGGTAAATGAATATAAATGATCTTCCTAAGTTTTTATTTCTAATTTTATAAAGGTATTAATCCTTTTCTTTTTAATTTCAATGTCTGTACCCGCGGTTTCTCATTCACAAACACGATCGAGAAATAAGGTGTTGCCCCTATCCTGCCCGCTACATGTGTTGGTATAATATTTTTAACAAAATACTTGTCTGAAATCACTGGTATCCAAAAATTTCGATGAAGAGACGTGTTCTGTTGATGAACATTTGTGTTCCGTTGTATCAGAAACGTTTATTCATGTGACATTTTATCACAGTTAATAATCTTTTTTAACAATTCTCTCGTCGTTCACCGACTCGTCCCTCGTCACCGCAATCCTCCATCCTTTTTCTGTCTCCCGTTTCCCCTTTTTTTCACCATGTGTGTTCCACTGCGACGTCACCGTTCGTTAGACACCCTGCCTTCTTTCTCCCTTGCAGTGTCCGCACCGCCGCCGAGTCGAAATTCGGGCCCCGCGGAGCGGAGTCGCCCTGTCACCGCTCCGGGTCGTTGATTCATTCGCGGGCGAGCGTGACCGGTTCGGTTCCTCGGCACCCGCGCGCGTGCTCTAAATCCGCTTGACGTCGCGCCCGTAAAGCTGTCGCTGTAATTCATTTCTGCGCGCACAAGGAATCGCTGCGCCGAAGAGGAAGGATTTCGGTGACAACCCGGCTTCGGTACCAGCTTGCGCCGAAATGCGTTTCAGCCGGATTCGGAGCAGCGGTTCTACGACCTCCAAAATGGTCGGATGAAGAGCAGAAGTTTTTTATTTTCATTTTCCTGGAAATTTTGGGAATGTCGTACTCCATCAAGGCGAAAGTGAGAAAATTAAAATTCTTTCGTGACGAATGAGAGGCACCATAACTGCAACTTTCGGAAAACTGCAATGAAATCAAGTTTTTATCTGCATTCTCCGTTCTAAACTTTTAGAAATGTCATAATCTTTCGAAAGAATTTTTAAGAAATGTTACGCTAGGTAGATCGTCACAATAATCGTCAGCATAGTTCTAGGTGTTCTTTTCAATGCTGTTGTGCAGTACAGTCTCTTTCTGATGGATTGTCCGAAATAAGCGAATGACATTGCAACATTGCATTTCATATGTAAGATGTTTTCGAAAATTGTGTTATAAAAATCGATTTCAATATTTCTCTCAGATCTTCACAGTTACCAAATTAGAGTTAATTTCGTTTTTGTAAACCAAAATTTTGAAATTCAGTTTCAGAAGTTTCCAGAAAAAAATCTGCGATTTCATCTACGTAATAATTATGTTTTCTTGATATTCAGAGTGAAGCAATTTGTTTCCAAATTTCTTAACTATCAACGAATTAAAATTGAAATTGAATTATCTTTGTTGAATGTTTCCTCCGAACGTACGATTTGCTTGAAAATCAATTCATTGAACAAAAAATGCTTCAGTGTTTCAAATTATACCGTGCATAAGAAGAAATGGCGTGCATGAGAAGAAATAGCCTTTAAGCAGCAAAAGTAACATTGGTCTTTTTTGCAAAACGTTACTGAGGCAGACGAAAATAAAACGATTTTTCTCAACTCCCATTTCTTAGGTGGTCGAGTGCGAATAGAAAAACGAATATTTAGCGGAGGCGCCATAAACCGCCGGCGTGGGCCGGTAAGCGGGACGGGTGCGTTGAGATAGGTCCCCGGGGCTTTGTAATCCGAAACCCCAATCCCCTCAGAGCTCTCTCCGCGCGAGCGGGCCCAGTGAAGCAAGGGGGAGGGGAAGGGTGAAGGGGGAAGGGGGAGAGGCCTTCTGCGCTGCTCTCGCCCGGGGCAGCAGTACGCTACGGAAACTGCGCGGACACCGCTAAGTCGCCGCCGGTGCTCCTACGTGCTTCTGCTGCTGCCACAGCCGCCACCGTCGCAGCCTCCACTTCCGCTATCACCGCCCCCTCGTTCCTCCCACTCCCGCTCCTACAGCCGCCGCCTCCACTGCCGCTATCATCGCCCCCCTTGTCTCCGCTACCGTTCCTGCAGCTGCCACTGCCGCCCCCGCCACTTCAGCCGCCTCCACTTCCGTTATCACCACCCCCGTATTTGCCCCTATTCCTGCCCCTGCAGCCACCACCGCCGTCATCGCCAACACCGCCTCCACCGCTGCCTTCGGCCCCGCCCCTGCCACAACTTCAGCCACGGTGTTCATTATAGCCCGCAATTGCGGATCTGGTAACGTGGTCGTTTAGAAGTTGCCACGGGGATGTAAAGTGTGCTGGTGCCGCACGTCCCTTAGTCGAATGAAACGCAATGTTTAGTAGATAGTAGGAGCCACTTGAGAGGGTAATAATTATCTTCATCAAACGCATTCATTGAGTTTGAGTGCTTATTCAGAAACGAAGTATATCGAATTGTTTGCAAATATTGTCTAAACGTGTTTTACTCATCTTTCCCAGGACATGTTAAGCAAACTGAACAGTTCATTAACTCTTCCAAATCTACGTTGAATTCGAAGTTGAAATATTTTCCAATTTCTTCATTAGCTTCACCGTAAGCCGTTCAAAGAAACAATGTAAATGCATTTTGAAAATAGAGAAAGATCACGCTACCGTGTAGTAATACTCCGAATATAAATATGTAAAAAATAAAATTATATACAAATTTGACGAATTATATGCAGTCACTGAACTTATTTAAAAACATTTATTTGCTAACTGAAACCTCAAACTCTCAGGCTTTCCTGCGGTACGCACTAAACGAAGGCTGCTTTCGATAGATCCATTGAAACTCGATCAACTCGAATAATAAAACAAAATAACGCAAAAACGATGTCAGATAAAGATTCATTCTTCTAATTTTAAGTTATTAATATTTTGTGTATCTACTATAAAATTGGAAAATAAGTGAAAACGCAATTAGGGCACACTCCCTTTCATTTCAAGAAAAATGAAAGGAATTTTTTTTAGTAGAAAGCTCAGCCGTTCTAAACAAAAACTCTTTCTTTTAAATATTTAGATTGATTTGTTCCCAATAAAGAAGAGAAATCTCCTTTAAATGTTGAATATTGTAGTTGTTACAGAACTATCAGTTCTATATTCTGACAAATATTTTATCAAACTCGGAGTAATCAAATAATTATTGGCGAATTTAAACACAACACATAAAGCACAAAATTAGACTTTCCTGAACAAGACTCATTTTAAATAGTAAGACATGCCTAGACATTATTAGCACAAAGATACTAAGAACTAATCTAATGCACCTTTGGGATTATAGTTGTTGATTGAAACACATCAAATCAAGTGGACATATAATGTTATTAAAACAATATAAAATTCCAGATGACAATAGAGTGTTCAGAATGGTTTATTATTTTTATTTTTAGGTAATTAATAGTATGAATAAAGAATTTGAAATCATTGTTTCTGAATTTTAAAGAAATATTTTCGAGCTATTCAACTCTGTCAAATTTTGACATGCGATGTTTCTTAAATATTCGATTGAATGGTAGAACTGCAATTCAGTATAATCCTGTTTATTTGATTACCGTACCGACGTACGTAAACGCACGTAATCTGCTTTCTCCGTGAACCACGACTTCCCAACCGCTCTCCGATATTCAGCTAGAGATTCACTCCTACGGTCCGCGTCGCAGCCATGACGTCACCATTCTTCATCACCCCAGCAGCCACCTCACTTCGCTTCAGCCTCGCTTTCTTTATTCTGCTCTCTTCTGTCTCCGTCGACGCAACCGTCCGCTCGCCCCCTAACTTCGCTCGTTCCCGCAAATTTCATTGCTCCGCGCCCCGCTGACCTCGGCCCGTTGGGACCCATCTTCTCCACCGGCCGATCGCCCTTCGCCCCCGCCCCCGCCCCGCCCCGCACCCGCCACGCCCCTCCCCGCCCCGCACCCGCCCGCCCCGCCCCGCACCCGCCCCGCACCCGCCCCGCACCCGCCCCGCACCCGCCCCGCACCCGCCCCTCCCGCACCACCACCCCCCCCCCCACCCGCACCGCCCCTACCCCGCACCGCCCGCCCCGGCCGGCGACGCAGGACGCCTAATCAGGCTGTAATCAGGCGGAGCGGTGGCGGCTGCAGCGGGCCAGGAGCGAGTCTCGGGCGAAGTGGGGTTCAGGGAAGGTTTCGATGCTGACCTTCGTCAGAGGGACCGAGTCGGAGAGAGGACGGTATGCTGGAGGACAGTGAAATGCAAGATGTAGGATCTCAACAAGCGCGGTATAGCGAGAGGCATTATGGTGTTTATACGAGAGAATGAAATGAGAATAAGCCACTGCGTGCGACCGTTTTGAATCCTGCCAAATAGTAGTTTAGTATAAGCTAAAATTCATCTGAAGCACGGCAGGTCGGAAGTGACGCCAAATGAAGGAAGTACTGTTGACCTACATAGTCATAGTTTTTAACACATTTTCTCTCTTCTTCTTCTTCTTCTTCTTCTAAATGTTCCAATTCATCCAAAAAGTGGAAAGCCTAAATAAGATGTTTATATCAGAATGTGTTTAGAATATAAGAGAAAGTAAATTAATTTGTTGAAAAACAAGCAAACGATTTGTTAAAAAACAAATAATTTCTAATGAAGCTTCCTGAAATGAATTTAACACCAGTGTTAGAGTACGTACGCAAATAAACCTTAGACGATTATGAAGTCCTACGTTTGAATCCCGACCATGGCAATTTTGCAACACCGCTTTATCTCAGAATAAGTCAATACAACTGCATAAAGAGGTTTTCTTGGATTGGTAATTTCCATAGTTTTCACTGATCAATTTTAGGCGTATTTCGAAGAAGCATCTTCAACATCGGGCCATGGGAAATTCCATTCTTCTAATTCCTATAGTCCATTTTCAGTTATCTCCAAAGACATCGGCAGTTTTGCGAATACAGGGATGCCAGGTATAGATAAAATAGTAGCGATGGTCATAGAAAATTGCACCATACAAGATTTAAGAACTGTTTACCCAATTAGTCTTAAATATTTTTGTGGGCACTTATTATGATTACTGCTCTTTACGCTAGTAGGAAACTATAAACTGAATATGAGGCTTTGTGTAGAATATTACAATATTATAAATATATGTAATAATAATAATAACAATAATAATAATAATAATAATAATAATAATAATAATAATAATAATCAGGTGAACGGATAAGTACGGGTATATTAAAATAAAGCAGGCGATATAATTATTAAGCATTGTGAATAATGTTCCATTCGCCTTTTCGCACCAAGACGAGCAGTTGGAAGATAATGCAAAACAATGTTGTAACCCCATCTCTTCGTCGAGGGTCAATCTCGTGGACATGACGTGCTAATTATCAGGACTCTGGGCCAACCGAACAGTTCCTCTTACGCGACCTGCCTGAACACGCCCTCGCTTAACGCTGCCATTACGGGAATCGATTGTTTCAACGTGCCTTTCACTGCCTCTATTAACAGGCATTGCCACATAAAGAGGGAAATTACGTTTTGAATACCAATGGTCTGGGCATATAGACAAGACGCAGGTCAAGGTTACCTACGTATTCACATAATCAGAATCCACTTATACATTTTAACATATATTTCATTAAACCTATCATTTCGAAGTGTAGATGGAGACCAAAAAACCACCAATTATATTTCATTTTTATGTAGTGTTCAGTTATTTTGGAAGATGAAAATCATTTATATTGCTTATGACGTACATTTTTTTCAAAATATGGTGCAATTTGGCACAAGCTTTAGAATTAGAGTTATTACAGCGTGATGGACGGTGAGTAAAAGAATAGAAACATTTTCATACAAAAACGGCCAATTCAGAATAAATAAAGAATATTCTGAATACAAGGCCACGATCACCATCAACGCCACGATCACCATCAACGCCACGATCACCATCAACGCCACGATCACCATCAACGCCACGATCACCATCAACGCCACGATCACCATCAACGCCACGATGACCATCAACGCTACGAAGACCATCAACGCCACGATGACTGTCAACGCCACGATGGCCATCAACACCACGATGGCCATCAACACCATCACCCCCATCTGCGGCAGCGGCATAGTCCCAGCACCTGGCCAATACGCGACATCATTTCCCCATTTATGAAACTGCTCCAACCGCTCGAACGGCTATCGGAGAATCGACCAGCGAGCAAGCGCGACCGAACGCACGGGCTCACTAGCGCGCCACTTCGGTCGGCACTTTTTCCTTTAGCACGATCACACGAAAATTGTGGCAACGATCGCGTTCGTGAGGGTAATCGAGAGAATTAAAAATCCAAAACGTAAGCACAATAAAACACGACTCGCTATCACATGCACGTTTGCACGGCCAAGCAACGGCTGTCGATTGTTTAAAGACTTTTAAAGCGAGAACTATTTCAAAACTCTGTGTCAACACGACAGTATTCTATGATGGAATCACACAAGACGTCAAAGAACACTGACACTGGAATATACAAGTGCGACAAATAAAAATATTTACATGATTGCAGATAAGACTATCAATTGGAATCAAGTTTACGAATACCATTACAAATAGTGAAATGTACAGGTAACCTACTGAAAATATTTTTAAAAAAACATCTAGGGCTCCAGCAAACTTTACTCCCATGGGGCCGAATGAGTTTACACAAAGTATGACAATGCAATGCCTCTGACCTGAAGGTCCTATGGTTCGATTGCCGACGTGGCAGGATTTTCGACACCAGCTACATAGCTACGTTGAATTGAGCCTCAGTCCGGAGAATAATTCTAGTGACCGGTTGCTCTGATAAGTAATTTTCAGTGACTTCTCCTTTCAACTCCAGGCGAATGTCGGAGAAGTACCCTAAACAAATGGATCACAGGCCGCGCACGATCTTACCTTCGTCTTTTTTGTCTTGAAGTCATCCCTATCTTAAACACACACAAACACACTTTCATGCTACCACATAAGCCGTGAGTCCAGTCAGAAGTTAAGAGCTTGGTCGGGCTCGGGCGTTGCCCCATTAGTGGGGGATACATGGACGGAAAAAAGAGTAAAGAAACTTGTAGGTTGGCTCCGGATCTCACCATCCAGTGGTAAAAGGAAACAAAACACCTTCCGCGATAAAAATTGGAATTACATTTAAGGGGCTAATGATAGGGTCAAGAAATAATCAATCTTATATGGTATTATGGATATGGATTTATATGGTATACATCTTCGATTTTCGTAATCCTGCCAGTGCCCCTATACATCGTACTCGCGGGCTAGTTCATTCATTCATTGATGTTTCCGAGCACGCCAACCGCTTTGGCCA
The DNA here is from genome assembly GCA_031308135.1 of Acheta domesticus. Classification (NCBI taxonomy): domain Eukaryota; kingdom Metazoa; phylum Arthropoda; class Insecta; order Orthoptera; family Gryllidae; genus Acheta; species Acheta domesticus. The sequence goes on along the minus strand of JAHLJT010004567.1, from coordinate 112,174,599 downwards.
TTAGTAGTCTTTGTATAGTGAATGTTTTAACCCGGGAGGTGGCAGTGTTTTTGTCCTCTCGATGGCGAAATCCGGTGACGGTCTTCCGTCGCCACGTGTGGGCTTTCCCCTTCTGGTATCCCCCAGCAAGGCATGATCCCAGTCACTACAAGCTACAAATTCGCGATTTGTCTTGCACCAAGGTGTGTATACTTTGATTTAAACATAGACGCAATTCAAGGTCACGGGCTGGAAGGAGAGGGGAACACTGTCATCCAATTGAGAGCTTCGTTAGGACCTACATTTTTATATTGGAGCTCCCGATTGGATTACAATGTCCTCCTTTCTCTCCAGCACGTGACCTTGAAGTGCATCTATGTTTAAATTGGAGTGTAGTAGTTTAGTGCAAGTTAACGTATGTCTTGCAACAAAGCTGTGTGGTAGTGTAGTGCAAGTATATTTATGTTTGTAAGAGAGCGAAGAGACCAAGCTGGCTGAAGGAATGACTGCGCGCTGTCCGTGAAACATTCTTTGTTATACCGCGGCGGCATTCGTCTGACACTGATCAAAGGCACCACGGAAAATTGCAGATCAGAACAACCTCAGAGCAACAGAATATCCTCCATCGTCGGGTCTTGAACTGTAGCATATCGTTGCCCCAATGTAACAAGGTTGTATGTCAAGAAAATTGAAAAAATGAGTTATTAATGCTTTAGGATTCTTTGAAGTTAGATCTAGTTTATAATGTGATCAAAAGATGGCAGCGCTCTCTAGATCGAACAAAATACGCGTTATTTAAAAGTTCTATGTACAAATTCTCCTTCTCTTTGAGTTACAAAGTTGTATGTGAACATAGAACCACGTGTTTTCAGAGCTCAGATGTGAATTGAGTTACTAGGTTGTATGCTACTACCTACACCTTTGTAATACGGAAGTTTTCTGAAGTGAAATGTTTTGCTCCCTCGATTTAATGGATTCAGAAAAGGAAGAAAGTGTTAATGGGCTTAACAGCAGTGAACACAATAATTCTATACAATCTGAAGACAATCCTGTTGATGTAACTACTAAAGAAATTTCCATCAGGTAAATATACATCGTCCTATGAATTTAAAAGGTATATTACGAAATTGATGCTTATTAGTAATACGGTTTCACCTTCAAATTTGTTATGCAGAATATATTTATTGGTCAATTATTTTCAAACTATTATATGTAATGTGATATCTGTTCATATCAAATGAATTTAGTGCCTATGTTTATCAATTTGTAAACATTTTTGTCTTAGGTATGGTGAGAATATTCAAATAAAATCAGGAAAATTGGATCAAAATCTTGAAGGAATCTCTGAAAGGTAAGAAATTAAGCTATCTAGTTTGTTAATTACATCATGCATATTAGTGTATTATGGTGTAGCATTGTGTTATTATGAAGCAACATTTTAAAAATTAAATTCATTATGTACAAACCCAGTAAATCATGTTGTATTATTGTGTCTTTAAAGAATTTAATAACAGTTAAATTTATTTTCATTTTTTCTATAGGAGTATGTATAATGAAAGTATTGAAGAGGAGTATTGTAATCCCATCATCATTGCTATTAGTACCGAAGCAGCCACTCCAAGTGTACTGCCAAATAATGCACCAGCCGTCATCAACAACCCAGACAATCAGATAACTCCTGAAGATATTTTAATTGAATGCTTGCAAGAGCCTGTGCAGTATCATGAGCCCGAGCAAATAGGAGAGAATAGTAAGCGGGTAAGTAGGAAGAGGAGCAGAAATGTTTTGGACTGGAAATGCAATACGAGGAAGGCCCTTCGCCAAGCTGGTCAAAGCTATGTCTCAGTACGAAATAAAATAGTTCCAGCTAAAGCAGTGCAAACTACAAAAAACTGCTTAGCAAAGTGCAAATTTCAATGCAAAGTCATTACGGATGGTGAAAGAACACACATTTTTTCAACATTCTACCAACTCAATTCTGAAGAAAAAAGACTTTTCCTTCTTAACACAACAGATAGAGTCAACCCAGAAAATAGGCGTAGTGGAAAGACAAAGGAAAATTCAAGGCGCAAGTACACATTTTTATATCATTTTAGTGTTAATGGAAATATAATTCAAGTGTGTAAAGATTTCTACTTGGGTACCCTCAATATAAGCCAGAGGCCAGTATATAATGTTCACATAAGTAAAGATCCTGTTTCAGGAACACCTGGAATTTCAAAACAGGGTAGCCATACAAAAAGAGCTGTTTCTGAAGATATGAAACTGGCAGTTAGGCAACATATAGATTCTTTTCCGCGAGTAGAATCCCACTTTTGCAGGAGCAGCTCAACTAGGGAATACTTAGAGTCTGGTTTGACTATTGCAGAAATGTATAGGCTATACGTAGAAGAGAAGGAAACAAAAAGGAACCATTTGTGAAAGAATGTATATACAGGCAAATCTTTGTCAGTGAATACAATTTATTCTTTCACAAACCAAAGAAAGATCGTTGTGATCTTTGTGAAGAGGCAAATATCAATAAAATTGAAAATAGATTGTCAGAAGAAGCGACAGATTCTTTGAAGAGGCATCTGATAGAGAAATCAGCAGCAAGAGAAGAGAGAAACAATGATCGAGAAAACAAATCACCTGTGCTGTGTTTCGATTTACAGAATGTTATATCCTGTCCAAAAGCAGAAATTAGTTCATTTTTTTACCACAGTAAGCTAAATGTGTACAATCTCACTGCGCATTTCTCTGTAACAGGTCAAGTATATTGTTGCCTGTGGAATGAAAGCATGATGGGCAGAACTGGCAATGACATAGCAAGTGCACTTCATAAAATTTTGAAAGCAGTGATAAATGACAATCCTGACATAACAGAATTGATACTTTGGTGTGATTCTTGTGTTCCCCAAAACAGAAATTCCATTATGTCATTTGCCATAATGCATTTCTTGGAACAGCATCCTTGTATACAGAACATTGTAATGAAATTTTCTACTCCAGGCCATTCTTCTGTGCAAGAAATTGATGCTGTGCATAGCTGTATTGAAAGATGCCTATCTAAAAGGGAGTTCTATTCCCCACTTTCCTTGCTGCGCCTGCTGTTGTCTGCATGTAAACGAAAACCGTATAAAATAATGCAGATGCAACCCCATGACTTCTATGATTTTCAAGCATGCTCAAAACTTTTCAATTATAAACAAGTTCCATTCACAAAAGTGACAACCCTGGTGTTTTCCCAATCTCTCACTTGCTTACAGTGGAAGCAGAATCACAGTGAGAAAAATTATTTTAAAATAAATTTAAAATATTTGACAATGGTTTCTAGAAAATCTGCTGAATTTGGAATTATTCCAAAACCGAAAGCAGCGAAATTGGTGACAACAATGGCAGAAAATAAGATAAAGTCATACAAGGCAATGATGAAATTTATGCCTGAGGTTGACAGATCTTTCTTTGATAATCTGATAAAATGCAGAACCCAAAAGATAGCATCAAAGAGAAAACTGTCCTAACTAGGTGGTATAAATAGCTTGCTATTTGTTTTCAATCATTGTTCAGTTAAATCTATTTTCAATTATTCTCATTGAAATTATGATGATTATCTCATTATGATGATTGTGTTTTTTCTGTGCTCAAATTTATTCTTCAGATTAATTAAAAATTATATTTAATGTGTTCACTGTGTTATTTCTTTCACCCCACTGTCCATTTACATCCTTGCCTCTTCTGTGTTACGGTGTCGGTAATGTATGATTTTAGAAAGTGTTCCTGAATTCTTTTCTATCTTCTGCATCATATTTTATTGATGTGTGCTTGTGTCTGCTTCATATATTGTTGTGTATCTTCCTCGACTTCTTTTATCCACTTATTTCAAATATTATTATTATTATGTTAATATTTTTCTCTCTTATATAACATCGTGGTTTGAAATTTACCAACATAAATGTTTTGATGTTTCTCATAATAAGTGCACACAAAATAAATATGATGCTTTTTCTTGAAAGAAAATTGAAAGTATTAAACCAATTTTTAATATCAAATGCTAACTATTTTTAATAAAAATATATATTCCAAACCTATCCCCTGTAATCCACTGTTTTACTACTGTTTTTAGAAGTGAAATGCGTACATACAACTTTGTTGCATCAAATATACTAGATCTTAAGTATTACAAAGTCCAATGTAAAAAATAATGTTTAATAACTTGCTTGAAAAGGATGTTATTGAAAAAAGAATGTTGCATTTGATCTCTATTTTCACCAAAGTTTCATAATAAGTACCAAAGTTCATGAAGATCTGTCTCAGAAAAGATATAATTATGCTCAAAACTTTGATGGCCTGTTTCTCACAAGTAGCTTTGCATCACATACAACCTTGTAATATTGAGCCAGCGATATTCCGATCAGAGTTGCTGCAGAGGCAGCAGTATTGTGGTTCTGAGCTCAACAATTGAGCTAAGTTACTTAGCCAATGTCAGCAAGTTTGAGATTGCAAAACAGACATCATCTATAAAGGAAACGGTCTATGGTAAAAGAAGTGATACTGATCTAGAGAATTGATTCCCCAGAATCAACGAATCAACCACAAACATGCACTACAGTGGTGCTTTCATAACACTTTATGCCAGTCAGAGTGTATATTTTTAATTATGTGTCGCAAAAATCCACTAAAACGGCGTACATGTGGTTTCTGAAAGGCCCTTTGTTATTTATAATTAAGTACATTTCCTAGGCCAAATTATTGTGATAAAACATTCGTTGCTATTTCAGAAATATTTCGGCCGTAGTTATTGCAAATAATGAAAACGGTAAAAAATTAAGCGAATCATTATCATAACAGACAGCTAAATTCAACAGGACGTTTCCAAATTCATCCATTCTTCAACGCTAAAATCAATCATTGCTACGTGTACATGCACACAATAGGCAGAAGGAAGAAAAAAAGACATCATAGGAACAATAATTATTTTGTAAAATGAATGGGGTTCTTCACTACAGGTATGGAGATTTGATGGATTATATTTGTCACTCTCTGTAACAAATGCCACGCTTAGATTTGCATTTAAAAGGATTAAGCGTTTGCTTTCAAACTGCAGTATGGAGAAAAGATAATCACCATTTTGAACTGAAATTTCACAATTGAAATCGAAACTCAGAGTATACACATGATGATATCTAAAAATGAGGGCGCGTTATGTATAAGAGTGGAAGTTAGAGTTAGTTCTTAATATTATTTCACTTTTGATGTTTTTTTAATTTTTTTGACGGTAGCATTAAACTCACATGAATATTTTCCTTTGAATTAAAAAAAATGATCATAAGATGTTAAAACCAAGAAAATTAACGTTAATGTTAAAGTTTATTTAATCCTGTAATTTAACCCATAAATCGGCTCAATCGAAAAAAATTCATTGGAAATGTTTATTACTATACGCTGATACTCGAATTATCAGTAAACTTTCGTCCAAAAGTAGCTCCTTTTTTTTAAATCAAATATCCCGCAATTCAGACACAGTGTATTTTCCATTTAATAAAATCCTCAAAAGTGAATCGCGTGTTTAATAAATCATTTAAAAACTTTCCTTCGTTTCTCTTGGAATTATTAAACAGCCTCAAAATACGACGAGGTAATATCGCTCAAACGGTCTATTTAAAAAGTTTCACGAAACAACCGGCAGACGAGAGGTCGAAAAAACCGCTGAACAAGAACATCTATTTAAACAGAACACGCCGTTCCCTTCTCCGCAAATGAGAAATAAGAAGCAGCACGCTCTCTGTACGAGCGTGTTGGAAAGAGTGGGGTTCTCTCGTGCGGTAGCACTAGCGAAATTGTTTCCGCAAAAATTAGCTGCTCCTGCCGCCGCGGCCGTAGCTGTTGCAGCAACTTGGCTGCGTGTGCGGGTCGTATCGGCCGGGGGGTGGGGGCTTTCAACGCCGCCGATGGCACTTCGCAGCCGCTCTGAGAGCTTCGCGGAGTTTTTGCGGAACGAGCAGCGAGGTAATAAGCCGAGCGTACGGTGAACCCCCCCGTTCACCGGGAGAGAGTGCGATGTGGAGTGATAGGATAGGATGAGGGGAAAATTAGTTGGGAAAGGTTAGGTTAGGAAAACAGGAATATAGAAAAGGAGAATGGAAGGGGGGAATCTTCTTGAGTTGCGCTAGAGAGCATTGAAAGAAAGCAGTGGTGAACTGGAACACAACAGTGAGGACTGACAATATGTGTGGAAGAGAAACAGCTCAATTGGTAGTTACTATGTTGGCGAGATTGCGATTAGTTGAAGTGCGCTAGAATGCACGGGAGAATGAATTGGGAGTGGTCAGATGAGAACTTGGAAGTACACGTTCGCAAGATGTGAAATGGGTAATTGGGTGAGAGAGAATTGACATAAATCTATGTTCAAATACTCTAAAAAGACAATGAATTCATTTTAAAATGTTTGCGTGATGGGATTAAAAACAGAGATGAGCAAAGACAGTGAATAAGGATTTAATGGAGGGATGGCAGAGATCCAAATGTTTTGAGCAGAGATTAATGAAGTTCCTTATTCTTCAGCGAGAAGAATACCAAGTGAACCAGGTGAGGAGAGGAGTCGTGGATGCACTGAGATGGAGAGGGCAATAGGTTGATTTGGAAGACGATTCATTTTGGTAAAGCTCAGGTTAAGTTAAGAAGAATACGGAAAGGGGTCGTGATTAACAAAGACAAGGGTCTTCTTAGGGAGGGATCCATATAAAAAAGCTTACCAGCAGAAGTGTTCAAATACTGAAATATAAAAGGCAATGAGCGGTGAGAGACGTGATGAGAGAGTGACGTGGTGAAAGAGCGGCAGTGGTCATAGAGTTACGTGTTTATAGTGGCATGGTGACATAGTGACAGAATGTCATCGTTACAAAAATGCCATGGTGTCAGGAACATGGTGACAGGGTAAAGTGGTGACGGGGTAACGTAGTGACAATGACAAGACGCCAGAGTGACATTGTAGAATAGTGACGTGGTGAGAGTGTGACGTGTTTGGGGGAAGCCAATAAGAACAGGACAGGAAACAAGAACTGCGAAGTGAAATCAGAGGAGTGTCAATAAGCCGATTGGCTGCACAATTTGTTTCAAGGGGAGATCACATAAGAAAGCGGCTTACTTGCCCGAGTCGGGGAACTAGAGCAATAAAAACAAATTGTATGGCCACTAGACTGCCCAAAATACCTTGTAAGAAACACACGGATAACATCGCCACTCAGAAGCAAATTGGCCTAGAAATATACTGAAGAAATTTTGATTTTCTTACAAACAGCTGAATTACAAGGAAAATGGATATGTAGTTTTCCAAAACAAAAATGATAATGTAAAAACACTGTTTCTTTCGAAGCTAAATTGACGAACTAGAACGATCTTGTTCATAATAATCTAAGTATTTTCGGTTATACGTGGTTGCAATAGACTTATGGACAGCCATATGAGATGTTGATTTGACTTAAACGGTAATGCAGCAATGGTGGAATAAATAGCAAGAAAAACAATCCAATCCCGATAAAACCTGTCACAAATCCGGATATTATTCACAACAAATCCCGTATAGATCGGACTGGTATTTAAAAATCTCTTTTCCAGAGGTGGTAGGCAAGTGGTTTTTTCCCTACTCTACAGATCGCACTAAATGAGAAAGTAATAGAATATTTCCCGTGGTTAATTATAATATTTACCAAAGGGTTTAAAGGAATTGAAAAGAAAAATCTCACAAAAATCTGTCACTTCATTCTCGCCAGAAAATGCACATGAACAATCATCTCCATGAAGTGGTGCGCTGCGACGTACCAACTGTGTCTCGTATCGAACAGTAAATCACAGATACCATCGGGACACGCGCCTTCAGCCACAATGAAAGTGTTGCCATTAGCCTTTGACTTCCCGGCGCCGAGTCCCCGGAGGAGGGAAGGAGCTGTCAGGCGAAAGAAGCGCGCAAAGGGCCAGGGGCGCACGTGCGTGAGAGGGAGGGAGACGGGATGAGGGAGGGAGAGCGGTCACACGACAGCGCGTCGATCCCTCGATTTGTCGCCTGTTTGCTCGCGCCTGTGATTTTATAGCCCGACGGCGACGCGCCACCCCTGCTCCGGGTGTCCCCAGATGTCGGGTGGGGGGGGGAGAGGAGAGGAGGTTTGAGATGAGGGAGAGGGGGAATGTGGGGCAACAAGATCCTCAGAATGGCACCCCAGCTGCTGTATTCTTAAGAAACACAATAAAATAATTACTTATTAGAATAAGTTAGAATTACTTATTAGAATTAGCATTATAAAATTATTATTATTATTTTTCCTCTATATCACGACTTAAGATGTTGAGTCGGCTAAATATAAAATCTACTCTACGTTGCAACCAGCTACCTAAGGAGAAGATATAGGGGCTGTTGGTGCCTCTACAATACTTTGCGCAAAATGTGGGCTGTTCCAAATAAAGCGTCTTCCCCAGTCTTTTACCTGGGATTATTATTAGTATTATTATTATTTATTATTATTAATCATTATTATCATTATTATTATCCTTATGATCATTATTATTATTATTATTCCACTACATCACGACTAAAGATGTTATGAGTCGGCTGAATATAAAATCTACTCCTGGTAACCTGGCTTTCTACGGAGCAGATCTAGGGACTATGGGTGCCTCTATAATACTCTGGCACAAAATATGGGCTGTTCCAAATAAAGCAATTTGTTGGCACTTCCCAGTTCTTTGAATTACCTGGGAGTTTAGCCAAGTTCTTACTTAAATTTTGGAAACAAATCACAAATCCCGAGTTCCGATGACTATCGGTACGACCTCTGCTTTTACGCCCCACATTCCGCTGTTGAAAATCCACCACAGTCGAGGCTAGAAACCCAGGACCACTCAGAGTCACTGGAGAAACAACAGTTGTTAGCCAATAACAATTAAGCACAAGAATCTACGTTATAATCCTTGAATAACTGATCAAAACGGACGAATAATATATAATCGTGCAGAACATTTGAAGAGAAATTGCCGTCAATTTCACTTGGCACTAATTATCAGAAATTAAAGATATTCCCACTCTCACAATTATGTTCCTCGTAATAGTGGTGTGTTCTTCGTAAAATAACCACTATTTCCAGGACGAGGACGCCTTTCGTACAATATTCTCTCAAATGTTTGAACAGTTATGAAAATGAAAAATGACCTGCAATTAATGTCAACAATATACTATTTCTGTGAAATGCTCTCGTAACAAAAACCACAATGCATTTCAAGAAAAGGTCAGAGTATTTTCAGTTCAAAACTTTTCGATTATTGAAGTGTTTGAAGCCTGGGGATTTTCGCCGAATAGATTTGGGATACGAGCTTTAACGATTTGTCAAAATGTCAGAAGATGGCAGTTAACTGAATGCCTCAATGGATGTTAATGCGACAGTACGATGGATGTACATGCGATGTAAGTGTATTTCATTTATCATTCCTAGTGTACAATCTTCATCTCAATAAAATCAACACATTGGAAAATTTCTTTCACGAAGATTTGCATTTTATCAAAAAACATTTTAAAGACATATGTTGAAAATAATATGTAATAACATGTGATTATGCATAATATTCATAATTAACTAGTAGTGCTACAGAATGGCGCAGTCTTTCCCACATTAGTTTTCTATTTCCTTTGGTCTCGGCTAGCTATTCGAACTTGACACATACTCTTGCTAGTTGTCGTCTACAGCCACCCAAACTAAATTTTTTGACATTTTTTCTTAATTTTTCGATTTCCTAAGAGTAGAAAGAAAATATTATTTTAAGAATATTAAAAAACATTAAAACCTTCTCCTAAACGGCAATTTTCTTTGCAAGATTCAGAGCTTTATTTAAGAAAATGGTGTACTAGCGCTACTGTAAATGCAAAAATTGAAGCTCTTTTCACAGGAATCTTTTGTGATTGCGAAAAACCTCATTTAAATTCATTTAAAGCACATTAACTCACAAATACGAATAGTTATTACAAATTGCTGGAAATGTGAATATTACCGGTGTGAGAAATTTAAAAAAGAATTACATCTTTGTAATTTTAGAAAAAACAAAAAATACACCAAATCGGTTTTAAGTCATATTAAAGAGGGTAATTACCATTATGCATTCAAAAAGTTTGAAAAAATTGGAGCCATTTTTGAGAAAATGGCAGAGCGTTTCGGAAAATGCGAAATTTTGAGCTAGTTTTCAGAGAAAAACGTTTGAGTTTTTGAGAAACTTTGTGACAGTGTGTATTTATTTACAAAAGTAACATAAGTAAAGAAATATACAAATACTGATTAAACCCTGGCAACCTTACTCTTCCCTTCAGCCGCGAAAACCCCGCGACCGTCCCTAGGCCTACAGCCTAGTGTCACTGCTCTAAAGCAGGTAACAACGCGTGATGCGATGCTATCGGACGTTACGTCCCCGGTAACCAATGTACCTACATGGCCTGGCACCCAACCGGTCTCCGCCCCGGAAACCACGTGCTTGAGTGTACTGAAGATCCCACTCATCCCTTCGGCTAACAACTTAGCTCTACGAATCACCGCGAGCGCAGACGACGCCGGCCTTGTATACACCCACGTCTTCCCCACCTGGCGCCATGCTGTCGGCGTCCCCAGGCGCGATGGCTAGCCAATTCCAGGGGTCTTGCACAATCGTCCAGGACTCGCCACTTGCCTTTCTCAACAGTTATGTTTGCGTGAGGTTTTTCCTGGTGCAGCCACCTTCTGGCGTCCCTTTATTTTTAGCTCATTTGTGCCCTTACACCACAGCTTCCGGCTTAGGGCATGCCGCCCCTTGAAAGCGTTGCCACGACGCCAGAGTATATTGACTCCATATATACGTACGTATGCAGGAAAATAAAAAGAGAAAGAAACGAAGAGAGAAGAAGAAACGCATACAGGAGAAGAGAGAAGGACAAAGAGAAGAAGGAGAACGAAAGACAAAGGGAGAAGAAGAAAACACAAAGAGAGAAGTGAGAAAGCCATAAAGAAAGAAAGAAAACAGAGTAAGAAAAGGCAGAAAGTGAGAAGGAGATGGAACTGAGACGGACACGAAGTGGAGGGGGTGACGAAGCACCCAGAGCATGGGTGGCGGTGTAAGGGGGCGCGAGGTCGTCAAAGGCGCTGCTGGGGCCGACGCGACGCGCGCTCATCACACACGCGCGTGATTTGCGACGCGACCGCCGCGCAGTTTATGGCGTCGGCCCGTAGCGATTGCACCCTCGGCCGTCGTAAATCGCGACATGCTCCGTCCCCTCCACACACATACCCCCCACCCTCCGCCCTCCGCACTATCCTCACCCCCCCTCTTCGCTCCCCTGCGCTCACAGGCGTCTCTTTAATATTCAGGACCCCTCCACTACACGTCCGAGCGACATTCCGGCGACCGGTTGCGTCAGCCCAACGGCAATCACCGTTGCCTCTGAAGCATCGTGTATTTGGAAGTCCTAATGTTCGACATCAAATTGTACGCGGAACTTTTCACTACCTAGCTAGCTAGTGCCCGACTAGGTGGCTCGTTAGTTAGCGTGCTCGGTTTCCATGGCGCAACCCCGGGTTTGATTCCCGGCCGGATAAACAATAACTACGCGCTTTCCTTATTTATTGCTCCCAGTATCTATTGCTGTGTGACGCTGAGAAAGTCCACCTTAAACTTATGAAGACCAGCATATACAGTGAAGGTGTGTCTTCGTACTAACCACACGAACCTCTTATCCCATGGCCGAGAGGCTGGGTGGGTCAGCGCTGGTTGTCCGAGGCCCGTAGCGAGCTAGCAAGCCGTAAGGGGTACGAATTCTGGGGGCAAGCCTACTGTGGTTGGAATTTTCTTCTGGTTTATCAAACTAACACCAAGCGAATGCCGGACCCACGGTAAAAACGAACGAATGACGTGTGTTCTTTCAACACTCATCCATGTCTCCTCTCTCGCCTGCATCCCCTCCTTACCAAGACAAACTGATCAGTATATGCGGTGCACTACTAAACATGTTGAAAGAGAAATTGGAAGCTTAGTGCTTGTCCCGTTGGCAGCGTCGCTCCATTGAGGGCGAAACTCAGCAAGAAGACCTGTGGTTCGGCGCCGAATCTCACGTTCCCGTGGGGAGGAGCACAGCCTCTCGTGGTATAATACACACCACAATTACGGGAGGAACGGCTTAAGAAGATGCGCCGGACTCAAATCACACTCGCTCATCATTCGTTGATTAATGGCTCCACTCTAGGTCTAACTACACGTCGTTCTGTTGTTCGCAGAATTCAGAACAGTATCACGCCAAACTCTCATACTTGGCAGTGAACAAAATGGATAGACGTACTACAAATTGAGAGGATCACTTAAGTCAATATTGAATCAGTGATAGAAATTAATTATTGAAATTTCTGGATTTTATTTCGGCTAACTTCATATTCGACCCTCAAAAAAGTTAAACCAACATACAAATAATCAATTCTATATTTATAACGTTACATTTTTCCATTTTTTCTCGTAATGTTTTCATTTCTTTCATTGTCTCTTAGACCATGATTCCCTCCCTCCCTTCTTCATTTATCCTTTTATTTCTTTCATTTTCACTTCCAGTAGCTCTGTATTTTATGTTGGTTTTTCTTCGCTACACTTATCATTTGCTACCATATTCATTCTATCAGTATTCTGCAAAAATACATTACCGTTTCCACTTTATGAAGTTCAACTTCAATGTTTTGAAAAAAATTGATGATGTGCTACAAATAAAATTGCACCAAACTTTGATACTCTCTACAAGAAAGAGTCTTCATATTATTCCAATTTAGTTACATACAATTCATTACATTTTCATAAGGAAACACACAACTGAATTATTTTATTGAAAAAGAATCCATATGTAATAATTATTTAAATGTATATTTTATATAATAAGTATTTAAAAATATGCGATTAATGAAATGCCAGAGAACTCATAAGGTTCCTCAATAAATTCTTCTTGTGTAAAATGTGAGTAATAATATCCTTTTAAGTATCTTTGAAACGAAAGAGTGATATAGAATGTTTGTGTATTTTGAACAGGGTTTCTACAATCGTTTGTTACAGCACGTAAAAAGTTATTACAGAAAGATAATTTATAGTTTTTTTACACAAATATTCAACAAAAGGTTACCCTGGAACGTCTTTCAATTAATTTGTAGATCAAATCAAGATTTCAAAATGTCTGTTACATTATCTGTCTCTGTGTAAATAGAACAGTAACACAACTGAAACGCAGTATTACTTTACATTTCCCCTCAGGACTACTTTCATTTCAAAAAGGGAAAAGGGAAATTGAGTCAGTAATTCTTCCGTTTCAATAAGCGTTTTAAATTGAGCAATTTTTCCAGGGAAGTCGAAATAGAACTCTTTTCGCCCTTTTCGAGGTGCGCGTCACGGATTGCGTTTGAGCTCTTTGTTGCTGGATAAACACATGCAGTGTCTTTTCGTCGACTTAGCAATCCATTCCTGCATCTTCGCCCCTAATCTATGCAGTGTCTGCGTTATCTAAATCTTCTTCCCTTTATTCCAGTCTAGTCTTTGTCTGCCATCAAGAAAATAAAACACCGGTGTGTCATGATCCCATCGGTTTCGAAAGTTGGTCCTGTTTAATTCTGCCGTCTCAATGTATTTCTCTCACTCCCTCCCTCCCTTTCCTCTCTCCCTCCCTTCCTTCCTTCCCTGTTCTCTCTCTTTCTAATCTCTAACTTCATCTCTATCCTCTCTCTATGTTTGCACTTTATATCTCGCCTATTTATTTAATTTTATACATATTTCTAACACTTCGGCCCTTCTAAATCTTGAGTCATCCCTCGATTTTCCTCTCTTGATCTCTCTCTGTTATGAGTCCACCTTACCCTCTACATAACGTAGTACATTTCATTTTGCCATAATCATTTTGCGCTCTGCCCGTTACTTTCGCCTTACTTCTCTCTTGACACTCAGAACTTCCCTTTTAAGTGCATCCCCGGCGCAACGAGACATACGCGGAGTAAATGAGTCTATTACCTTCGAAGGAGGAAGCGAAAAGAGGAGTGAGAGGGGAGAGATGTCTAAGAGTTTCAACACTGCCATCGCAGACATCTCCCAGGACACTGGTCGTTAAGTTATGCCAGTGCTCCCCACGGGACGGAATACGTCGATCTCAATGCGCGTACTGCTTCCTGCGTTTTTGCCGACTGCAACTCCTGGATTTTCGACACCAGCTAGATAGCTAGGTCGAATTCAGTCATAGTTTGGAGAAGATCTTTCTTTCCTTTTTCTTGTCCTATCCTCACCCTTTACTTTCACACTCTTACAATTACAAGCTCTACCCCAATACACATGCGAGGAGATCAGTTGGGAGCTCAGAACTCGTCCTGGCGGGGATGGCGCTTCACTGGTGGGAGACACCTAGTTGTGGTTGCCCTATCCTGGCCCCCTCACACACACAGTAATATGCACTACACCGCCACACATGACGGGAGACCGGTCGGGAGCTTCGAGCTTGTCTCGGTTGGGGCAGTGCCGCGCTGATAGGAGGTACCTGGTTGGGGAGAGTACCACTAGCCGACGGTAGGTCAGCGCCGGATCTCGCCATTCAGCGGGGAAAGACCATCTGCCATCTCCCGAGAAAAAACATGCGCTACAATTACGGGACTAATGACCCTAGTAGTTGACGAGCTCGGAATCACTATCAATCAATCAATCAATCAATAGATCGTATCCCTCCGCCCCAGTACACTCTTTACGACCACTGCGCATCACATCACTACGCTCCACGCCACGAGTGTGCTTAATGTCGCCATTACGCTCCGTACTGGCAAAGGCTCTATACAGCCGACATGGCGTTCCACGCGAATATTGAACTTCATGCTGCTGTTACTCACTCCGCGCCTCCGTACACTCCGAATCATCACTTAACCTCAACACCGTCTTTATGCTCCACTCCTCACCGTTACCATGATCTGCGATGTGATCATGCTCCACAACATCTACATGCACCGTAACGTCACCATGCTTCTCAACTTTAGCATTCTCCTTACAATCGCGAAATAATGCAAATAACCTCGCAAGGACACCGAAGAACACAAAAAGCTTCATTGAAAACATTTCTTCGACATTTTTTTTACATTTAATTTCAAAGGGATAATAGCAATCACAATAATGGTTTTTCGAATGTGTGGGGAATAGCATAAGACTAACAAAAAGAAACGCTGTCCTCCAACTTACAAATGTGAGATGAAGAGCGTAAAAACAGAAAGGATCGACCGAAGAGAGTCATTGAAAACATTTCTTCGATATTATACATTTAATTTCGAAGGGTTAATATCAATCATAAGAATTTTTTTCGAATATATGGAAAATAGCGTAAGACTAACAAAAAAGGAACACTAAAAAATGTAAGGCGAAGAGCGTAAAAACAGAAAAGATCGAACGAAGAGAATCAGGGAAGCAGTGAGGGTCGTACGGTTCCTCGAGGCAACCTCATTCCGGGCGAAGTGACTCCGTCAGCGCCACTCCTTTGTGCTCCGTCAGGGACCGCTGCCCTCCGCGGCGATAACTCACGAAGAGCCGATAGCAGTCTTTCTGTGCAGATAATTGGGAAGGACAATCCGACGGGCGTCCGTCAAGTCTCACAAAACAGCGAAGAAGGCTGATTCCGACCCTCCTGCTTAGGTCGCAACTTGTCTTTTCCGCTCCTGTGCACCTACGCTCTTCGTCCCCTTTCTCGGCGAATCTCTCCATGGTCCTGTGCGTGGTACAGCACCATGCAGAGATCCCTCTGTTGGAAAAAAGCCCAAAGCAAATAAACAATGCTATGTTATTCATGTGTCTTAAGAAGTTCCCGCACTCTTTCTCATGCATCTTATTTTATTCATTGCTTCCTAGTAAGAGCGAGCCACATACAGGACCAACCATGCGCCACGCGGCCTAGTGGCTCCGTATGGTACTTCTACCGCCTTCCTTGCAAATTGAAACAAGCCCCAACGGACGAGTCTTACGTAACGGACGCGAAGAGCGTGTATTCCCACCCCACTAGTGTTTAAACAATGAGTTCAGTTCCGAGGACGCCACCACGAGCGTCGGATGCGCCCCTCGTCGCCCCGTTACAGGAGGCTCGCCATCTTGCAGTCAGTCATACTGCTACGTGTGTACTTTTACAAGTCACATTTACAGGAGGTATAGTTCTCCTTATATTGAACTAACTAATTATTACTGCATCACTGTGTTTATTGTTATGCCAACCGGCGTGTTTTATTCAGTGCACCAACGCACGAACTGTTTTTCTTTAAAATGTCTGGCACGTACTTCGCGTGCTCCTGCAAGTATCCTTGCATCCATGCTTATCGTTTTCTACTGGCATCATCCAGATGTGCAGCCAGCTAGTTATCACTCATCGCAACAACTGCCTAAACGGGCTTGAGTCTAATATACTCCCCGTTTCGTCCAATTTCATCATTCATCGCTGGAACTTGGTAACGTCCACATTACCACGTGGCGTCGACCATCACGCTAGTATTGTAACCAATTAGGCCATAATTATTTAGTTTAAGTCATTAGTTTTTTAAGTATTGTATATATATATTTAGTTTGTTTATTATATTCTTTCTATGTTCATTTATGTGTTGTTTTTATTTATCTTCATTATTGTTAGAAACCCCATTCCACTTCCGAGTTAGTGGTTTAGGGCAGTAATCAACTCGGTGGTTCTCCGGAATTATTGTGTTTTGTTAATGAACATGATTAATAATTTAAGGTAGACACCCCCATGAGCTACCAGGGGAGTGGTTGTAGCAGTGCAATTCGTCCACAATGCATCTGCTTCCTCCATTTGTTTCCCCGGTGGTGCCGGATCTATGTGTTATTTTCATACATACATAGATAAATTGAACCAGCATATGCTATATTTATGCTCTTCGAGCTATCATTATTAAATTGTGTTTTTTCAAGCACAAAATTGTCATTTGTGGTTCACACCGGGCCAAAAATCTGTGTCATTTCATGTATACACGGACAAATTAAACCAACATATGTCTATATTTATGTCTGTATTTAGGCTCTCCGAGCTATCATTATTAAGCTGTGTTTTTTCAAACATAAAATTGTCATTGCTCATGGGCGTACCATTGTCTGGTCACTCCAGATCTATTGTCTATTATATCATATCATATATATACATGCTGAACTAGCGCCCTATGAATCATTTATTCCATGCCCTCAGCAAAATTGTATTCATATGTACTCAGACAAGTACCAGTGTATTTATGCTCTCCGAGCTATCATTGTTACAAGTTGTATTTTTTTCTCTTTTCAAGCATAAAATTGTCATTTGCATTTCATGCATCTCTAGGAATTGCAATTTGGCATTCCGAGTCTTGTATGTCTGTTACAATTATATACAGACAAAACAAATTGAACCAGAAAACCACTGAGCTATTTATTCCATGCTTTAAATGCCCAAACTGTTAATCTGTGTTCACATCTCAAATCTTATGTACTACATGTTTTCAAGCCTACAGTGTATTTTAAATTGAATGTTTTTTTCAAACTTCAGCAATAATATTTGCATCAGCAAATGTGTGTATCCTTAAACTGGTATTTTCTGTTTGTCACTTTACAGAGACCAGAAAATATTGATATTTGCATCAGCAAATAACCTCTTTCATGTTCTTTGAACTTATTAATGTTTCAAGTTGTTTTCAATAATTTCATTATTGCATTCATATAACATACAATATTGGCACAGTGCAAATATCAATTATTTAAGTGTATTTATTGTATTCAATTATCACAAACAAGGTATTTATGTTAATTGTAATGCTTCATGTAACTTGCCTGTTTTTCAAACTGCAGCAAATGATATTTGCATCAGCAAATAACCTCTTTCATGTTCTTTGAATTATTATGTTTCAAGTTGTTTTCAATAATTTCATTATTGCATTCATAAACATACAATATTGCACAGTGCAAATATCATTATTTAAGTGTATTTATTGTATTCATTATTACAAACAAAGTATTTATGCTTAATTGTAATGTTCCATGTAACTCGTCTGCCACGAGCACCGACTCCACGAACAGCTGTCTACATCCTGAGTTCTTACGCAGCTGAATTTGTTCAACAAAACTGTAAGTGCGAAACTCTTAAGACACGTTTCAATTCATTAAGTCATTACGCTATTCAATTAACTTGCTTAATCACAGCTCAAGTGACTTATTATCATTTGAGTGTCAATTTACAAGTGTAATTCTTATTACTCAATTAGCTTGCTTGCTCACAACTATGATTAATCCACTATTCTGGTGTTAATACCAGCACATTCTTGTCAGAATTTATCATTTAAAGTGCTCCAACATTTTTTTTTGAGTGTATTTTAAGTGTTCTGTGTCACCTCAAGTAATTATTTGTTTATTTCATGTGTTTTCTTTCAAGTGAATTATTTCAAGTGTTCTATTTTGAAGTGTGTTTTTTTTTCTTTTTTTCTCTCTCAAGTGTATTATTTTCAAGTGTATTATTCAGTGTTTCATGTGTGCAAGTGTATTTTGGGGAAATTTTTTTTGATATGTTAAGGTTAGAATTAGGGCTATAGGACTCCTTTAATAACCCATTCAGCTTTCTTGTACCTTCCTCTGTGTGCATTTAATTACCAATACTTGCAACATGGTCAACTTTATACGCCCCCTAAAAAAACTTGTCAATTTACTGGGCTATGATTAAACAGAGACTGTACTACACTCACAGAATTTGTGGAACAAACAGTCCTCTTCCTCTCAAGGTATCAAGATTGCTAATTAGAAAAACTGCCACTTGATACTACTTATCTAAATTAGTGATATTCATGGAATCTGTGGATCCAACATCCCAGTTTTTCAATGAAACTTAACAATTCATTAAGCAAATATTATGAAGTCCACTCAACTCATTGCTGTGGCAACATTTGATTATGACTTAAGACTTGCTGAAACAATTCTGTTTCAGTTAGTCAAACTCTTCCAATGGGACTGAAAGATTTCAAAATCCAATATTAAATTACCTGAAATTAAGTTACCCACATTTGATGGTAACCAAGTCAATTGGTTACCATTCAAAAATCTTCTTTGAAGGCTTATATTGCCAACGACATGCCTGATTCAACCAAATTTTATTATTTATCAGGATCTCTTGTCGGTCAAGCTAAGATTTATTACATAACCTCCCAATAACTAATGATTAACTTCACAGTTGCATGGGACTATTGAAACGAAGATACGACTCCCCAAGAGCCCATTGTTTCTATTCACCTCATTCCATTTTGAACCCACCTGAACTCACAAAAGCTCCGCCACTTCTTTGCAAAACTGATAGACTACTATCAGGTTACTGTTAATGCAATTAAGAAGCATTAAGGCTCAAACTGACTTATCAGACCTCTGTGCTCGTTGCACTCATTTCTAAATATCTGCAACGGATATACTAAAACAATGGGAACTGTCTTTTAAATGACAGT